>JASVEL010001416.1:0-72678 GCA_032618575.1 Nicotiana noctiflora
CGAGCTTTATCAGAAAAAGGGAGAAGAAGATAATTCGCACCTTGTTTTTGTGGCGTCTGGAATTTGAACTTACCTGATAGTATCTGAAAGTTTTGAGATTTTGGACTTGCTTAAAAAGGAAATTCCAAATTAAACAGTCATTTTCTTATTTCTGGGATGTTTTTCAGCTGGTTGCTGCTCACCATAACAATGCTTAACTTGACCGATTATGTCATTAAAAGAATACCAAATCTTTTATGAGATCAAATTTTCGTTGCTCAATTATCAGCTGGCTATCTTCAACAAGGAAAAAAGTGTGTATATATTCTTCTTTTCCCTTGCTAGACATTTTTGGAAGACTGGGCATTGCGTTTAGTTTGAAGGGCATGGTTTTCCATATGTCTCCGGATGGGGCCGCACTAGTCCGGCTAGCTAGTGAGTGGTTCTTTTGGGCGGGAAGCAGGCCGGCTAGCTAGTGAGTGGTTCTTTTGGGCGGGAAGCAGGCCAGGCCCTAGGGGCAGGCCCGCGCAGTTAGTTCCCTTCGTTCCTGGAGAATGGCCTCCTTCCTCTCTTCCAGACCACAAATATGGTTTCGGATTTCTTGCATCATCTTACTACGACCTCAGGGTCGAGAGGAGGCAAATGTTCCCAGAACAAACCCGACACCATTATTATTATGTGTTGGTATTTTTATTTTCATGTTTCAAAATAATTTGTGATTTTAAAGATGATTAATTTTTCCTGAATTATCTTCTACAAATAAAAATTTCTACGACACTTGGAATGTTGTATTTCTTTGAGTGATTATTTTGAAAAATAGCAAAAGAAAGCATGAATTTCCTTCATCTTTTGTCACATAACTTCCATTCCCAAAGCAATGATTTCCTTTCCCCTTTAATTATATCCATTGGTAACAACGTACATATCATATCATTCGAACTTCTGTTTGTATCTTCAAAATTTTAGAATTTCGAGGTCTAATTCGAGAATTTTGATTGCAAAAGAGCAAATGAAATTGTAAAGTGTCGTACTTCTAGTCTTCTAGTAGTTGTTATCGGGGACAAAATACAAAAATAGTTAGATTTACAGTTGTTCGTTTAAAAATAGTCTCAAAAGTAATTGAAATTTAGTCACTTTTTATGTAAAGATAAATCTGAGTGAAAACACTATTCAAAACTTGAAAAATACTCCAGTATATTATGTTGGAGTTCCAGCATAAGTATACTTGAACTCCAACATATTATACTGGAGTTTCAGCATAAGTATGCTAGAACTCTAACATAATATGATGGAGTCCCAGCAAGTATACCGGTCTAGTATAATATACTAGAGTTTGGAGCACCGATGCTCCAGTCTCCAGTATATTATACTGGAGCCAGCAAAGTATACTGGTCCAACATAATATCTTGGAGTTCATACACAACTGTACCGAACTCCAGTATATTATGCTGGACCGGTCTCTATTACAACAAAATAGTGGCTATTTTTTATTGACTTTGTAAATGCTGATTATTTTTGAATGACCAATTCGAAAATTGGCTATACCGTACTATTTTTACAATTATATGCCGTCTTCCATTTTTTAAAGGATAAGACTTTAAGGTATAACAACTTCACGCGTGAGCACGTGATTTTTGCCCTATATGGAATTACTCCCAAAAAATCAAAACAAAAATTATTTGTTTTATTATGTGCAATTTTGTGAATTTTCGTGGAAGTTTCTGTCGTTATTTGCATTTTCCTTTGCATATTTGTTGTTTAAATTAATAGAAAAATACAAAAATATGTTGCATTTACATTTTTAGGATTTAATTTTACAATTAGAAGTAATTAAGTTGGTTTTACTAAAATGGAAAAGCACAAAAATATGTATTTTGATTTTTTAGCATTTAAGGTCTAAATTGTGTGGTTTTATTTTAATTGGTGTTTAATTTTGTGGGATAATCATTATTAGGAGTTAATTAGGATTTTTAAAGTAATTTTGATTTCATGATTTAATCTAGAATTTTGGTTTTAAATTAGGAATTAATTATGAAATAAAAGAAAAGAAGAGAAAAGAAACAAAATGAAATAGGAGAGCAAAATTCGGAACTGGGCCAAAAAATGGAGATTAAAATCAGGCCCAATCCCTAGTAAAGCCCAATACCCGCGTACCCGGTCCAATCAGCCCCGTTAGACCCTAAACGACCCCGTTTTAACTTGAGGGGGTGATCTGAGCCGTTGGATTGCAATGATCCAACGACTTACATTATTTAGCCCATTTTAACATATCAAAGACCCCTCTAACCCGGTTCCCCAGTTCATTTCCCCTAACATACCTGTTCGTCTTCCCCAAATCCCCCCCGAAACCCTAGCCGCTACCCTGCCCTTTCGCAGGAAACCCGGTGGCGACGACGCCAATGACCACCCAAATTACACCCGGAACCCCTATACCTCCCTCTTTCCTAACACGCAACTGGTTTCCCCTCGAATCCCTTTTAAATCCATCGAATCACCAATCGAAGGAAAAACAGAAATTGACGAAACCCTAAAAGCCGACATAGATCGATGATTAAGGCCGAAACGAACCTCGACCATGAGTTTTCGTTTGAGAACACATAATCGAGGCTGATTTCGGCCCAAATAAAAAAGGACAAGGAACAATTTCCAGTGTTTGGTTCGCCCGGTCACGTAGATACCTTTTCCTTCTCTTTTACTAGGTTCGTTTGCTGTTGAGGTTTGTTCGTTTCATTGTAATTCGTTTGTTTTGTCGATTATGTTGTTCCTCCTCTTTCGGACCCTTTTCTTGGCCCATATTTTCTGTTATGGATTAGTATATGTTATAAACTGTTGAGTCGATTCAATAAGTCTCGTCCATAGGTCGTTTGTGTATGTAAATCCATGAAGATTTCTAGTGGTTTCCTTACTGTTAAACTCAATTGGTTGTATCTTGCTTTAATTTGTTTGTTTGATGTTTGATCCCTGTAATACCCATTGTTGAGTTTAAGTTAGTAAATAACTGTCGCTTCCCTTAATTCTCGATTCATCTTCCTCTTCCTCTTTGGATTGTTTATATAAACATTGTAGGTTGTAAGGAATTCTCGATTCGTCTTTACCCTGTTTGTGCTTTAGCTTCAGCTTTATTTTGCAGTTGAATCAGGAATCAATTTAGGAACTGCTTATAGCTGGTCAGCAATAGGACAGTAATTTCATAAACATCAGAGGGCAATTTGGGAAGTTCAAAATGTGAGAAAGGTTTGAGTGGCCCGTCAGATGAATACTAGTGAACCATTAAACTAACTAACTAGTGGAAATCAGAGAATAAGACGGGTTCTTGGTTTTAAAAAATGAAAAGGAAAAGCAATTGAACTAACTAGTGGATTTACTAGTTGGAAATCAAAATAACATGGGTTGTTTAAGGGAACAGAATAGAAAATAGGCTGTCCATACGCATGCTAGGAATTGAAATAATATGAAAACATGGGTTAATGATAAAAGGTACAGAGAGAATAACATGGGGGAAATGTGACGACCCAAAGGGTCATCACCTGTTTTCCTCACTTGTTCCGCACTTTCGAGGCCTTGAAAACCTCATTTTATGTTGCCTCGATGTACGTGCATAATCCGGACATGTAGCCGGAAAGATTTTGTGATAGAATATGGGAATTCTATGAAACATTTGAAGAAAAATAATATTAATATTGATATAGTTGACTTCGGTCAATATTTTTGGTAAACGGACTCGGACCCAAGATCGGACGGTCCCGGAAGGTCCGTAGGAAAATATGGGACTCGGGCATGTGTCCGGAGTCGAATTCTGAGGCATAGAGCCTAAGATACAAATTTTTCTGTTAAATTGTTTTTGCTGAAATTATTAAATGAAAATAGATTAAACGACCTTGGTACCGGGCTCGTATTTTGGTTCTGACGCCCGGTACAAGTCTTAAATATTATGTATGTGCTTTCTGCAAAGTTTGGTGATATTTGGATGTCGTTTGATGCGTTTTGAACCTTGAGTTCCAAATTTGAAAGTTATGAAACAAAAAGGAAGATAATCATGAACTTGAGGCTTGATTTGATAAAAACGATGTTATATTGGCGATGTGATTGCACGAGCAAGTTTGTAATATGTTTTTGAAGTTGTGTACATGTTTGGTTTGGAGCCCGGGGGGCTCGGGTAAAGATTTGATAGGCCGTTGGAGCAAATTCTAAAAAATAACACAGCTGGTTTTTTACCCAACTGGTATCTTCGTAAATGCGAAGATTTTCTCTCAATTGCGAGAAGAGCCAGGTTAGCCTTGGTTCGCAAATGCGAACCAGACTTCGCAAATGCGAAGCTGGCAGGGGTGTGCAGTGGTTCGCAAATGCGAACATACCTCGCAAATGCGAGGCTGACAGTAAATAACCCATCTTCGCAAATGCGACTAAAGTGTCGCAAATGCGAAGGCCCCAGTAATCCAGCCTTGTTCGTAAATGCGAACATAATATCACAAATGCGATGCTGACAGTCCCCAGGCCTGCTATGTTCGCAAATGCGAACAAACGTTCGCATTTGCGGTAACCGCAGCTATGCAAATTTATACTTAAATGAATTTTTGACCTCTTTTCCTCATTCTTTCAAAACCCAACACACCACACACGATCCTCCAAGAGCAAAATCATTCCAAAACACTTGTAAGTAACTTTTTACTTAAATCTTTCAATTCCTAACATCATTAAACATGTTTTTCAAGAGAAATCAAAGGTTTTCATGGTAGAAATTCTTGTTTTTGGGTAGAACCTAGGGTTTTCATGAATTGGGGAATTAGACCTCGAATTGAGATCCGATTTTGAAATAAATCATATGTTTGAACTCGTGAGGGAATGGGTGATCGGATTTTGGTCCGAACCTCGAGTTCCGACCACGTGGGGCCAGGGGCGTTTTGGGAAATTTTAGGGTAAACTTTGAGAAAACCATTTTTAAGTATCCAAACTAAGTTATAGTCTTCATTAATGTAATGGAATCAATTGTGATTAGATTCGAGCAAGTTGGAAGCGGAAATTCGAGGTAAAGCTATAGTTTAAGGATAATTTGAACTTCAAGGCTAGAGGTAAGTGTTTGATCTATCCTAGCTACCACGAGTAGGCGCCATCACGATCCCGATGTCGGGAGAAAATCCTAGTCGTGACAAGTTGGTATCAGAGCTCTAGGTTACATAGGTCTCACCACTCGCGAACAAGCTTAGTAGAGTTTGAGGGGTAGGTACGGAGAGGTCTGTACTTCTCCTCCAAAGTCTATTCAGTTAGGAAAGAGCCTTTCATTTGTTCCTTCTTGTCGTGCGATTTGTTCCTCAAATACTGATTGAATTTCTACTCTGTCCTTTCGCAGAAGGTGAGGACATACACTTCTTCGTCCGCTGACCAGCAGCCCGAGCCCCAGGCAGCTCCCGTGAGGGGCAGGGGACGAGGCCGTATCGGAGGCCGTGGTAGGGGTAGAGCTCAGCCCCGGGCAGCTATTCCGGAGGTGGAGCCTCATATTGAGACTGGCGAGGAGGTTCCAGTTCCCAGCAGCTCCAGTGGGCCCAGCTCAGGTCCCAAGGGAGGCCTTATTTATCCCGGATCTTCGGGAGACTCTGGTCAAGATAGCGGGTTTTATGGACAGCGTTGCCAGAGCAGGCTTATTACCAGCTGCACCAGCCGCTTCTCAGGCTGAAGGAGGGGTCCAGACTCCTGTTGCACGTACTCCGGAGCTAGTAGCTCCCCAGCCTCAGGCACCAGTGGTTCAGCCAACTGTGGCCACTCAGTCAGGTACCACAGCTCAGGCTGAAGATGGAACTTCCATGACTTCTGATTCTCTATGGAGACGTGATCGGTTCTCCAAGTTGTTTACCACTACATTCAGCGGTGCCACATCAGAGGATCCTCAGGATTTCTTATTCAGTTGCCACGAGATTCTCAAGACTATGAGAATAATGGAATCCAATGGAGTTGACTTCTGCACATTCAGGCTTTCAAGATACGCCAAGACTTGTTGGAGAGATTATTGTTTGACTCGACCAGGAGGGTCCCCGGCTTTATCATGGGACTAGTTTGCAGAGTTATTTCTGGAGAAGCTTCTCCCTGTTACTCAGCAGGATGCACTTCGGAGGCAGTTTGAGCGCCTCCAGCAGGGTACTATGACTGTCACTCAGTATGAGATGAGATTTGTTGATCTGACACATCATGCAGTGGTGATACTCCCCACAGAGCGGGAGAGGGTCCGCAGGTTTATAGATGGGCTAAATCAGCCGATTAGACTTCAGATGGCTATGGGAGTTGGGAGTGACATATCTTTTCAGGAGGAAGCTAATGTAGCTCGTAGAGTTGAGATGGCTCTTGCTCGGGGAGGTGGTTGTCCTTCAGACAAGAGGCCTCGTTATTCCGACAGATTTAGTGGTTCTTCTTCTGGAGGCAGGGAATCTTTTGATAGGGGCAAGTCTTCCAAACCTTTGCATTCAGCTCTCCAGGCTTCACAGGGTGGAGCAGGTGATCGTGGGTTTCGTGAGCAGTATTCAGATGAGCCTCCCATTAGTGCTCAGCCTATTCAGAGTGTTCGTGGGGGCCATTCAGGCCGTCAGGGCCAGCAGCCCCATCAGCCTAAATGTTGTTACGGTTCTGGTGACCCAGGTCATCTTGTTAGGTTTTGCCCTCGAGCGACGGGCAACACTCAGCAGTGGGGTCCTCGTCCCATGATTCAGGCCCCAGCTGACCCATAGCCTGCCCAGCCAGTCAGAGGCAGGGGCAGGGATCGTAGAGACCGTGGAGACCGTCCAGCCAGAGGTAGAGGTCAGCCAGTGGATGACCGTCCCAGAGATGTAGCTTAGAGAAGAGGTGCTGATCCCCGATTTTACGCTTTGCCAGGCCAGAGGCAGAGGCATTAGATAATGTGATTATAGGTACCATTCTTGTTTGTGACAGAGGTGCTTCAGTATTATTTGACCCTGGGTATACATATTCATATGTGTCTTCCTACTTTGTATCGTATCTGGCCGTGCCTAGCTATGCCCTGGATGTTCTAGTTTATGTGTCCACACTAGTGAGTGACTTTATAGTAGTCGACCGGGTGCATCGTTCGTGCGTAGTTATATTCGAGGGTCTTGAGACCCGTGTTTATCTGTTGCTATTAGACATGGTGTATTTCGATGTCATATTGGGGATGGACTGGTTTTCCCCATACCATGCTATCTTAGATTGTCATGCCAAGATAGTGACATTGGCTTTGCTAGAATCACCCCGACTTGAGTGGAGAGGGACCTCAGGCCACTCCGTTTGCACTGTTATTTCCTATGTTAAGGCTCGACGCATGGTCGAGAAGGGGTATCTAGCTTATTTGGTGTATATTTGTGATTCCAGCGCAGAAATTCCTTCTATTGATTCAGTTCCTATTGTACGGGAGTTTCCCGAGGTTTTCCCTTCAGAACCTGCAGGGCATGCCACCCGACAGGGATATTGATTTCTATATTGATCTAGCACCGGGAACTCAGCCCATCTCTATTCCACCATATCATATGGCCCCGCCGGAGTTAAAGGAGTTAAAAGACTAGTTGCAAGACCTTCTAGAAAAGGGCTTTATCAGGCCCAGCGTTTCTCCCTGGGGAGCACCCGTGTTATTTGTGAAGAAGAAGGATGGCTCGATGCGGATGTGTATTGACTATCGGAAATTAAACAAAGTGACGATAAAGAACAAGTATCCACTACCGAGGATTGATGATTTGTTTGACCAGCTCCAAGGAGCGAGGGTGTTCTCAAAAATAGACTTGAGGTCAGGCTACCATCAGCTGAAGATCAGGGCGGCTGACATTCCTAAGACAACCTTTCGCACTAGATACGGGCATTATGAATTCTTGGTCATGTCCTTCGGGTTGACCAATGCCCCAGCAGCGTTCATGGAGTTGATGAATCGGGAGTTCAGGCCTTATTTAGATCTGTTCGTGATAGTCTTTATAGATGACATCCTGGTATACTCCCGCAGCCAGGAAGAGCACGAGCAACACCTCAGAGTGGTTCTTCAGACTCTGAAGGATAATCAACTATATGCCAAATTTTCGAAATGTGACTTCTGGTTGAGTTCGGTGGCATTTCTGGGCCACATTGTATCAGTGGAAGGTATTCGGGTGGACCCAAAGAAGATTGAGGCAGTCCAGAATTGGCCTCGACCAGCTTTAATGAATTTATAGGAGTAAATTAAGCGTGGCAAAATCACGTGCTCACATGTTCGTTCAACATTTCTCGTCTATTACCTCACCCTTGACCAGATTGACCCAAAAAGGGTGCTCCTATTAGGTGGTCGGATGAGTGTGAGGCGAGCTTTCGAAAGCTCAAGATTGCCTTGACCACAGCAGTAGTATTATACTGCCTACGGGTGCAGGTCCTTATACAATTTACTGTGATGCATGTCGTACGGGGCTTAGAGCGGTATTGATGCAGGATGGTAAGGTTATTGCTTATGCTTCGAGACAGTTGAAAATACATGAGAAGAATTATCCAGTTCATGATCTTGAGCTGGCAGCAGTGGTTCATGCTTTAAAAATCTGGAGGCATTATCTATATGGTGTGGTGTGTGAGGTGTACACGGATCACAAAAGCCTACAGTACTTTTTCAAGTAAAAGGAGTTCAATTTATGATAGCGGAGATGGTTAGAGTTGCTGAAGGACTATGATGTCACTATCCTATATCACCCAGGTAAGGCCAATGTGGTGGCCGATGCATTGAGTAGAAAGTCTGCCAGCATGGGTAGTCTCGCGTACATTTCGGTCAGCCAGAGACCACTTGCTCTAGATGTCCAGGCCTTAGCCAACCAGTTCGTGAGACTAGACATTTCTAAGCCTAACAGGGTGTTATCCCGCACGGTCGCTCGTTCATCTCTATTAGAGCGTATCCGTGAGAGGCAATTTGATGATCCTCATTTGCGTGACTTGAGAGATATTGTACAGCGGGGAGGTGCCACGAAGGTAACTCTAGATGATGACGGAGTATTGAGATTGCAGGGGCGAGTTTGTGTGCCCAGTGTCGAGGGGATTCGAGAGTTGATCTTAGCGGAGGCTCACAGTTCGCGGTATTCTATTCACCCGGGAGCCGCGAAGATGTATCAGGATTTACGGCAGCACTATTGGTGGCGTAGGATGAAGAAGGACATCATTGCGTATGTCGCTCGGTGTCTAAATTATCAGTAGGTGAAGTATGAACATCAGAGGTCTGGTGGTGTGTTCCAGAGAATCGAAATTCCCAAGTGGAAATAGGAGCAAATCACTATGGACTTCATTACTGGACTTCCTTTGACTCGGAGGAAATTTGATGTTATTTGGGTCATTATTGATAGGCTGACTAAGTCAGCACACTTCATTACAGTATCTGTCTCTTACTCATCGGAGAGGTTAGCAGAGATCTACATCAGGGAGATTGTTCGTCTTCATGGGGTGTCGGTGTCTATTATCTCAGATCGGGGTACGCAGTTTACCTCACATTTCTGGGGTGCAGTTCAGCGAGAGTTGGGCACACGGGTTGAGTTGAGCACAACGTTTCATCTTCAGATGGACGACCAGTCCAAGAGGATTATTCAAATATTGGAGGATATGGTCCGAGCCTATGTTATTGATTTTGGAGGCTCGTGGGACCGGTTTCTGCCTTTAGCAGAGTTCGCATACAATAACAGCTACCAGACCAGCATTCAGATGGCTCCATATGAGGCATTGTATGGTAGGCGATGTCGGTCTCCAGTCGGATGGTTTGAGCCGGGAGAGGCTCGGTTGTTGGGTACAGACTTATATAGGAGGCCTTAGACAAGGTCAAGACTATCCAGGAGAGATTGCGTTCAGCTCAGTCCAGACAGAAGACTTATGCGGATCGTAAGGTTCGAGATGTAGATTTCATGGTTGGTGAGCGGGTATTGCTCCGAGTATCGCCTATGAAGGGCATGATGAGATTCGGGAAGAAGGGCAAACTCAGCCCTAGGTATATTGGTCCATTTGAGATTCTGGACCGAGTGGGAGGGGTGGATTACAGACTAGCTCTGCCACCTAGCTTATCAGTCGTACACCCAGTTTTTCATGTATCTATGCTTCGGAGGTACTACGTCAATCCCACACATGTGTTAGACTTTAGTACTGTCCAATTGGACAATGATTTATCCTACGAGGAGGAGCCGGTGGCCATTCTAGACCGGCAGGTTCGATAGTTGAGGTCGAAGAGTTTTCCTTCTGTGTGTGTTCAGTGGAGAGGCCAGCCTCCTGAGGCATCGACCTGGGAGTCCGAGTCTGATATGCGAGCCGCTACCCACATTTGTTCCCCGACTCAGGTACTTCCTTCTATTGTCCGTTCGAGGACGAACGGTTGTTTTAGAGGTGGAGGATGTGACGACCCAAAGGGTCATCACCTGGTTTCCTCACTTGTTCCGCACTTTCGAGGCCTTGAAAATCTCATTTTATGTTGCCTCGATGTACGTGCATAATTCGGGCATGTAGCCGGAAGGATTTTGTGATAGAATATGGGAATTCTATGAAAAATTTGAAGAAAAATGATATTAATATTGATAAAGTTGACTTTGGTCAACATTTTTGGTAAACAAACCCGGACCTCAGATCGGACGGTCCCGAAATGTCCGTAGGAAAATATGGGACTCGGGCATGTGTCCGGAGTCGAATTTTGAGGCCTAGAGCCTAAGATTCGAATTTTTCTGTTAAATTTTTTTGCTGAAATTGTTAAATAAAAATGGATTAAACGACCTTGGTACTGGGCTCGTATTTTGGTTCTGACGCCCGGTACAAGTCTTAAATACTATATATGTGCTTTCTGAAAATTTTGGTGACATTTGGATGTCGTTTGATGCATTTTGAATCGTGAGTTCCAAATTTGAAAGTTATGAAACAAAAAGGAAGATAATCATGAACTTGAGGCTTGATTTGATGAAAACGATGTTATATTGGCGATGTGATCACACGATCAAGTTTGTAATATGTTTTTGAAGTTGTGTACATGTTTGGTTTGGAGCGCGGAGGGCTCGGGTAAATATTTGATAGGCCGTTGAAGCAAATTCTGAAAAATAACACAGCTGGTTTTTCACCCAGCTGGTATCTTCGCAAATGCGAAGATTTTCTCGCAATTGCGAGAAGAGCCGGGTTAGCCTTGGTTCGCAAATGCGAACCAGACTTCGCAAATGCGAAGTTGGCAGGGGTGTGCAGTGGTTCGCAAATGCGAACATACCTCGCAAATGCGAGGCTGACAGTAAATAGCCCATCTTCGCAAATGCGACTAAAGTGTCGCAAATGCGAAGGCCCCAGTAATCCAGCCTTGTTCCCAAATGCGAACATAATATCGCAAATGCGATGCTGACAGACCCAAGCCTGCTATGTTCGCAAATGCGAACAAACGTTCGCATTTGCGATAACCGCAGCTGTGCAAATTTATACTTAAACGAATTTTTGACCTCTTTTCCTCATTCTATCAAAACCCAACACACCACACACGATTCTCCAAGAGCAAAATCACTCCAAAACACTTGTAAGTCACTTTTTACTTAATTCATTCAATTCCTAACATCAGTAAACATGTTTTTCAAGAGAAATCAAAGGTTTTCATGGTAGAAATTCTTGTTTTTGGGTAGAACCTAGGGTTTTCATGAATTGGGGAATTGGACCTCGAATTGAGGTCCGATTTTGAAACAAATCATATGTTTGAACTCGTGAGGGAATAGGTGACCGGATTTTGATCCGAACCCCGAGTTCCGACCTTGTGGGACCAGGGGCGTTTTGGGAAATTTTGGGGCAAACTTTGAGAAAACTATTTTTAAGCACCAAACTAAGTTATATAGTCTTCATTAATGTAATGGAATCAATTGTGATTAGATTCGAGCAAGTTGGAAGCGGAAATTCGAGGTAAAGCTATAGTTGAAGGATAATTTGGACTTCAAGGCTAGAGGTAAGTGTTTGATCTATTCTAGCTACCACGAGTAGGCGCCATCACGATCCCGATGTCGTGGGAAAATCTGGACCGTGACAGGAATTATTTTATTTGAAAGTAGAAAAGACAGGGGTTTAGTGCTTTGAAGAGCTGAAAAAGGTTTGGGAGAGGATATAAATACAGGGATTCTGAGATTGAAAAAAAGGGACAGATAGCAAGAATAGGGCTAGAATACAGAATACATTGGTTCTTACTATTCCATTGGGTGATTTTAATTCAATTCGAGTATGTTACATGATTTTGATAATTGTTGGTCCATTTCTGGTTTGAGTTCAACTTCATTTGAATCCGTTTTTTTGTTGGTGATCGCTGTTTTGGTTTTACAATTAATTATGAAGTTGACAGTTGGAAGGGTATTCTAGTTTGGTTTGGCTTCCAATTATCCTGGGTTTGCTGCATTGGTTACTGGTGTTATTGCATTGATGTTGCTGATCTCTTTCTTCTTTTATTATATCTCCAATACCAGGTACATATTTGAGCTTACTTCACTGTATAATTCATGTTGGAGAGTGGAATAAAATTGAAGTTCATACTACAAATCTACTGCTCAATATTGTTGTTATGTTAGATGCTTCAAATGCAATCTAATAGTCATTCAAGTATAGTGAAATTGGACTGTAATTAGAACTATTAAATGAATTGGATTACTTGAATTTGTAGTTTGTATTGGACTATAGTAAAAATGACATGTTGCGTGTATTGGTAGTTGTTAAATATTAGGTATAATAGTTAAACTTAGTTTGAGTTTGATTTGTGAATCCTAGGACATGTATAATTGAGATTGGACTAAACTTTTATTTTTTCACGATTGTGAGGTTTAGAACCAGCTATGGATTGATTTCTTAGTAGTTGAATCATATGTATGAATGCTTAACAAAAACTAGATTGTATAATTGTTACTTTACGGGTGCGAATTAGAAGCTGACTGTTTAGTTGAATTTAGTAGTGTTATATATATATATATATATATATATATATATATGGTTTTTCTGTTTACCTTAGTAATTCAAGTAAATCATGAGATCGTGTGAATGTTTAAATGCTTTGAGGAGTGTTTATGTGAATATTCAGTGTTACATGAGATCCTGGAACTAGCCTGTCATTATTGTTGTTAAATTTATACGTTAGTTCAATTCTCACTTTCAGTGATACTTAAAAATTCATCAGTAGATATATACAAATAGATAGGATGAATTGGAATTGGCTTTTGGGATTTAAAATAATTAGCTAGTTTTTGACCCAATTAATTCAGGGCCTTATTTGATCGGCCATCACAGGCCATTTGGGCCTTGGTGTCTCAACAGGCGGATCAAGCCTGTAATTAACCTGTCTGTACTCATGTGCATTTGGATTCTTAAACGTACTATGTTTAAAAGCCCAAGCCATTTGAAAATTTAAGTTGGTTGGAATAATATGGTTTCCAAAAAATGTTAATCAATTAGGAATATACAAAATTAATTAATAAATATGAAATTGAGTCTTGAGTTAGGTAGTGGGTTCAAGCTAAAAGGTTTTATCCTTTTGTTTGAATTCGGATTATATTCGTGAATTAATTGGCCTTTAAGGACAAATAATTAGAAAATCGTAGTTACTTTAATTTGGCCTTTAATTAAATGAGACGAGCCTTGCCAAACTAAACATATAATTGTGGGGCCCTCATTGATTACTTAATTAAAAATACTTAGATATTCGGGACGGGCCATTTAGCAAATTTCACGGCCTTCCCAAAGGATAACAACACGCTAGTCTCTTTAGACGTGATTATAATAAAATTACATTCCTAAATTTGGGTGTGCCATTTTATGCAACCCAAATCCAAGTCCTAAAATATTGAATAAAAATGTGTCGAGGATCCGGGTGCATTTCATGTGACGTGATCCAAAAACACGTTCTTAAGCAATGTTCACTTTCTTAAATAAAATAAATAAAGCTGTAAATAATTCTAAATTGCACTATAAGTTTAACATGTATAAAAATCAGATATTTTTGGCCAAATATAGCAGTTGAGCGACCGTGCTAGAACCACGGAACTCGGGAGTGCCTAACACCTTATCCCGGGTTAACATAATTCCTTACCGAATTTCTGATTCGCGACTGTTAAACAGAGTCAAATCTTTCCTCGATTCGAGATTCAAATCGGTGACTTGGGACACCTTAAATCTCCCAAGTGGCGACTCTGAATTTCAAATAAAAACGAATTCTGTTTCGATTGTCCTTAAATTGAAAAAAAAACTCCTTTATTATGCCCTTCACGGGTTGTAAGCGGTAAAAAAGGAGGTGTGACACCACGTACTATTAACATATTAGCTCACCTTTTGCAAAGAAAAATTAAAAAAAAACTCTCCTACATGTTATAAATATATTATATTATGGATGTTCATACTCCATTGTAAATAAGCTTTCTGAAGAAGTTTATCCATATGGGGCTCTGCCGTAAATATGTTTATCTATTTAGTACTCTATTGGACATAAGCCCCCTGAAGAAGCTTATCATTTCGGTACCCGGTTGTGGATAAATATTACTTTCGATAGAAGATTATCCATATCGGGTATAATAAGCTTATCCTTTCAATACTCCGTTATGGATAAGTACTACCCCCGGTAGAAGATTCTCCATATCGGATAAAATGAGCTTATCCTTTCAATACTTCATTGTAGATAAACATTACTCTTGGTATAAAGATTATTCATATCTGGTATAGTAACAGCTTACACACCAGCTTGTAGTAGCTTACACAGCAACTTGTAGTAGCAGCTTACACAACAGCTTATAGTAGCTTACACAACAGGTTGCAGTAGCAGCATACATAGCAGCTTGTAGTAACAGCTTACATAACAACTTCCTTTCTTCTATAAATAGAAGAGTTTTCAGTCATTATGTACATCAGTTTGGAATTCGAATAATATATTAGTTTCTTTCTATACTTATCTTTACTTTACAGTTTTTATTTTATAACACGTTATCAGTACGAGACTCTGTCATCTCAAGCAAATACATTGAAAGTATCTGACGTACGAACTTTCATTTTCTATATAATGTCAAATCTTTCAATACTTGAATTTGTAGCCCTTATATATATCGGGCAAAGTTTACATGTCTTGAGTGCTTGATGCTGAAATTCATCTTGATGTGATGGGTCTGGCAGATACCATTAAGGATAAAAATCAGGCATCAAACCAAGACCGTGCCAAAGCAATGATATTCCTACGCCATCACCTTGATGAGGGTCTGAAAATGGAATATCTTAGCGTTAAAGATCCAATCATACTGTGAAATAATTTGAAAGATAGATATGACCACCTGAAGATGGTCGTTCTTCCACAGGCATGTTATGATTGGACTCATCTAAGGCTACAAGGTTTTAAATCTATCAGTGAATATAATTCTGTTATGTACAAAATTATTTCCCGTTTAAAATTATGTGGTGATAATATTATTGATCATGATATGTTAGAGAAAACTTTCACCACTTCTCATGCCTCGAATATGCTCCTGCAGCAGCAATATCGAGAGATGGGATTTAAAAGGTATTATGAACTTATTCTCACATCTTCTTGTAGTCGAGCAACATAATGGGATATTAATAAAAACCCATGAAAGCCGACCTATTGGTTATCTTGTACCAGAAGTGATTATATTTCGTATACCACACTGTAACTATATTTTGTTAACCACCGGAAGTGGTATATGCCTATGATCACCAGAAGTGATAATTTAGGCTTTCTATGATTACAATTAAAAATACGCTACATAAATATTCTCTATATTAAATGCATGCCTCGATTTGCTCGTGAAGTAGTAAATATTTTTAAAGAGGTTGAGGCATCACAATTTGATGTGATTAATGCGCATTCAGATAATTATGTTCGATTTTTCTGAAGGATGAGAACTTTTGATAACTATAATCCATTGCCTGAAGTGAATGTGACAATATTACTAAATATGGTAAATATGAACGCCCTCTTGATGTAAATATATTACAATTCAACTCCAGAAGAGATAATATAATTGAGAGAATATATTTCAATATTTCGTATTTTAAATTTGCTCCTGAAGAAGTAATACAATTGAAATTGCCTCCTGAAGTAGGAAAATATTATGAAGAGGAGTTTTCTTGTGCTTAAACAATTGTTTATTTGATTGTGGTTTTCTCTTATGATACCAGAAGTGTCTGAGCAATATTTGATAGTACAAAATGTATAACAACTCCTAAAGAGCTAACTGTTTGCCTAGAAGACATATGACACCAGTAGTGTTCAATAAATATTAGATTGTGGATAATAAATGAGGCTCTCGAAGAGCTTATTTACAAGTATGTCATTCATATTATATGATTATGGTCAAAACCGATGTTGTAGTAAACCCGAAGTTTACTAAAATAAATGGTTATCATATTGAGACTATAAATGATTAGAATATTGAAAATCTTCATGTTTCCACAATCATAGGGGGTAAAATAATATGTATATGAAAATAACCTGCCTTATTCTTCGATTTGTACTACATTACGTATCACGGTAAACTAGAATTTTAATAAATACAAAAGTAGCCACAGTAAATAAGAAGTTTACTAATGCAAAAGTTTATGTCATAGTAAATTAGAAGTTTACTAAGAGATAACACATGCCATGATAAACCTGGAGTTTTCATTTGTCATTTTTAAATGAGCTATTTGAGAATTTAGATAAGCATATACTGAAGAACTAGAAGATTCTTCAAGAATTCTCGTGTGTTGCTTGTTCTCATAATAAATTGATTATACCAGCTAAAGTTCGGGCTAAGACCCCTGATTTTGAAATATATAAAAAGTGAATATGAGCCCATTCACCTATCATGTTAACCACTTATAGATGCATATATAAGATGGTTACGTGTTTGTTTGTCAACCTACAGTTTGGCATTTGAAATTGCTTTCTCACTTAAGAGCATAATTTTCAGATTATGAAATCAAGACAGTTCATCTTGATAATGCTGGTTTATATACATGCTAGTTTAGCAGTGAATACCTCCTATTAATGGCTTATCTATTGTTTATGAGTACAAAGCTTCATGTGTTGGTCTAAGATTTTCTAAATTGCATATAGCAAGCACTTGTATGCATCAGACCAACAATATATGATAAGTCCTCCCCTCACAATTGGTTTAGGATCATAAATCAAATATTTTACTATCTTTTGATGTGTGGTATATGATTAATTTCTCTACCACAATGCACAAAGATATGTTGTCCAAAGAAGATTGGGGATATATGTTAGTTTTTCTAACATTTGAGAAATAGAATAAACAACTGAAAAATATGCTATATGAATCGAATTATCATTAATATGATCCTCACTTAGAAGATAATTCAAGTCAAATGCCAAAAGTGTTTGCTGATCTAAAAATCAAATATCATATTTCAGTTGCAAATGCTCTTATTAAAATTTAAAGTCCTTTAAGGATTGAGTTTACTGTTCGCATGAAGCGTGGTAGACCAATCAGTTCCAAAGGTTACAATCCTTGAAAAATGATAAGGAGCTAATGATCATAATGAGGAGAAAATGGGCTCTAGAAGAGCCCACGACATAACATTTCGTGAAACTCCAGAAGAAGTTGAGGTACCTGAAAATAAAGAAAGTGATGAGATCTCAACAAGTTATGCCACTTAGGAACCGACAAAAAATGATCATCGACAATATTTTTGATATAATATAGTGCACAATACTGTGAAACATTATGAGTATTGGACCAGTAGTCCAAACACCTGAAGATGTCATGCCATTTAAATGCGAGTCATAACCTAGACGACTCATTTGATTAAATCTCTATAAATATCCCTAAAGGATTTAAAATGTCTGAAGCATTAGTTCAAAGTCTCCGGAAATGTACTCGATCAGATTATAAAGATCTTTGTACGGTTTAATTCAATATGGGGCGCATGTGATATAATCGCCTCAGTGAATATTTGCTGAAAGAAAGTTACATAAATAATATTATTTGTCCATATATTTTTATAAAGAAAATGTCATCAGAAGTTGTTACACTTACTGTTTATGTTGATGACATAAGTCTTGTTGGAACTCTAGAAGAGCTCCAAAGGCAATTGAATATCTTAAGAAAGAATTTGAGATGAAAGATCTTGGAAAATAAAAAGTTATCTTGGTCTGCAAATTAAATATTTAGCAGACGAGATCTTTATCCATCAATTTACCTATACATTAAGGGTCTTTAAACGCTTTTACATTGACAAAGCGCACCCATTAAGTACATCAATGGGTGTTCGATCACTTGAAGTGAATAAAGATCCGTTCCGACCTCCAGAAGAGGATGAGGAACTCCTTGGTCTTGAAATACTCTATCTCAGTGCAATTGCTATGCACTTATGTATCTTGCTAATGCTAACAAAGGTGGTGCAGATTGTATTGGTTATGCAGGTACAAGATTAGAATATAGAGACTCACATATTTGAAACAAGATTTTCATTAGGGAGAGTAAAATACGCGATGCACTCTTCTTTTCTTACTAAGGATTTTTCCCACAGGGTTTTCCTTATAAGGTTTTTAATGAGGCACATAGCAATGCGTATTACTGAATATGTGCACTCTTTTTCCTTCACTAGAATTTTTTCCCACGGGTTTTTTCCTAGAAAGGTTTTAATGAGGCACACTATTTTTTAATGAACATCCAAGGGTGAGTGTTATAAATATATTATATTATGGATATTCATACTCCGTTATAAATAAGATTCCTGAAGAAGTTTATCCATATGGGGCTCCGCTGTAAATGTTTATCTATTTAGTACTCTATTGAGAATAAGCCTCCTGAAGAAGCTTATCACTTCGGTACCGGAGTGGATAAATATTACTTTCGGTAGAAGATTATCCATACCGGGTATAATAAGCTTATCCTTTCGATGCTCCGCTATGGATAAGCGCTACCCCCGGTAAAAGATTATCCATATCGGGTATAATGAGCTTATCCTTTCAGTACCCCGTTATGGATAAACATTACTCTTAGTATAAAATTATCCATATCTGGTATAGTAGCAGCTTACACACCAGCTAATAGTAGCTTACACAACATCTTATAATAGCTTACACAACAAGTTGTAGTAGTAGCTTACACAGCAGGTTGCAATATTAGTGTACATAGCAGCTTACACAACAGCTTCATTTCTTCTATAAATAGAATAATTTTCAGTTTATTAGGTACATCAGTTTGAAATTCGAATAATATATGAGTTTCTCTCTATACTTGTGTTTACTTTACTGTCTTTATTTTATAACACTACATACATATATAAAATTAACCTTTGGTAGTTATAATTATCCCTTAATTGTACTAGTGAAAGTGAAAGCATGACGAGATAATTGCCGTACGCGTAAGCTGGTCCATATAATACTAAAACATATTGGAGACTTAAAATATGGCCATTAGGTTTTTTTTAATTCTAGTTCGTGACATAGTAAATTATTTAAGTACTAGTCTATATAGACGTGCATTGCACGTTATATTTTGTCAGTGTCAATCATCGCAAAGACTTTTAGGTGATATTAATTCTAGTTACATTAACTTAAAACAACATTGCATAAAGTGTCAACATTAATTAAATAAAACAAACAAGTTTGCATGTGATGCCTTATGTCCCCAAACATGTTATCTAGGCTATTCGAGATGTATGATCTTATAAAAGAAAGATTAAGGTGATGGTATATGATAAATATTGAGAAATATGTACATTTTAGTCCCCTAAAAAAATATCCGACAATATATATATCCGAAGTTAAAAGAGTTTTATGAAAAGTAACAATGAAGAGGCTTTGTATACAGAAGAGGATTCTTAGGGTACACAATTACTCACTGTTTGTAGCTTGTAAATTGACTCACAACACAAACAAATATTTAAGAATTATTTTATTTTAAGATTACCCCGAAAATTAGCCTAAAATGTAACCGACAAAAATAATAATAGAAATAGCATACTTCAAAGGTAATTTGAGTATTATGTATATAGAATTTGTCAAAGTACTTGATAGCATTGTTGGATTTTGCTCGCATAAAAGAATCTCACAAATCCAAATAGCTTGCACTTCATGTTTTATCTCGAACAAAAGTAATGACTCAAAGATTTCAATAAAGCTTATTCGCCAGCCCCTATTCTCAGTGGCAAACTAACAGTTTTAGAGTTATATAAGCAATGTCACCGTTAATTATTGGTAACACGTGGTTCAAATAAAAAATTGTCCATATGAAATTGTTGTCACTTTTGATCAAGAATAAGTAGGGCATAAAATCTAAAAACTGAAAATTAATTGGGATGGCATAAAATATGCTTGAAGAAAAAGAGACCGAGCAATTTTATCCATCATAAAATTATATTTTGAAGACAAAAAACCTTTTGAATAGTAGGCAAGCGATACAACTCCCTTTCAAGATTCTATCTTCCCACACTATAAGAGAAGGTTGAAAGAAGCAATAATAAATAGATCACTGCAAATTTATATTTTATTTACATACAAGCGCAATGCACTATATCAATAATTAAGAGTTAATATGATGCGTGACTTATGCAAAGTGATCAATTCAGGATAAAGAATAAAAACTGAAAGAAGAAACGTGACTTTAATTACTTTATCTTTAACTACAGGCAGACAGTTAAAGTTTCTATCTTTCACCATTGTGATAGCGCGAAATTAATAAGTTTACAACAAAAATAAAGAGAAAAGCTGAATCTGCGTTAAGCTGATGGTGAAATTAGGACATTCGAAGATACTTAGAGTACCATGAAGAATATTATTGATACAATATATTGAATTGTCATGAGATGGCGCCCAGCACACTGCTAGGCCAGCCCGACCAATCAACAACAATTACGGAGCTATAAGCTCGCCTTATCCCATTTAAACATAACAATTTATAAGTCAACAGTAATGAAAATATCAAACCAGGGAACCAAGTCCCAAACAGTACAACTCCCCAAAGACCGAGGGGTCAAGAGTCATGAGCCTCTACAGATAGCATAAGTGTAATAGTGTTTTTACATGATACCAAGTGCGGAAAGAAATAGAAAATACGAGATCAAAAGATAGTAGGAAGGAATATCGGGTCCTGCGGACTCTGCAGCTACCTCGATTGTCCACAGAAATCGCCTCGAACAGCTACCAGATCAGGACTGCTGAGAGGGGTACCTGGATCTGCACACAAGGTGCAGGGAGTAAAATGAGTACTGCCAGACTTAGTGGTAATAAACAGGGGTAAGCCAGCGTAGATAAGAAATCCACAATAAAGCACTATGTAAAGTCGTAACCAATGCCCTGTAACAGTTCAATATCAATAGTAGAGAACCGACAATATCAACAATAAGTATAACAGCTAGCAGATGTAGCTAAATGCAATGCAACGCATGAAATGACCGCTACAGTGCGTAGCCCGATCCAATTTGGGTACCCGTGCTCACTGTGGGGGTTCAGACTCCGGAGGGGCTCCTACGGCCCAAGCACAATATCATAAATATATGCTGCGGCACGCAGCCCGATCCACTACCAGTCAGCTAATATGCAAATGCACCCTCGAGGCTCAAAAGTAGTTTTGAAAACTCTTTTATCATTTTCAGTTGAAAACAGTAAATGTCAAGTTCCAGAGATTGGAAATATCATGATAAAGGTAATAGCTACGGACTGGCAGTAAAACTAGCATGCGAATATCACAGAGCAATGATAACGATCCTCGCAGGATCCTAATAACTGGCTCACAGCCCATAAATGTACTCAACCATCCAAGAAGGAGGTTCAACGGCTAAAGAGTAGCCAATATCACAATACAGTATCAACAGGTCAGACTAAGCCATAGTCCCCAAATCACCATCGACCCCGCACTCACAAAAGAGTGCGTGTCTCGCTGCTATACAGCGTCACAAAGTGGTATACCGGGGTTTCGAACCCGCTGATCATCACCCACATCTATTACTCACCTCAATACGGCTCGACGACTAGTCCGCGATGCCCTTGCCACGAGAATCAAGCTCCGCACGTGTAGAATCTGATCAAATATAGTAGAAACACATGAAATTAGGCCAATGGGATGACACCCAGTCAAAACAACTCAATTTACACCAAAATTCACAAAGTTGCCAAAATCCGATTTTCGGTATGCTTCTCGAAAAATTACGAAAGTCACATATTCGGAACCCTCGTCTCAACACGAGTCTAGGCATATAAAATTTACCAAATTCGGACTCCATTTGCCCACTCAAATCACAGATTTTCTATAATTTTAGGCCTAGGGCTGAAACATCCATAAAACACCCCAAATTCCTCCAATTTCATGAGATAATTGCATAATTTTATCAATACAAATCATAATTTGAGTTCATAGTTGATTACCTGATGAATCGCCTTGAATTCCCCATCAAAATCGCCCAAATCGCCTCTTAAGCCGAGCCCCAAATGTTTTGAAATATTTCTGAAATTTCTAACTTCTGATATAATTAAACCCTTTGTGATTTCCGCTTCTGCAGACAATTTTCGCCTCTGCGATACCGCATCCGCGACCTATTGGTCGCTTCTGCGAACCCCAGGCCTAACTGGCCACTTCCGCTTTTGCGAGCCATGGACCGTTTCCGTGCGTCCGCTCCTGCGGAACCACCTCCGCTCCTGCAGGACTTCCCGCTTCTGTGCATCAGAGTCCGCTTCTGCGGACTCGCTTAAGTGAACGACCTTCCGCTTCAGCGGATCTCCCCCTCACGACCCTGGTCCGCTTCTGCGAGCTTTCTTCCGCACCAGTGATGCCGCCCCTGCGGACCAAGATCCGCTTCGGCGAACACCAGCGCTTCTGCGCTCCCTTGTCCGCTCCTACATCCGCAAGAGCGAAAACAACAGAACCAGAATCTTCAAACCTGCAATTTCCATGTTTTTCTCCCGTTTAACCATCCGAAAACACCCCGAGGTCCCCGGGAGCTCATCCAAACAAACCAACACATCCTAATACCTTATTCGAACTTGTTCCAATACTCAAAACACATCTAACAACACCAAAACCCACAATTCACATCGAATTCAAGCCTAAATTCCTTAAAACTTTCCGAATTACACATTCGATCAAAAACCCGACCAAACGACATCCGATTAACCTGAAAATTTACAGACATATCCAAAATCACATGACGAAGCTATATAAATTGTCGGAATTCCATTCTGACTGCCGGATCAAAATCTCACCTACTGTTCGGATTTTGCCAAAATTCAAATTTAGCCAATTCAAGCCTATTTCTACACCGGACCTCCAAATTCAATTCGGATCGCTCCCCTAAGTCACAAATCACCTCCCGGAACTAACAAAATCATCAGAATCTGATTCCAAGCCCTTTAACTAAATAGTCAACTCCCAGTTGACTTTCCACATTCAAGCTTCCTTCAAAAAGGCTATATGCCTCATTTTCCACCCAAATCACTCCTAACTCACCCGGTAGACTCTAACACCGATATGAAAGCATAAAACACATAAATGCAAGGTAACGGGGTGGTAATTCCCATGACGATGGGCTGGGTCGTCACATTCTCCCCCTCTTAAGCAAACGCTCGTCCTCGAGCGGGTCAAGAAACATACCCGAAGTCTCAAACAAGTGAGGATATCTGCTCCGCATCTCCCGCTCGATCTCCCAAGTGGCCTCCTCCACGGGTCGACCTCTCCACTGAACCTTAACCGATGCAATCTCCTTGGACCTCAATTTTCTCACCTGACGACCCAAAATAGCAATAGGCTCCACATCATAGGACAAATCATCATCAAGCTGAATAGTGCTAAAGTCCAATACATGCGATGGGTCGCCAACCTACTTCGGGAGCATGGACACGTGAAACACTGGATGGACTCCTGATAAACTGGGTGGCAAAGCAAGCATATATGCCACCTCTTCAATCCTCCTGAGGATCTCAAAAGGGCCAATAAATCTCGGGCTAAGCTTTCCTTTCTTCCCAAATCTCATGAAGCCTTTCATCGGCGAAACCTTCAGTAAGACTTTCTCACCCACAAAATAAGACACATCTCGAACCTTCCGGTCTGCATAACTCTTCTGGCGCGACTGAGCTGTACGAAGTCTCTCCTGAATAACCTTCACCCTATCCAAAGCCTCCTGGACTAACTCTATCCCCAATAGCTTTGCCTCACCGGGCTCAAACCAACCAACTGGAGATCTAAACCGTCTCCCATATAAATCCTCATACGGTGCCATCCGAATACTAGATTGGTAGCTGTTGTTATAGGCAAACTCTGTGAGAGGTAAGTAATCAGCCCACGAACCACCATAGTCAATAACACAAGCTCTCAACATATCCTCCAAGATCTGAATAATATGCTATAATTGTCCGTCCGTTTGAGGATGGAATGCAATACTCAACTCAACCTGCGAGCCCAACTCCCGCTAAAATGTCCTCCAGAACTGTGAAGTAAATTGAGTACCTCTGTCTGATATAATAGAAACTGGGACTCCATGCAATCTAACGATCTCCCGAATGAATATCTCAGCTAACCTCTCCGAGGAGTACGTAGTACACACAGGAATGAAATGAGCTGATTTGGTCACCCTATCCACAATCACCCAAACATAATCAAACTTCCTCGCAGTCCGAGGGAGTCCAGTAACAAAGTCCATAGTGATCCTCTCCTACTTCCACTCAGGAATATCAATGCGCTGAAATACACCATCGGGCCTCTGATGCATGTACTTAACCTGCTGACAGTTGAGGCACCGTGCTACATGTCTGACAATGTCCATCTTCATCTTTCTCCACCAATAATGCTGTTTCAAGTCTTGATACATCTTCGCGGCTCCTGGATGGATAGAATACCGTGAGCTATGGGCCTCCTCCAGAATCAACTCACGAAGGCCATCAACATTGGGCACACATATTCGGCCCTGCATCCTCAATACGCCGTCACTATCAACGGTGACATCTCTAGCATCATCATGCTGAACTCTGTCCCTAAGGACAGCCAAGTGTGGATCATCATACTCGCGCTCACGAATACGATCATGTAGAGAAGACCGAGATACAACACAAGCCAATACCCTGCTGGGCTCTGAAATGTCTAACCTTACTAGCCGATTGGCTAGCACCTGAACAACATAAGCAAATGGCCTCTCCTCAGCTGGCATATATGCCAAGCTCCCCATATTGACCGCCTTCCGGCTCAAAGCATCGACCACCACATTGGCCTTCCCCGGATGATATAATATAGTAATGTCATAATCCTTCAGCAACTCTAGCCATCTCCGCTGTCTCAAATTAAGATCCTTCTGTTTGAACAAGTGCTGGAGACTACGATGATCGGTATACACCTCACAGGACACGCCGTACAAATAATGCCTCTAAATTTTCAAGGCATGAACAATGGCAGCTAGTTCTAAATCATGAACAAGATAGTTCTTCTCATGTGGCTTCAACTGCCGAGAAGCATAAGCAATCACCTTACCTTCTTGCATCAATAAACAACCTATCCCCACTCTCGAGGCATCACAATAAACAGTATATGAACCTGAAACTGATGGCAATACTAACATTGGAGCTGTGGTCAAAGCTGTCTTGAGCTTCTGAAAGCTCTCCTCACACTCATCCGACCACACGAATGGTGTACCCTTCTGAGTCAACTTAGTCAAAGAAGAATCAATGGATGAAAATCCCTAAATAAACCAGCGATAATATCCCGCCAAGCCAAGAAAGCTCCTGATCTCTGTAGCTGAGGATGGTCTAGGCCAACTCTGCACCGCCTCTATCTTCTTCGGATCAACATGAATACCATCACGAGACACCACATGACCCAGAAATGCTACTGAATCGAGCCAAAACTCACACTTGGAGAATTTAGCATACAGCTTCTCCTCCCTCAATCTCTCCAACACAATACTCAAATGTTGAGCATGCTCCTCCTGACTACGAGAGTAGACTAGAATGTCATCAATGAACACAATCACAAACGAATCCAAATAGGGCTTGAACACACTGTTCATCAGATGCATGGATGCTGCTGGGGAGTTGGTCAGCCCAAAAGACATCACAAGGAACTCATAGTGACCATATCGGGTCCTGAATGCAGTCTTCATAATATCCGAGTCCCTGATCTTCAGCTGATGATAGCTTGAACGAAGATCAATCTTAGAAAACACTCTCGCACCCTGTAACTGATCAAACAAATCATCAACGCGCGATAGAGGGTGTCACATCTCCTATATTTCACACACATACGTAATGTGCCGCTGTTTACTACTACACCCCGGGAAGAGATATAATAATAATCAGGGAAGGAGTTTTTCCACTTAAAGGATAGTCGGAACGGGATCAATTTATTTAATTTTTTAGAGTCGCCACTTTGGAAAATAATGGTGTCCCAAGTCACCGGTTTAATCCCGAACCGAGGAAATTTTTGACTCTGTATTACAGTCTGCGAAACTAGAAATCTGGATAAGAAATTTTGTTAACCCGGGAGAAGGTGTTAGGCATTTCCGGATTCCGTGGTTTTAGCACGGTCGCTCAACTGCAATTTTTTTTGTTTTTATCTGATTTCTTTACATGTTTTAATTATGTGCTATTAATGTTCCGCTTTTCAATTTTTAGAAGAATTGCGACATCACGAAAACACATTTCAAGTCACACCGCAACCAGTACGCCTGTGACTTTAATGTATTTCAGTTTCGCCGGGAGATAGATTTGGGTCACATAAATGCGCACCCGTAATTAGGAAAGTATTAAAGTCATGCCTAAAGATTCTACGTCTTTGTTAACTTCGGGAAAGACCGTGAAATTTACTAAACGGTCCTTTCAAGTCTAAGTATTTTATAACAATTTATTTGAGGGCCCCGCGATTGTGTATTTAGTGCGGCGAGGCTCAGCTCACTTTTATTAAAGGCCAATCTTAGGGTGAACTATATTGTCTACTTTTGTTTTTGTCCCTAATATTAATTTAATACCTAATCCTAAATGTATTATAATGAATAAATTTACGATTAGGGGGCTCTTTTAACATTTTTAGCTCTAATTTAAGAATAGTGTATATAGCAGCCACATGCACAACTGAGCCCAATACAAAAAGACCAAATCTGGGCTTGAAGCCCATGCGCCAGCCCTTTCTATGTGCCTTTCTGGGCAAAGATTTCACAAATGCATATTGAACTAAACTGCTCTAATCAATTTCAATGCAATAACTAGACAAAATTTGATGTAGTGTACAAAAATCACAATCTGAAGCCAAAGTTTAAAGGTGAGTATTTATATTACTTACTCAAATCCAAACTAAACTATAATAGCTTTCAAACCGTTAAATCCATTTATACAGATCTGTACTAATTGTTGGTTCCACTGTAGGTATTGATTTTAATTTCAAGAGACAAATTAGCTAGTTAATTCTCACTAGTGATCTACCCCAAACACGAACATGCTTTTGTTTCTTATTTGATTACAATTAAACACTACTCAACTGACATGGATGTTTGGCGTTAAAATGCTGAAGTTTGAACTCCTTTTAAAGCTGCTGAACGTTAAACTACAATGTTGCATTCAAATACCCATATATGAACACAAATTCAACTCATGTCCATGTGTTAAGAAAGACTCTCAAATATTCTAGTTATACCATTAACAATTAAAGGAATAATAGTTCAATTATACATTCATCCAATTCACTACCAACCACTACAATTACTGATACTACAAAATTAATCTAAAGCTGAATATATCAAGACTTTCAAATTCCAGCTTTATTTCATTCAATAGAGTTTACATTGACAAGGATGTGTACCTGAAATCAAAGTAGACCCATTAGATCTATAACAACAATAGGATTTAGCAGTAATTTTCAGCAGTAACAGTCAAGGAAATCAGCAACAACAGTGAAACCAGGCAGTTTTTCGGAATTTACAATGAGACCAAACCAGGAGGCAATTTTCAGAATGTCCAAATAGTTTCAAAACCAAATCTCACTTAAGATTATTGAGCTAGCAGTTCTTCACTGTTTTATGATGAATCTACTATTATTTTTTTTGGATTTTTTGATATGTGTTTGAAGGTAAAAATAGAAGAAAATGAATCTGAAATGTTAATTTCAGTTCTGGACTTTAACAAGTATTTTTTTGGGGATTTTTCTAAGGTTCCTATGGTTCAAAATGCTAAAGAGACTCTAAAAATCAGATTCAACCCCCTCTTTTTCTTAATTTTTTAGAATGCTCCTTTCAGTTCTCTCCGGTGTATCTTTTTTGTGTATGAACCTCTTCTTTTAAGCTTTTCTATCTAAAAATTGTTCTCCCCTCTTTCAGATTCTGTGTGTGTGTATGTGTGTAAAAAAAGGCTTTTCTTTTTCTCCAAAGTCTCTCTCTAACTCTTAATCCCATATTTCCTTTTTATAGACAATAATATACCTTTTTCCCCCTGTATTGTCACCCGGGCCATTATAAAAGTGTATTTTTTTATTATTAACTTCCTTTAGCAGCCCACTACCAAGTGTCCTATTGCATTCTTTATTCAATTTCTAAATGGTGTTTATTTGTTTAATCCCTTCTTTTCTGAATTCCCTCATATCATTACTGATTTCCAGCCTTTAAAGCACTCATCAGACGTAAAAACTATATCTTTTTTCCCTGAACTGTATGCCCAACCCACTACTTAATGTCTAATCCTATTTTCTAATTCAGAAAATGTATTAGCAGCCCATTACTCCCCTGTTTTTGCCAATAAAACTGTCTGGCATGGGATTTGCTATTAAAGAAATGCCTGAAGACAACAATGAGGGTCTGCCGTCCAGTGAATTCCACTAATACCTACTGTCTAGCAAATCCTATGTGTGCCCTTCCATTAACACCCAAGAATTGACAAGCAAAGAACCAACAGAACATGTTTTAGATTCTGACAGTAACTACTAACTTTTCAATTTAAACAATCTAACAAATTATAATGTTCATTCAAGAACAAAGGTCACATACATCTCACAATTTTGAACCATGACAAAACAACAAACGACTATAAGAATAATTCACAGTTTTTTTTAAACAAAAACCTATTGCTATTCGAATGATTTGAATCAAACAGAATAGAAGAAACAATAAAAACTCCGGATTTAAACAGAAACATTTGGTGTAATCAAGAACAGGAGACAGGGTAAAAGATGACTTCAACGAAACAAAAATCAAAGAGAAAATAAACCAAAAGAAATAGAAACTTACCCGAGAACAGTGGGACTAAAATCTTCAAATTTCTTGCATTTTATGGCCAAAATGGACTTTAATCGTGTGTTTCCAATAACGGAAACATACGACTAAAGTCAATTTTGGTCCAAAGACCCTGGCAGCCCGTTAATATCTCAAAATCGGGGTTTTTTGAAAAAGAAGTAAAATTGAAATTCGAAGAGAGGGGCTAATATTTGACAGCGGGTAATTGGGGATCTAAAGCAGGGATGTTGAGAAGGTGTTATGGTGTAAAGTTGAAGTAATTTGGGGTAGGATTGGTTTTCCGGCGAACTTAGATCTATGATTTGAATCAATCGACGTGGATTTGAGGCAAACTAATGGTGTATTAGGGAAGAGGGGGTTGTGGGGATTCCGGGGTGTAAAATTGAAGGCCTTTAGCCGCCGTCCGCCGCCGTGGGCGATTTCAGGCAGGCGGAAGACGGCGGAATATGGCGGAGGGAGGCTGAGTCTCTGAAGGCCTCTGAGAGGCGAAGAGGGGGGGGGGTTCTAGAGGGGCTGTGGTATGATATTAAGCTTATACACTAGGTGGGAGATTCGATCCTAGCCGTTAGATCATGTGTGATTAATGGCCAGGATCTTTTGGGTTAACAAAAACGGTATCGTTTGGATTAAGGGGAGACTGGGTCGGTCAGGGTTAACTGGGTCAAGCATCTGGGTTATGATGGTGTGATCTCGATCGTCGGATTGGGAATGGGTCAACGGATGAGATCTGCTGGTGCCAGAACGACGCAGCTTCAATGCCATGCTACGTCGTTTCATGAGCCTTAGAGACTCAAATGAATGGACCGGGTAGAGCAGCCCTTTTGGGCCTGGATGTTTTGCATTTTTAGCTCTATGCTTCATTTCCTTCATTAACTAACTTTAAATAAAAGCCATTTTAAACACAAACAAAATTGAGAAATAAAATATGCCTTATTAGTTTAATACAAAAATATAAAATCAACCAATTGACAAAGAACGCAAAATGCACATTTTTTCCTTTTTGTAATTAATTATTTATTTAAACAAATAAGTACGGACACAAGAATGCAATAAATAAGAAAATATAACACAAAAATTCTCACAAATTATAAAAAATGATGAAAAGTCATTTATTTTGAATTTTATAGGAATAACTCATGTGTATGGTAAAAATCACGTGCTCACAGCTGCCCCTCTTTGCTCGGGGACACGAAGAGTTTCCGTGCAAAGATAAGTGAGCAACAATGAACAATTTTTACCCGTTCGAGTATTCCATTGTGAATCATTTTGAAAGGTTTTGACCGCATCCTACTTCAGAGGTTGCCTACATATCCTGGGCTAAACAGGAATCAGGTCAGTGTAGTTCGGGAATGTCTGGTAGCTGGGACTACCAGGGGCTGCTGTTGCTATTGTTACTGCCGTCACTGCTGACTGACCCCTTATTACACCATGGTAAAAATGTAAAATGAAAAGGCTATTCTAAGCTATGATTCTACAATTACAATTGTTCCTATCTAGCTTCCTGTTTGCTCTTCTTTGTCTCTTTTTCTTTGATTTTTTGTGATACTGACTCTCTTTCTGTTGATTTTCTTTTTCTTGCTTCCCCCTCTTTTTTTTTTTGATACTTCTTGCCCTCAAGCTGATGCCTGCTCAAAACAAAACAAAAACAAGAATCTTTTTCTTCTGCCCCAGTGTGGGCTTTTTTTTTAGGTTACGGTGTTACTCATGTTAGCTAACACAAAACAGAGTTGCAGAAATCAAAATTTGCAGAAAAGTATTTCCTTGTTATCCAGGTGGGCGTCTGATGCAAGAAATTAAAAATTTGCGGAAAAGTATTCCCTTGTTATCCAGGTGGGCGCCTGATGTAAGAAATTAAAAAAATTTGCGGAAAAGTATTCCCTTGTTATCCAGGTGGGCGCCTGATGCAAGAAATTAAAAATTTGCGGAAAAGTATTCCCTTGTTATCCAGGTGGGCGCCTGATGCAAGAAATTAAAAAATTTGCAAAAAGTACTCCCTTGTTATCCAGGTGGGCGCCTGATGCAAGAAATTAAAAAATTTGCAGAAAAATATTCCCTTGTTATCCAGGTGGGCGCCTGATGCAGGAAATTAAAAATTTGCGGAAAAGTATTCCCTTGTTATCCAGGTGGGCGCCTGATGCAAGAAATTAAAAATTTGCGGAAAAGTATTCCCTTGTTTTCCAGGTGGGCGCCTGATACAAGATAATTAAAAATTTTCAGAAAAATATTCCCTTGTTATCCAGGTGGGCGCCTGATGCAAGAAAATAAAATATTTGCAGAAAATATTTCCTTGTTATCCAGGTGGGCGCATGATGCATGAAAATTAAAAAAAATTTTAGAATAATATTCCCTTGTTATCCAGGTGGGCGCCTGATGCAAGAAAATTAAAAATTTTCAGAAACTTGTTATCCAGGTGGGCGCCTGATGCAAGAAAATTAAAAATTTTCAGAAATATATTCCCTTGTTATCCAGGTGGGCACCTGATGCATGAAAATTAAAAATTTTGCAGAAAAATATTCCCTTGTTATCCAGGTGGGCGCCTGATGCATGAAATTAAAGATTTGCGGAAAAGTATTCCCTTGTTATCCAGGTGGGTGCCTGATGCAAGAAGTTAAAAATTTACGGAAAAGGTATTCCCTCGGTTTGATAACCGGGGAATGGATTTTAAAGATGCTACCTTCCTCTTGTTTTTAGTATTTTCTTTGACTAAATGATTTTCACTTGTGAATTCCCTCACTTATTGCCGACTTTTCTCTTTTTGGTGTTTTCTACCTTTCCACATTGGTCACATTCACTTTAAAGTGATTAGTGACAATTTGTTCCTGTCTAAATCACAAATAGAATTTTATTAGATATAAACTGCTGGCAACTGGCATCTGCCATCCCTGCCTCTTATTGCTTTCCTCTTTCTTGCTTTTTCTCCCATTGGGTTGTTTTTCAGTTGACTATCTTCCGCAAACTCTTTTTGTATTTTCTTGTTTTTTACTTTTTGTTTTTCTTTTCTTTCAGCTCTATTTGCCAACCTTCTTTATTTTCCTTCCGCCTCTTTTTCTTTCCTTTTCTGATCCAGAGTTATTTCAGCTCTTATTATCGGAGATGGTAGTTAGCTCTCAAAAAGGCAAACAATGAAATGCAGAAAAATAAAAGAGGGTAAGGGTGTTTCGGAGAAGTGGTACAACTTATCTGGGTATGTTGGCTGATTCCGTTGACCATGCCATGTATTTAAACTCCGACCCAGTTCGTTCAAACCAATATTCTGACTCCAGATTGTTCTCAACCCAAACCGATCCTATTTTTGTTGCCTTTTCTTTTTCCATAATGATCCTTACGATCGCCTCATGGTGCCTTGAAAGGTATTCACCAATAAGACTCTCTCATTTATTCTCTCTCAGCCTCACAATCGCCCTGCAGTGCCGTTAAAGGTTTTCACTGACAAGACTCTCTCATTTTATTTTCTCTCAACCTCACAGTCGCCTCACGGTGCCGGTTAAGGTTTTCACCGATGAGACTCTCTCGTTTTTTCATTTTTTCATTTTTTTCTTTCGTATTTTGTTTTCTATACCACGGGTGTTGTCCAAAGTTTCGTTCTTCCTTCATTTCGTTGCATTTGTTATTCTCTTGAAATTGATCAGAAGGTCTTTCTTTGGACTGTAACGTGGCTTTTGGATGGGTTAAGAAAGAAGGGTATAAAGGCTCAAAAATTTGCGAGGGTTTAAAACATTTACAACTCTCGGAATTATAAAACAATAATTTCTGCCCCAGTTTCAATATGTGGGGGATTTTTGGATTTTTTTTTTATTGTGGCTGAACCTCAGTGAGGCTGCCTACGTACCCTTTCGGGATCAAGTCAAACGTAGTTCATTACTACATCATCAATTAATGAATTTCTTTTTGACTTTTTCCCGATTTCTTTGTCTTTTCTTTTCTTTTCTCTTTTCACTTTTTTTTTTCATTTTTCATTTTATCATCATTTTTTCATTTTCTGTATTGTGCCTTAAGCAATTCCGAGAGAGGGGTATGAAAGAATATATCGAACATGGCTCAAAGGGGATGTCAATGGATAAAGTGTTTGGACAGAGAACAAAATGCCTTCGTCATTTCAATTCCAAAATCACAACAAAATACAATCATACAATTGAAAAGGAATCATACATAGTATCTTTTGACAGCATCTGAATTGATAGCAGTCTCTACGCACTTTCCTTCAATGTCTGTCAAATATAATGCCCCATTGGACAACACCCGTGATACCACAAATGGTCTCTGCCAGTTTGGCGCAAATTTGTCCTTTGCTTCGGCCCAATGCGGTAGGATACGCCTCAATACGAGTTGTCCAACTTCAAACTTCCGAGGACGCACCTTCTTATTGTATGCTCTGGCCATTCTCTGTTGATACAACTGCCCGTGGAAAACTGCAGCCAACCTCTTCTCATCGATTAGACTTAATTGTTCCAGCCGGGCTTTTACCCATTCTTCGTCATCTATCCAGCCTCAGCTATGATTCGCAGTGACGGTATCTCTATTTTCGCGGGTATAACGGCCTCTGTCCCATATACCAATGAATAAGGTGTGGCGCCGATAGAAGTGCGCACTGTTGTGCGATAACCCATAAGAGCAAAAGGTAACTTCTCATGCCATTGTCTGGATTCCTCCACCATTTTCCTGAGGATCTTCTTGATATTCTTATTTGCAGCTTCTACTGCCCCATTTGCCTTTGGCATGTATGGTGTGGAATTGCGATGTGTGATCTTAAATCTCTGGCAAACTTTCGCCATGAGGTGACTGTTCAGATTGGCCCCGTTATCTGTGATGACCACCTTGGGAATTCCGAACCGGCATATGATATTTTCATGCACAAAGTCGACCACAGCTTTCTTTGTCACCGCCTTGAATGTCTTTGCCTCAACCCACTTAGTGAAGTAATCAATCGCAACCAAAATGAATCTGTGCCCATTAGAAGCTGCTGGCTCTATTGGTCCAATAACATCCATGCCCCAAGCAACAAAGGGCCAAGGTGCAGACATTGTATGCAATTCATAAGGCGGGGAGTGAATTATATCTCCATGTACTTGGCATTGGTGACATTTTCTCACGTACTTGATACAATCCTGCTCCATGGTGAGCCAGTAATATTCGGCTCTCAAAATCTTCTTTACTAAGATATACCCGCTCATATGGGGTCCACAGGCTCCAGCATGCACCTCAATCATAATCTCATCAGCTTGTTGCGCATCCACACACCTCAACAATCCCAGGTCTGGTGTTGTCTTATATATGATTCCTCCACTGAGGAAAAAGCTATTAGCCAAGCGTCTGATAGCTCCTTTCTGATCTTCGGTGGCCTGCTCCGGGTATTTGCCCGCCTTCAAGTATTCCCTGATGTCGTGATACCACGGTTCTCCATCCAATTCTCCTTCCATAGCAAAGCAGTAAGCATTCTGATCACGCACCTGGATCTGGAGTGGATCTATATAGGCTTTGTCCGGATGATGTAACATGGAGGACAGCGTGGCCAGAGCATCTACAACTTCGTTGTGCATTCTTGGGATATGTTTGAATTCTATGGACTGGAATCTGTGGGACAACTAATGCAAACAATGTCGGTAAGGTATCAATTTCAGATCCCTTGTTTCCCATTCTCCCTGGATTTGGTGTATCAAAAGATCCGAGTCACCCATGACCAAAATCTCGTGAACACCTATATCTATTGCCATCCTCAATCCCAAGATACATGCCTCATATTCGGCCATATAGTTGGTGCAGCAAAATCGAAGTTGAGCGGTGACGGGACAGTGTTGACCCGTTTTTGAGATGAGTACTGCTCTGATATCAACTCCCTTACTGTTGACGGCTCCGTCGAAATACATCTTCCATCCTGGCTTCTCGCCCTGTTCTATTTCTTCGACATTTATTGCCTCCTCGTCCGAAAAATATGTCTTTAATGGCTCGTATTCATCGTCCACGGGATTCTCTGCTAAGTGATCTGCAACTGCCTGCGCCTTCATCGTCGTACGAGTTACACAAATGATGTCAAATTCTGTGAGCAGAATCTGCCATTTAGCCAGTCTTCCTGTAGGCATGGGCTTCTGGAATATGTACTTCAGAGGATCCAACCGTGATATCAAGTACGTGGTGTATGCTAACAAGTAATGCTTCAGTTTCTGAGCTACCAAGGTCAATGCACAACAAGTTCTTTCTAGCTGAGTATATTTTACCTCGTAAGATGTGAATTTCTTACTAAGGTAATATATAGCCTGCTCTTTCTTGCCCGTCTCATCGTGCTGCCCTAGCACACAACCAAAAGAATTGTCAAGCACTGTCAAATATAAGATCAAAGGTCTCACCGGCCTTGGAGGAACTAGCACTGGAGGATTTACTAAATATTCCTTGATTTTGTCGAAGGCTTCCTGACATTCGTCGGTCCATTTCACCGCTGCATCTTTCTTTAATAACTTGAAGATCGGCTCACATGTTGATGCCAACTGAGCGATGAACCGGCTAATATAATTCAGCCTTCCCAATAAGCTCATTACTTCCTTCTTGTTCTTCGGCGGAGGTAGACTCTGGATAGCTTTGATCTTTGTTGGATCAAGTTCAATACCCCGCCGACTCACTATGAACCCCAACAGCTTTTTTGAAGGCACTCCAAAAGCGCATTTTGCAGGATTGAGTTTAAGATTGTACCTCCGGAGTCTCTGGAAAAACTTCCTCAAATCCCTCGCATGATCATGTTGCTTCTTGGACTTTATGATGACATCGTCCACATACACTTCGATTTCTCGATGCATCATGTCATGGAACATTGTGGTCATTGCCCTCATATAAGTTGCTCCGGCATTCTTCAATCCAAACGGCATCCCCCTATAGCAATATGTCCCCCAAGGCGTAATGAAAGCAGTTTTCTCCGCATCTTCTTCATCCATCAGGATCTGGTGATAACCAGTGTAACAATCTACAAATGAACCGATCTCGTGCTTGGTGCAATTGTCGATCAATATGTGGATGTTTGGCAATGGGAAATCATCCTTTGGACTGGCTTTGTTAAGGTCTCTGTAATCTACACACACCCTGGTTTTTCCATCTTTCTTTGGGACTGGCAGAACATTTGCCAACCAGGTGAGGTACTTAGTAACTCGTATGACATTCGCCTCAAACTGTTTATTCACCTCTTCTTTTATCTTTATGCTGATGTCCGTTTTGAATTTTCGCAACTTTTGCTTCACTAGTCGGCATTCAGGATAGATAGGCAATTTGTGTACCACCAAGTCAGTACTAAGTTCGGGCATGTCATCATAGGACCAAGCAAAGATGTCCTTGAATTCATGCAGCAACCTTATCAACTCTTCCCTGAGGGAAGTTTCCAAATAAATACTGATTTTCGTTTCGCGGACATTATCTTCGCTTCCCAAATTGATGGATTCTGTCTCACTCAAGTTTGGTTTGGGTTTTTTCTCATATTGGTTCAAGTCCTTACTTATTTCCCCAGGGTTTCCTCATCCTCGTATTCTTTCTCACTATCATTCTTAATTTCTTGTATGATAATTCGATTGTCAGAACTGGGTCGGGAATTCTTCATGCATGACATGTCATCAGAATCAGCACATATGGAACTGTACAAAAGAAAAGATAAAAAAATAAGACAAAAAATGAAGAAAGAAGAAAATTGCATTTCATTGATATCTCAAAAATGAACAAAGATTTGAGTACATTTTGATTTCCATGGGGCGTGGGGGACTACAAAAAGTAAAATTGCTTTTTCGGGGAGATGATGATGAATTTCAAGAGCTAACTACCAAGACTCCTTCCTGATTGGGAAAGGAGTGGCTTCCCAGTTGTTGAGCATAACACCAGATCCCACGAACTGAACGTCCATCCTGCTAGTACTCTCTCCCATTTCAACCATGTTCACATCCCCAAGTATCATCTCAAACCTCATCAAGAGCTCTTCATCGGGTCTGGTCTCAATATATGTAGATGCAGCAGATGTCAGATGTTTAGTACCAGGCTTGGCAAAGATGTCGAATAATTTGGGGATGGGTTTAGGAAAGGTCCAGTTTTTCTTCTTGGTTTTCTGGCCTTTTTGGATGTCGGCATAGGTGGGTTTGAATCCTAAGCCAAAGGTGTCTTTGTTCACTGGCAACTGAACTGGTTGAGTGATTCCTTGCAAAGCTTTCCCTAGCCCTTTCCCTGGTGCAAATCCATTTTTGAGCATTTCCCGGGCCACCATCACAGCAGCAGGTGCCATTGTAGGGATTGGCAGTTTCTCACCCTCAGCAATCTTGTTCACTGTTATAGTATCCGTCACCTGGTATACCCAAGGACCTTTGTCTCCATCAACATCGTCAAATGGCATTATGACATTGCAGGTATCTCCCTCTCCATGCACTACGACTTCTTGTTGCTCCCATTCAAACTTGACCATTTGGTGCAAGGATGATGGCACGGCTTTGGCTGCGTGGATCCATGGTCGACCCAGCAATAGATTGTAAGACACAGTAATGTCTAATACCTGAAACTCCATTGTAAAGTCTACGGGCCCGATGGTAACCTCCAAGACGATATCCACCAATGTGTTCTTACTTCCGCCATCAAATCCTCTCACATTCACACTGTTTCTTCGAATTCTGTCGGGACTGATATTCAACTTTCCAAGAGTCGACAGCGGGCAAATGTTTGCACTTGAGCCATTATCTATCAACACCCGGATGACCACTGACTCCTCGCTCTTCACTGTGAGATAAAGCGCCCTATTATGTTCAGTCCCCTCAATGGGCAATTCACTGTCTGAGAATGTAATCTTGTTGGATTCGAAGATTTTGTTGGTAATCTTTTCAAGATGACAAACCGAGATCTTCTCAGGGACATGCGCCTCATTCAATATCTTCATCAATGCTTTTTTGTGTTCTTCCGAGTGGATCAACAATGAGAGCAAAGAGATTTATGCGGGTGTTTTCTTCAATTGTTCCACTATGGAGTAATCCTGAGATTTTATCTTCTTGAGGAACTCTTCTGCTTCTTCTTCGGACACATGCTTCTTCAAATGACTTTATTTCACTACCTTCATTTTTCTTAACTCTTGCAAAACACCTCCCGAAACGAGTTAGACCGTGCGTCTCATTGATCTCTCCCATCACTTCTTTCCCTTTGTAAACTGTTGCCACCTTGTTGTAGTTCCAAGGTACATTCTTGGTATCTACCACCGGCATCTGTACTACTGGTCTTATAATTACCGGTTCCATGCTTGCGTCCTTCACTATTAACACTGGTTTTACACCTGGTACCACAACTTTCAAATTTTCCACCGCTGGTTGCTTTTTCACTGGTTCTTCAGCTATCACTTTTCCTTTCTCAATTTCCTTCTCTGTTTTGCTGTTGGCATTGATCATCATGACCGACTGGGATGGCTTCCAGTTGCTCTCCTCTTGTGCCAACTCTATCATATGTGCTTCATGATGAGCCGACAGTGGGTTCTGAGTAATGTTCGGGGCCTCCGGAGCATGTACCTCAATCCTCCGGCTATCGATGAGTTCTTAAATAGCGTTCTTCAAATGCCAACATTTATCAGTGTCATGTCCCGGTGCCTAGAGCAATATTCGCACCTGACCGACTGATCGATGTTCTTTGGAGGTGGGTTCGGAAGCTTTGACTCGATTGGGCTCAACATTCCCAATTCCTTCAATCGGTGATAGAGGCTAGTATAGGATTACCCCAGTGGGGTGAATGTTTTCTTCGCCTGATTCCTATTCCTCATCTCCGGGTCGGGCCTAAAGTTGGGTTTGTTCGGGTTTCTGTAAGCTCTAGAAGAAGGGTAGGTATTTTGTGTGTGATAAACATTCTGCGGGGCCTGGGCTCGCCATACCTGTGGTGGTGGTGGATAAGTTTGGGCTTGTGGATTATGGTAGTGTAGGGTAGTTGGTGGGTAGTATGGTGGAGGTGGGTTGTATGATGCTGGTGGGTTGTATGTGGTTGGTGGGTATGGCTGATATGGTCGTGGTGGGTGATGGTATTTGCTGCGGTTCCAGGGTTTGCTCTCCACAATTGACACTTCTTCTTTCTTGTTCTTCCCAATGGTTCCTCCGCTCCCAGTCTGAATGGCCTGATTTGTGGCCTTGATTGCTGAAAAACTCATAATCTTGTTAGTTTTCAATCCTTCTTCCACGAAACTTCCCATTTTTACAACCTCATTAAAATTCTTCCCAATGGCTGACACTAGGTGTCCATAGTAGTTAGGCTCCAAAGCCTGCAAGAAACAGTCCACCATTTCACTTTCTTTCATCGGCGGGTCCACCCTCGCCGCTTGCTCTCTCTACCTAAAACTGTACTCTCTAAAGCTTTTACCAGGTTTATTTTCCATCTTAGTGAGTGACAACCTATCCGGTATTATTTCCAAATTATACTGAAAATGGTTCGCAAATGCTTGTGCGAGATCATCCCAGATAAACCATCTGGTGTGATCTTGGCGCGTGTACCATTCCAACGCGAAACCACTCAAACTTTGGCTGAAGTATGACATCAGAAGCTCATCCCTTCCACCTGTGCCCTGCATCTTACTGCAGTATCCTCTAAGATGGGCCACTAGATCTCCCTGTCCATTGTACATGTCAAACTTTGGCAACTTGAATCCGACAGGAAGTTGCACTTCTGGAAACAGACATAGGTCTTTGTACGACACACTTACTTGTCCCCCTAACCCTTGCATGTTACGAAAGGCGTGCTCCAAACTCTTCATTTTCCTGGCCATCTCCTCATGTTCTGCATTCTTAACAGGTTTCTCTTCGATTGCCTCCATCAATGGAGTGTGAGATTCATGCTGCCGGAAGGTCGGCTCAGGTGGGTAGTAGTTGGTGTCTTGTACATGAAACAATGGTTCACTGGATGACTTATGCAAGGCGGCAGGTGAAGGTGCTACATATACTGGAGCAACCTGGGTGGCTGGGATGGCACTTGTTTTGACAGAGGTGGTGGCACTTGAGAGATGGAAGCATAGTAGTGGTGATAGTCGGGATATGTAGAGGACGAGTTCATAGTGGGTAGCTCAGGGTTGGGATTGGTTGGAGGGATGTATGCGGGGTTAGCAGGATAAGTAGGCAAGGGTTGACCCCTCGACCAAGCCTGGTACATCTCAACCATCTGATGTTTAAGCTTGTACATTTCTTCTTTCATTCCCATCATGTCCACAACTTCCTCCTCCTGGACGGGGTCCATAACTGTTGGTTCAATCTCTTGTGACACGACCTTTGTCATTGTCTTAGATCTTGTGTTGTAGGGATGAGGAGCTAGTATGCCAGTTGCCAACTAGAATCTGGATCTCATAAACAGCAACACACGTTAGTGGTTAGCACATGAAGAGATAAGATGCAACGATTTAGAATAAACACATTTTCCTTGGATCGTCATGCATCATCCCAGCCTTCGTTTATTTTGAACCAATCTCATCATTCTTTCTTTTCTTCTTTTCTCTTTTTTCTTTTCCTTTCTCTCTTTTCTTTTTCCTTATTTTATTTATTAATTTGCGTTCCTATTATATGTCTATCGTAAATAAAGAATTGATATAAAGCAAAAAGATTGACAACAACTCTTGATTTTCATTGATAGCTCAAAACATCGGTTTACAAAATGGTGTTGTACTACTAATGCAAAGAAATATAAATACAGAATGCATGCCCTAAGAATACATCAGTGCTCCTAGTGCCCGCGAGACATCGTTCGGTCTTGCCGTGGGCCTATATGCTAATCCCTTTTTGAGCCTATCCAGGTCGGACATGACTTTCTGTACAAAGAATTTCACTGCTGACACAAAGGTTCCCTGGGACATATCTTCACATAGCTGGGTCTTCCGGGTGATATACTGAGCAATATGAACAATTTTCTCTCGAATAACCCCTTTCTCTTGAAGCGATCGGCTGATTTGTTCGGTGCAAGCATCTAAAGTGCGTTGGTTCTTCTTTTGCATTCGTTGTAGCTCAAACTCTAACCGAGCCATGGTCGTGTAACAATGTTCTCTTTCGTCTTCGAGATCTTTGATGACCTTGTTACTTTTGACAGTGGCTGTAACAATCTTTTTTCTTAGTCGAGCTACCTCAAACTCATGCTTATCCTGCAGCTGCTGAACCAACCTGGCTCTTTCTTCGGCATCTCTGGCCATTTGCTTCCGGGCTCTGACTAACTCCTTTTCTGCTTTGTCTAAGTCGAAACTGTAGTCATTCATCTTGCGCCGAAGAGTTTCAATCAGTTTCTTATCTCGGGCTAAGCGAACAGGGGTCTCGGATGCAATTTTCATCTTAGCAACCTGAGCCTTCAGCATTTCATTTTCTTTCTTCAGCTGGTTTTTCTCTCCCTCGTCGGATGTTGCCTGCAAACCGCTCTCAAACTGGAGATCTCTCAACTGTTTTTCCAGCAAGCTGATCTTGGCCATATATTCGTTCTCCTTGGCCGCCCAATTCCTGTTTTCTGTAGATTGCTCCACCAGATCTTACAAGTGAGTTCTTTTCGAAGGTTGGTCGTGCTCAGTACCCCGTCGATACCATGTGGAATACCCGGACGACACTTCACCTCGAGCTCTGTTCTGCACACAAGTATCTACCTTCAAGTTCTGACATTCATTCCAAATCTGACGGACCTTTGCTTCCGGGAATTGCCCATCCGGACTAATCTCTATTATTTGTGAACTGAGGTCCCCGTCCTTTGGTATAACTTGACATCTACCAAGCTGTCGCAGTGCCCTGTACGGGGCATAAGGCTGGATACTTTTAAACCCATGATCAAAAAGTGTGACCCATCTGTCGGCATATAAATCACCTCGTCGAGAGGTAACCAATCATATGTCCAATCAATATGGCCGTCGGTCAATGATCGTAGATGCGAAATCCAATCCTTTACTCCCTCCTGGCAATTTAACTTCTTTTGTTCTCGTGTAAAATTCTTCAAGGCATGTTCTTCTAGTCGGCCCATATCTTGAGAACGAAGGATGATGGCATAGATGTTCAATCAACCAAATCTGCAAAATCAAGTTGCATCCATCAAAGAAGTTGGCTCCATCTTTGCATGCAGTCAAGGCACGGTAGATGTCAGCTAAAATCATTGGAGCTAAAGTACAATTGTCTTGCATTACCAAAGTGCTTGTTACCCCAGCAACCTTTATATTGATGTGCCCATCTTTTCTCGGAAATATGATAACTCCGAGAAATGCCACTAAGAAAGCAAACCGTCGATGCTCCTCCCACTTTGCTCGGTTGGACTTGCTACACAGTTTGTTTGTGGAGTCGTTGAAACCCCCGACATGTCCGTATCTACTATAAATGAAGTTCAGGGAGCAAAATCCGTTGGTAAAATCCTCATTGTGGACATTCCTAGCAATTTTCAAAGAATCCAAAAAGCGATGCACCGTTATTGCTCTCGGGGATACCGGGTATTTTCCTTTCAAGGGGACCTCATTCTTCCCTATGTAGAAAGCAATCTCCTCCAGGGTAGGAGTGAGTTCAAAGTCCGGAAGATGTAGTACATTGTGTGCAGGATCCCAATACGTGACTAGTGATCTGATTATGTCGCCTCGGGGAACTATGTTCAACAACCCCGTGAGATCCTTTAAGTAGCCTTTGATCCAGTTTTGACTTTCTGTTCCCATGTCGTGCCACCATAGTCTCAGCTCCAAAGGGATTTTATTCATTAAGGCGAAAGGTTCATTCAATATTGTGCTCATCCTGCACATTTATTAAGGCGATTTTATTCAGGAAAGAAAAATCTTTTTTTTTTCAATGCAAATTTTTATTTTTGAAAGAGACATGCCTCTCGAAGTTGCCATTTTTGCCAAAACAGCCTTCCGGCGTCCTTTCGGAATATTCGTCCGTTTCCAAAAATAGCAATCACTCCGATTATTTGAAAAGAAAAATCTTTTTCGTCTTTTTTTTTTAAAGATGTGGTTGGACCCGTTCAAGGGTTGCCTACGTATCCCGCCTAATGGCAAGAATCAAACCTACGTAGTTCGGTCAGATTGTGGACCAATTATTTCAACAAAACCATTTTTTTTCTTCGAATTTTCAGATTTTCCGAACACGCTCTCTTTCCATTAGTTCCAATTTCTCTCTTTTCTTTTCAACACTTTTTCTATCCTCGGGAATTTTTCCGGTCCGCATAACGATCAAGGACAATAAAATGCAACACATAATATGCTTGGTCTTTTAAATACCGGGTCACCTATCCTAGACGGACCCAACCCCTGTGTTGAGTCCCCTAAGTCAGATATGATGCAAATAATCGTCCTAGACCTATGTTCAACATCTTATAGTTTCACAAGGTGCTAGACCGTGTACCTGAGCGGACAACTCGAATCGATGAGGGGGATACGTACCGGTGACTCACGGAGTCAATCGGCTTTGTAACTTATCCGGCCTCTGTTTCTTAATTTTGGGGTAACTTAACAGAAAGGGGAGTCTCAACCAGTAAGCACATCCCCGGGGTGAAGAAGAGAAGGGTTTTCGGCACAGTTTTTATATACAATCCACCCAGTATCAAAGTGGTAAAACACATAGCATGTTGTTCAAATCATATAACGAAGTCAAATGATATCAAGAACGGCAATTCTAAGGAGCTCGAGTTCTTAAACCCTGAAACCAAAGTTCTGGGTTGGGGTCCCCAGCAGAGTCGCCAGAGCTGTCACACCTCCTTTTTTTCACACACATACGTAATGTGCCGCTGCTTACTACTACACCCCCAAAAGAGATATAATAATAATCAGGGAAGAAGTTTTTCCACTTAAAGGACAGTCGGAACGGGATCAATTTATTTAATTTTTTCAGAGTCGCCACTTGGAAAATGATGGTGTCCCAAGTCACCGGTTTAATCCTGAACCGAGGAAATTTATGACTCCGTATTACAGCCTGTGAAACTAGAAACCTGGATAAGGATTTCTGTTAACCCGGGAGAAGGTGTTAGGCACTCCCGGATTCCGTGGTTTTAGCACGGTCGCTCAACTGCAATTTTTTTTTTGTTTTTATCTGATTTATTTACATATTTTATTTATGTGCTATTAATGTTCCGTTTTTTAATTTTTAGAAGAATTGCGACGTCATGAAAACACATTTCGAGTTACACCGCAACCAGTACGCCTGTGACTTTAATGTATTTCAATTTCGCCGGGAGATAGATTTGGGTCACATAAATGCGCACCCGTAATTAGGAAAGTATTAAAGTCGTGCCTAAAGATTCTACATCTTTGTTAACTTCGGGAAAGACCGTGAAATTTACTAAACGGTCCTTTCAAGTCTAAGTATTTTATAACAATTTATTTGAGGGCCCCGCGATTGTGTATTTAGTGCGGCGAGGCTCATCTAACTTTTATTAAAGGCCAATCTTAGGGTGAACTATATTGTCTACTTTTTTTTGTCCCTAATATTAATTTAATACCTAATCCTACATATATTATAATGAATAAATTTACGATTAGGGGGCTCTTTTAACATTTTTAGCTCTAATTTAAGAATAGTGTATATAGCAGCCACATGCACAGCTGATCCCAATACAAAAAGACCGAAATATGGGCTTGAAGCCCATGCGCCAGCCCTTTTTATCATGTGCCTTTTTGGGCAAAGATTTCACAAATGCATATTGAACTAAACTGCTCTAATCAATTTCAATGCAATAACTAGAGAAAATTTGCTGTAGTGTACAAAAATCACAATCTGAAGCCAAAGTTTAAAGGTGAGTATTTATATTACTTACTCAAATACAAACTAAACTTTAATAGCTTTCAAACCATTAAATCCATTTATACAGATCTGTACTAATTGTTGGTTCCACTGTAGGTATTGATTTTAATTTCAAGAGACAAATTAGCTAGTTAATTCTCACTAGTGATCTACCCCAAACACGAACATGCTTTTGTTTCTTATTTGATTACAATTAAACACTACTCAACTGATATGGATGTTTGGCGTTAAAATGTTGAAGTTTGAACTCCTTTTAAAACTGCTGAACGTTAAACTACACTGTTGCATTCAAATACCTATATATGAACACAAATTCAACTCATGTCCATGTGTTAAGAAAACTCTCAAACAGTCTAGTTATACCATTAATAATTAAATGAATAATAGTTCAATTATACATTCATCCAATTCACTACCAACCACTACAATTACTGATACTACAAAATTAATCTAAAGCTGAATATATCATGACTTGCAAATTCCAGCTTTATTTCATTCAATAGAGTTTACATTGACAAGGATGTATACCTGAAATCAAAGTAGACCCATTAGATCTATAACAACAATAGGATTTAGCAGTAATTTTCAGTAGTAACAGTCAAGGAAATCAGCAACAACAGTGAAACCAGGCAGTTTTTCGGAATTTACAATGAGACCAAACCAGGAGGCAATTTTCAGAATGTCCAAATAGTTTCAAAACCAAATCTCACTTAAGATTATTGAGCTAGCAGTTCTTCACTATTTTATGATGAATCTACTATTATTTTTTTTTTTTGGATTTTTTGATATGTATTTGAAGGTAAAAATAGAAGAAAATGAATCTAAAATGTTAATTTCAGATTTGGACTTTAACAAGTATTTTTTTTGGGATTTTTCTAAGGTTCCTATGGTTCAAAATGCTAAAGAGACTCTAAAAATCAGATTCAACCCCCTCTTTTTCTTAATTTTTCAGAATGCTCCTTTCAGTTCTCTCCAGCGTATCTTTTTTGTGTATGAACCTCTTCTTTTATGCTTTTCTATCTAAAAATTGTTCTCCCCTCTTTCAGATTCTATGTGTGTGTATATGTGTAAAAAAGGCTTTTCTTTTTCTCCAAAGTCTCCCTCTAACTCTTAATCACAAATTTCCTTTTTATAGACAATAATATACCCTTTCCCCCCTATATTGTCACCCGGGCCATTAGAAAAGTGTAATTTTTCATTAACTTCCTTTAGCAACCCACTACCAAGTGTCCTATTGCATTCTTTATTCAATTACTAAATGGTGTTTATTTGTTTAATCCCTTCTTTTCTGAATTCCCTCATATCATTACTAATTTCCAGCCTTTAAAGCACTCACCAGACTTAAAAACTATATCTTTTTGCCCTGAACTGTATGCCCAACCCACTACTTAATGTCTAATCCTATTTTCTAATTCAGAAAATGTATTAGCAGCCCATTACTCCCATGTTTTAGCCACTAAAACTGTCTGGCATGGGATTTGCTATTAAACAAATCCCTGAAGACAACAATGAGGGTCTGTCGTCCAGTGAATTCCACTAATACCTACTGTCTAGCAAATCCTATGTATGCCCTTCCATTAACACCCAAGAATTGACAAGTAAAGAATCAACAGAACATGTTTTAGATTCTGACAGTTACTACTAACTTTTCAATTTAAGAAATGTAACAAATTAAAATGTTCATTCAAGAACAAAGGTCACATACATCATACAATTTTGAACCATGACAAAACAACAAACGACTATAAGAATAATTCACAGTTTTTGTACAAAAGCCTATTGCTATTCGAACGGTTTGAATCAAACAGAATAGAAGAAACAGTAAAAACTCTATATTTAAACAGAAACATTTGGTGTAATCAAGAACAGGAGACAGGGTAGAAGATAACTTCAACGAAACAAAAATCAAAGAGAAAATAAACCAAAAGAAACAGAAACTTACCCGGGAACAGTGGGACTAAAATCTTCAAATTTCTTGCATTTTATGGCCAAAATGGACTTTAATTGTGTGTTTCCAATAACGGAAACATACGACTAAAGTCAATTTTGGTCCAAAGACCCTGGCAGCCCGTTAATTTCTCAAAACCAGGTTTTTTTGAAAAAGAAGTAAAATTGAAATTCGAAGAGAGGGGCTAATATTTGATGGCGGGTAATTGGGGATCTAAAGCGGGGGATGTTGAGAGGGTGTTATGGTGTAAAGTTGAAGTAATTTGGGGTAGGTTTGGTTTTCCGGCGAACTTAGATCTAAGATTTGAATCAATCGTCGTGGATTTGAGGCAAACTAATGGTGTATTAGGGAAGAGGGGGTTGTGGGGATTCCGGGGTGTAAAATTGAAGGCGTTTGGCGCCGTCCGCCGCCGTGGTCGATTTCAGGCGAGCGGAAGATGGCGGAATATGGCGGAGAGAGGCTGAGTCTCTGAAGGCCTCTGAGAGACGAAGAGGGGGGGGGGGGGTTCTAGGGGGCTGGGGTATGATATTAAGCTTATATACTAGGTGGGAGATTCGATCCTGGCCGTTCGATCATGTGTGATTACTGGCCAGGATCTTTTGGGTTAACAAAAATGGTATCGTTTGGATTAAGGGGAGACTAGGTCGGTCCGGGTTAACTGGGTCAAGCATCTGGGTTATGATGGTGTGATCTCGATCGTTGGATTGGGAATGGGTCAACGGATGAGATCTGTTGGTGCCAGAACGATGTAGCTTCAATACCATGCTACGTCGTTTCATGAGCCTTAGAGACTCAAATGAATGGACCGGGTAGAACAGCCCTTTTGGGCCTGGATGTTTTGCATTTTTAGCCCTTTGCTTCATTTCCTTCATTAGCTAACTTTAAATAAAAGCCATTTTAAACACAAACAAAATTGAGAAATAAAATATGCCTTATTAGTTTAATACAAAAATATAAAATCAACCAATTGACAAAGAACACAAAATGCATTTTTTTTTTCTTTTTGTAATTAATTATTTATTTAAACAAATAAGTACGGACGCAAGAATGCAATAAATAAGAAAAAATAACACAAAAATTCACACAAATTATAAAAAATGATGAAAAGTCATTTATTTTGAATTTTATAGGAATAACCCATGTGTAGGGTAAAAATCATGTGCTCACAGAGAGTACTTGTTCTTCACTGTTACCTTGTTCAATTGTCTATAATCAATACACATCCCCATAGAACCATCTTTCTTTTTAACAAATAACACCGGTGCACCCCACGGGGACACACTAGGGTGAATGAAACCCTTATCTAGAAGCTCCTGAAGCTGCTCTTTCAATTCCTTCAACTCAGCTGGTGACATCCAATAAGGAGGAATGGATATGGGCTGAGTGCCCTGCACCAAGTCAATGCCAAAATTAATATCCCTGTCCGGCGGCATGCCCGGCAGGTCTGAGGGGAATACATCTGGAAAATCCCTCATAACATGTACAGAGTCTATGCTAGGAGACTCATCTCCCACATCTCTCACAAATGCTAAGTACGACAAACACCCCTTTTCAACCATTTTTTGAGCCTTTAAGAACGAAATGACACGGCTAGGGATGAAATCAGTCGAACCCCGCCACTCAATCTGAGAAATACCAGGAATAGCCAATGTAATTGTCTTAGCATGACAGTCCAATATAGCATGGTATGGAGACAACCAGTCCATACCCAATATAACATCGAAGTCCACCATCCCCAACAATAACAGATCTGCCTGGGTCTCCAGACCCCCAATGGAAATAACACAAGATCTATAGACATGATCCACAACAATCGTATCACCCACGGGGGTGGACACATGAACATGTAAATCAAGACTACCACGAGTCGCACCCAGATGATGTGCAAAATAAGTGGACACGTATGAATATATGGACCCTCGATCAAATAGAATAGAAGCATCTCTATGACAGACAGAAATGATACATGTAATCACTGCATCGGAGGCAACTGCATCACGCATGTCAGGGAGTGCATAGAATTGTGCCTGGCCTCCACTGGATCACTCCTCGCCTCTGGGGCGACCACGAGAAGACTGACCTCCACCTCTACTAGCCTGAGATGGTGCTGAAGAGGAGGGCTGATCCCTCTGCTGAGCCTTGTCCCTACGAAGTCGAGGGCACTGCCTCCTCATGTGGCCAAACTCACCACACTCATAACAAGTACCTGGTGCTGGGGAAGGGGACTGAAGGGAACCCCTCACCGCAAAAGAACCCTGGGCTGAAGAAGTAGGTGCTGCACTCTGGGCTGGGAGGGCACTAAGTGAAGACTGGCCCTGCTGAAATCCCTGTCGACCACGACCAGAAGAACCTCCGCTCTGCTCAGGGCGGCCTAAATGAGAAGGTCTAGATGAGCGACCTCTGCCGTGCTAAAAATGCCCTTTAGATGGAGCACCACTGAAGCTACCAGAACTACGAGGCCTCTTAGCCTCCCGCTCCTCCCTCTCTTGGCGACGATCCGCCTCAATGGAGCGTGCCATATCTACAACCTGCTCAAAAGATGATGACAGAACTCTCTCTCTGGTCATAAGAATGCGGATAGAGTAGTTGAGGCCATCAATGAACCTCCTAATCCTCTCCCTATCAATAGGGATCATCCATGTGGCATGCCTAGCCAACTGTGTGAATCTAAGCTCATACTAGGTCACTGATATGTCGCCCTGAACCAACCACTCAAACTGGTGATGAAGCTCCTCGCGACGGGACTGAGGTACATACTTCTCTAGGAAGAGAGTAGAAAATTACTGTCATGTGAGAGGTGTCGCTCCTGCATGCCTACGTCTCTCAAACTCCTCCCACCAATCAAATGCGGGACTAGTGAACTAAAAAGTAGTGAATGACACTCTGCTGGACTCAAGAATACCAGCTCTACGTAGCATCCTCTAACACTTATCTAAGAAACCTGGGCATCCTCGCCCTCAGCGCCACTGAAATGGGGTGGCTGGAGTCTACCAAATCTCTCTAGACGACGCTGCTCGTCGTCGGGCATAGCCTGAACCATATGCTCTGGAGCTGGTGCAGCTGGAGGAATAACTGGTGCAACCACCTGAGCGGGGACCGCCTCTGGCGTCTGAAGTCCCTGAACAACCTGCTCAGGTGTGCGAGCTGCATGGGTCTGCTGACCACACCCTGTCTGAGATGTCGTTGTAGTAGCGGTAGCTGATACTACCTACGCCAAACCAGAACACACCGATAAAATCTGGGCAAGAGTCTCCTGAAGACCAGGAATAGCAATAGATATAGTCTGGTCCTGAACTGGAGCTGCTGGAGCATCAACCACTGGGGGCTGCTCCAGAACAGGTACAACGGGCGGGTCAGCTGGCACTGCCTCAGCTGCCCTACCTCTACCTCTAGCACGACCGCGCCCACGGCCTCTAGCAGGTGGCAATGGAGTTCGTCCACCTCGTCCTGATGCTCGCGTTCTCACCATCTACGAGAAAATAGAATATAGAAGTTCAGTTCTCAAAACAACAAGATCGTACGACAGAGTTTAAGAAAAGTGAAGTGTTTCCTAAAGGTTCGCAGCCTCCCAAAGATAAGTACAGGCGTCCCCGTACCGATCCACAAGACTCTACTAACCGGCTCAAGACTCATGAGGCCTAGTAAACCTAGGCTCTGATACCAACTTGTCACGACCCCAAACCCGATCGTGATGGCGCCCAGCACACTGCTAGGCCAGCCCGACCAATCAACAACAATTACGGAGCTATGAGCTCGCCTTATTCCATTTAAACATAACAATTTATAAGTCAACAGTAGTGAAAATTTCAAACCAGGGAACCAAGTCCCAAACAGTACAACTCCCCAAAGATCGAGGGGTCAAGAGTCATGAGCCTCTACAGATAGCATAAGTGTAATAGTGTTGTTACATCATACCAAGTGCGGAAAGAAATAGAAAATAAGAGATCAAAAGACAGTAGGAAGGAATATCGGGTGTGCGGACTCTGCAGCTACCTCGATTGTCCACAGAAATTGCCTCGAACAACTACCGGATAAGGACTGCTGAGAGGTACCTAGATCTGCACCCAAGGTGCAGGGAGTAAAATGAGTACTGCCAGACTCAGTTGTAATAAATAGGGGTAAGACATCGTAGATAAGAAATCCACAATAAAGCACAATGTAAAGCTGTAACCAATGCCCTATAACAGTTTAATATCAACAGTAGAGAACCAACAAGTATCCACAACATAGTATAACAGCTAGCAGATGTAGCTAAATGCAATGCAATGCATGAAATGACCGCTACGGCGCGTAGCCCGATCCAATTTGGGTGCCCGTGCTCATTGTGGGGGTTCAGACTCCGGAGGGGGTGCATTCCGATCCAACATATATACCGTTGTGGCGCGCAGCCCGATCCACTACCAGTCAGCTAATATTAAAATGCAGCCTCGAGGCTCAAAAGTAGTTTTGAAAACTCTTTTATCATTTTTCAGTTGAAAATAGTAATATCAAGTTCCAGAGATTGGAAATATCATGATGACAATAATAGCTATGGACTGGTACTAAAACTAGCATGTCAATATCACAGAGCAATGATAACGATTCTCGCAGGATCCCAATAACTGGCTCACAACCCATAAATGTACTCAACCATCCAAGAAGGAGGTTCAACGGCTCAAGAGTAGCCAATATCGCAATACAGTATCAATAGGTCGGACTAAGCCATAGTCCCCAAATCACCATCGATCCCGCACTCACAAGAGAGTACGTGTCTCGCCGCTATACAGCGTCACAAAGTGGTATACCGGGGTTTCGAACCCGCTGGTCATCACCCACATCTATTACTCACCTCAATACGGCTTGACGACTAGTCCGCGATGCCCTTGCCACGAGAATCAAGCTCCGCACGTATAGAATTTAATCAAATATAGTAGAAACACATCAAATTAGGCCAATGGGACGACACCCAGTCAAAACAACTCAATTTACACCAAAATTCACAAAGTTGCCAAAACCCGATTTTCGGTACGCTTCTCGAAAAATTACGAAAGTCACATATTCGGAACCCTCGTCTCAACACGAGTCCAGGCATACAAAATTTACCAAATTCGGACTCCATTTGCCCACTCAAATCAGTGATTTTCTATAATTTTAGGCCTAGGGCTAAAACCTCCATAAAACACCCCAAATTCCTCCAATTGCATGAGATAATTGCATAATTTTATCAATACAAATCATAATTTGAGTTCATAGTTGATTACCTGACGAATCCCCTTGAATTCCCCTTCAAAATCGCCCAAATCGCCTCTTAAGCCGAGCCCCAAATATTTTGAAATGTTTCTGAAATTTCTAACTTCTGGTATAATTAAACCCTCTGCGATTTCTGCTTCTACGGATAATTTCCGCCTCTGCGATACCGCATCCGCTAGCTATTGGTCGCTTCTGCGGACCCCATGCCTCACTGGCCACTTCCGCTTCTGCGCCATGGACCGGTTCCGTGCGTCCGCTTCTGCGGAACCACCTCCGCTCCTGCGGGACTTCTCGCTTCTGCGCATCAGAGTCCGCTTCTGCGGACTCGCTTAAGCGGCCAACCTTCTGCTTCTGCGAATCTCCTCCTCATGACCCTGGACCGCTTCTACGACTTACCTTCCGCACCAGCGATGCCGCCCCTACGGACCAAGATCCGCTTCATCGAACACCAGCGCTTCTGCGCCCCCTTGTCCGCTCCTGCGGACTCGCTCCTGCGCTCCCATTTCCGGAGGAGCGAAAACAACAGAACCAGAATCTTCAAATGCAATTTCCATGTTTTTCTCCCGTTTAACCATCCGAAAACACCCCGAGGCCCCCGGGACCTCATCCAAACACACCAACACATCCTAATACCTTATTCGAACTTGTTCCAATCCTCAAAACACGTCTAACAATACCAAAACCCACAATTCACATCGAATGCCTAAATTCTTTAAAACTTTCCGAATTACACATTCGATAAAAAATTCGACCAAATGACGTTCGATTGACCTGAAAATTTACAAACATATCCAAAATCACATGACGAAGCTACAGAAATTGTCGAAATTCCATTCCAACCCCCGGATCAAAATCTCACCTACCGTTCGGATTTTGCCAAATTTCAACCTTAGCCAATTCTAGCCTATTTCTACACCGGACCTCCAAATTCAATTTCGATCGCTCCCCTAAGTCACAAATTACCTCCCGGAACTAACCAAATCATCATAATCCGATTCCAAGCCCTCTAAGTAAATAGCCAACTCCCGGTTGACTTTCCACATTCAAGCTTCCTTCAAAAAGGCTATATGCCTCATTTTCCACCCAAATCACTCCTAACTCACCCGATAGACTCTAACACTGATATGAAAGCATAAAACATATAAATGCAAGGTAACGGGGTGGTAATTCCCGTGACAACGGGCCGGATCGTCACACGAATACTTCAAAAACGTCTCTCGATATGAAATAATTAAATTAGGTGATATTCAACTTTTCATAATGGACATTGATCTTTAGGTCAAAGTCCTTTACAAACTTTGCAATGTCTGCGGTAGTAGCGATTTACCAATTCAAAGTCAACAAATTTGTTGATTTGAAATCCTAATTACTATTAGATAGAGTGCTAAGGACTACTAATATTTTAATGGTATAAAGATATTTAATTATCCCTTTTGTATAACTTGAACACAACGTAATTATGCTATCCTCACCCAATTGCATGTTTGTTTGTAATTGGAACAACAATTTGTTTAAAGATAATTATGGATGTGCATTTTTAATGGAAGAAGGTCGAATTTTGTATGGTTTAAATCGAAAAAGAATTCCATCATTAAATAATTTACTATTAGATCCTTAAATTATATAAATATTTAAGGTGTCACGACCCAATTCCGGTCGTGATGGCGCCCAACACTAAAGCTAGGCCAGCCAGACCAAAAGTTGTTTTTCACAATCAAATATCAGTCCCAATTGAACAACTCAAGAAGAATATATGAGTCAACAGAAATTTCAATAATAATAATAATAAATAATATACTGAGAAGTGCGAAAACGAAATAACATTCCTAAAGATCTGGGGTCACGAGTCTCGAGCCTCTAAACAAAACCGAATAGCAATAGAAAATACTGAATGAAATACTCAAGTCTGAAACATATAATGATAACTGAATGGAAAGAGTAGCCAGGTCCTGCGAATGTCAGCAGCTACCTCAACAAGTCTGATAACTCTGTAAAACGAGACTCCTCAGCTAAACCTCCAGCGTACATGAATCCGCACACAAAGGTGCGGGGAGTAGGGGTGAGTACTAAGTATATATTAATAGCTGAAAGCGGGAAATCCACAGAATACCATAGAGTAAAGCTAAACTACAGTCCGATTCCTCCTACGAACAAGCAAAAACAACACATCACAAATAGCACAAACAGTTCAGAGATAAAAATGCAATGCAATGCACATGACCGCTACAGCGTGTAGCCCGATCCATTTAACATCGACGGTGCTCACTGGGGTGTGTACAGACTCCGGAGGGGCTCCTACAGCCCAAGCGCAATATATCATCTGATGCGGCGTGCAACCCGACCCTCACATCATCTTCTGCGGCGTGCAGCCCGATCCATCCTCAGTCTACAAAATGCATATGAGTCACACAACAGTTCAAATTATTTATCTACAGGTTCCAGTTCATTAATAATAAAAATACTTAAATTTCTTATTTAATTTTCCAAGAACATGTGACTTAACATTTCAACATGGTGATTGCAAATCAGGACTGAGATTAGTGATTAAGCAAATCAAGCTATCACATATATATCTATCCCCTAATGATACTACAGGTCGGCACTAGGCCCCAAACATGGCTTACAGCCCACAAATATATCTAACACAGTGTGTGTTTCAACCACATATATCATGTTATTCATATCCGGGATGGACCAAGTCTCAGTCCCCAATCATAATCAATCCTGCACCTGCCACGGGGTGCGAGCCACTCCCTACTAGCGTCACAATGTGCTACACCGGGGTATCGAACCCTCAGGCTACCATATACACTAACTACTCACCTCTAGCCAGTCGTGGACTCGTCCGCGATGCCTTTTCCTTTTGAATTTGCCGCCTCGTGCGTCGAATCTAGTCAAAACCACAGCAATTATATCAATACGGGTCAAAGAAACATAACCCAATCTAATTTACTTGAAATACGCAATAATACACCAAATTGGTAAAACCCGGGCCTCGGGCCCGCTTCTCGAAAAAATTCAGAAATCCATAACCAACGGATTCCTCATCTCACCACAAGTCCGTGCATATAAAATTTATCGAAATTGGAGTTCGAATGGCCTTTCAAAAGTCAAAATTCGTTTTCATAATCTAGGCCCTAACTCTTCACAATTTCTACCCAATTTCATGAGTTTTGATGTTAATTCTAGCATATAATCGTATTTTTGAGTCAAGAAACTTACCTCCAATATTTCCCCGACGAAATCCTCTTACTTCTCGCCCAAAAGCACTCTAAAACGCTTAGTTTTTTATGAAAAATAGGTTTTGCTCGCGGGGGTTCTGTTATTAAACCCCTCTGTCAGACCTGAATTTTACCCTATGCGATCGCGGCACCCTGCACGCGATCGCGATGAACAAATTTCCCCAGGCCCTCATTTGCCTTATGCGATCGCAAGAGCCCGTCCGCGATCGCAGTGAACCAGTTTATCCTCTTACGCGATCGCAAGGTCCACTACGTGATCGCGATGAGTAACTTCCCAAGCCTATGCGATCGCAGGCCTATTCACACGATCGCATAGAGGAAATTTTGGCTTCCCATTTTCCCTTCTACGCGATCGCAGCCCTATGTTTGCGATCGTAGCCCTATGCTCGCGATCGCAGTGAAGAAAATCACTGGCAGCTTCTGCTGCAATTTCTGCTGCATTTTTCTAACTAAAAATCCCCGTTGGGCATCTGAAATCATCCCGAGACCCCCGGGACCTCAACCAAAAGCACAAATACATCACATTACCTCATTCAAACTTGCTCGTAACATAAAAATACCATCGTAAACACCAAAAACACCATTTTCACACGGATTCAAGTCCGTTTCTCTAAAACTTCCGAAACTAACATTCGATCTAAAACCCGACCTAAACACATCCGAGTGACATGAAATTTTGCATGAATATCCAAAATCACCTAATGAAACTACTGTAACTCTCGGAATTTTATTTCGAGTCCCGGATCAAAATCTCACCTACCGTTCGGATTCCACCAAAATTCAACCTCAGCCGATTCAAGCCTAAAACTACACCGGACCTCCGAATTCGATTCTGATTGCTCTCCTAAGTCATAAATGATCCCCCGAAACTAGTCGAATTATCATAATTCAATTCCGAGCTATCTAAATCATCGGTCAATATTTGGTTGACCTTTCCAAACTATTCTTCTCATAAAGAGGTTTATGGCCTCATTTCTATCTAAACTCTCTCCGATTTGCTTCTAACTCTCCAAACGCATATAAATTTGCATATTAAGATATTAAATGGAGAAAACGGGAAGATAACTCCCGTAAGGACGGGTCGGGTCGTTACATTAGGGCATAAAGGCCGATTAATATATGAGGATATTTTAGTTGTTCAACATTTAGCATAAATTATTCGTGCTTTTATAATAATATAGATATAGATATAGATAGATATAGATATAGATATAGATAGATAAAAAAATTTATTGTTACCAATTCATTCTATATCCTCATATGATTGTTACCAATATGTATTACTGTAATAAATAATAAAACCAGTAAACTTTCTGAAATAGAAATAATATGTCAAAATAATATCCGAATAAATCGAGCCCACTGAATGCGCAGTGTATCCTTAAGGAAATTCTTCCCCTCAAGTATCCGAGGTGCTGAAATATTATCCTCCCAGGATATAACGATTTAACTCACTAGAGCGTTGGTAATAAAAATGCCGATGAACAGCGAACCACTCGAAGGCTGTAAAACACACTGAAAATTTTGTGCAAAAAAATATCTGAAAATTTCGTAAAGAAAGATTCTGGGATTCAAAGCATATTTATGAACTTCACTATTTCTGAAAGGTTGCAAAACAACCATGACTGTTGAGAATATTTTTGTTTGAAGTATTGTGGAAAAAAGGATTTGAAATAATCCGAGGAAAAAAATGGACCAGACCGAATCGCGTCAAGGAATTTTGTCCAAAAAGATTAATCAATCAATCTTTGACCAAATGCGAAGTCGAACGGAGCGAACGATGACGACGATACGAGGCTTGTCTTCTTCGTAACTCTCTAAGAGCTAGAAGAAGAGCAATTGTATATGTACCCATCAAAATCTTTTCTAACTCTAATGTGGGAGAACTAATGAATCTGACCGCGCTTCGCGCAGTTATAAAAATAGCAGCAAAATTCAAAATAGTAGTTTTATTAATTTGGCAAACAGGATAAATAATAATTCTCTTGTTTATGCATATAATTATAATTCTTTATATTGATTAAATAATAAAAATAATATTCTTACTGAAATAATAGTTTAGATAATCTGCATATTTCATTATTAAACCCTTTTTCCATAAACAAAACAAACAAGAAAGAATTTTAAGAAAGTTTTTCACTTATAAATATGTGTATGTATATTTTCTTATTCAAATTGAAGAAGGAAAAAATGAAAACTAAGAAAACAAATCGTAAGAAGTAAATAATGGAAAACAGTTTTCAGCAAGCTATAAATCAAAGGTCATAAAGGTCTTTTAGTGAATCATTCTCGATAAAATAAATTTTTCTCTCTACTGGACAACTATCCTAGGTTTGATTTGCTTCTGTTTCATAGAAAATTAAAAAATGGAATAACAATGTATATTGCACAGAGGAGTAAGAAAAATGTTAAAAATATTTATCTTATATAGTTTACCTTTCAGATGAAGATTTTCCACCAGAATTTGAATATATCTCACCTCCTTCTACTCACATCATCCGAAATATAATATTTTCCTCAAGATAATTTTTTTTTAAACAATACTATGAATAAGGTAACATGAGAGGTCAAGAATTGAGGAAGACAAAGAATTTTAATGAAAAAAATAAAATATGTCGAGAAGAAAGTTAAAAAGATTAGAATTGGAATGGTAAAAGAACAAATAGAATATCAACGATTGCCAATTCTCCCGGTCTTGTTTAGCATATATATAATAAATACAAAAATTAAAAAATACATTGGAATGGTAAATGAGATTAATTAGAGCAATTGGGAATTGAGAAACTGACTGTTGGAATTGCTAGTAACGTATAGGAGTGATATTTACTGTAATTATACATTATTATTATTATTATTACATGTTAAATAGACATTAATTATAGGAACTAGGGAAGGAGAAGAAAACTAATATGTTTAGAGTTATTGAGAAACAAACCAAAAAAGGGAGAAAATAGATAAATAGGATTCTTGGCCATAGAAAGGTGCCACCTCATCTCTTATTATCCCTATTTTATACTTAGACTTAGATAGATAGATAGATAGATATATAGATATAGATATAGATTTTTCAAGAATATTTGGAAATTTTGTCGATGACCTATAATTTGACTTAATCTTAATTATAATTTACCCAAAGTAAAATAATTTGACTTAATTTTAAAAATCGAGATGGTACAATTGCAATTCATATATAAATATAAAGCTGGGAATGAAAAAAGTGATGTGGCATGTCTCAAATGCTAGGCTTTGTATTTATCTTTTTCCTCATTTTTTTGCCTTTTTTTTGTTGCTTTTTTCTTATTTATGCTATTGTAAAAATTAAAGTCTAATAATTATCACTCCACCGTTTCATAAATTGCAAGCACTGGTTCATCTACTAATCTAATACTTTTTATTGTTCAAACGTTTCATTTAACTGATTAAGCAACGGTTTCATTATCTAATTCTATTCATATATCCTTTGTCACCAATTCACCCCACTAATGATTTTCAATAAATTTTGCTTTGCATTTATCTTGAAATGTGAGTATCTCTAAAACATAAGTTTTCTCACTTTAGGTATTAGGTTGCAATAGGCAGAGAAGTGCTTCTAACAGGCATGAGGAAGGAAGAAGAATGAGGGAACTCACTACCACGTTCTTTTTGTTTTATACTACTAATTAATATTATAGGTACATAAGATTATGAATACTTACATTTTGTTCATTTTGAGTTTTCCTTAGTATAATATCTTTATCTTTTTTCCTTAATGTTTAGTTCAGGTATTGCTCCTGTTGTTCCTCAGGTACAAAATACATTGCCTTACAGCATAGATATTTAAAATTTTCACTAATTTAATGGTGTTCACTTGTGTTGCCTACGATGAGGTGCCATAATCCAAAACACTATGTAAGTATTTCTCGTAAGCAAGTTGTATGTTCTTATTTCTCTTTTATTTTTCCTCTTTTATTTAGTTACAGTTGTGATTATCATTTTGCTAATATATATAATATAACATATCGTTCTTTACTTTATGCTTATGAAGTTATAATTTTTGAGATCTTGATTGACTTTGTTTTTTGTTTCAGTTTGATTCGCTGAGAGAGAAAGGGGATTTAGGCTTATTGTATGTTTTTTATCTCCTTTTTCTTAAGCAAGTTGTATGTTCTTATTTCTTTTTAATTTTTAATTTTTTATTTATTTGTAGTTAATCTTTCAAATTGAATCACATAAGTTGTGATATTAGTTTTCTCAATATAACACAATATATTTTTCAATTTAAGTCAATGATAATGCAAATTATTATTTATTTTCTTAATTAATTGCTTAATTTCTTTCCTAGATCAAGAATTTTTTAATTATGTTTGCAATCCGAACCCTTTATTTCCACCAATGAGGTTCTTGTCTATTGACAATAAGTATTGAATATTAAAAAAGAATTACATGCAACGGATATTTTTCTCAAAATAAAAGAATGATGATAATAAGAGTTATAAGTATACATCCTAAAATTGAAGATTTTATATTTGACATGTACATAATAAGAATAACTATGAGAAGGCAACTCTAAGGAAAAGATTTATCTTAGTGATATATATAACTTTAGTTTTATACATACGTACATTATATTTTTTAATCTCTTCTATCTCAACCGAATTTGCAAAGTTAGTTTTATAATTATAAGTGTACGATATGACATTGAAGGTTTTATATTTGACGCATTTATAAAAGAATAACCATGAGAAAAAAATTGATGAAAAAAATTAAAATTATCGCATAAAATTAATTAATTTATAATCATATACAAAAAGAAATTATTTTCTTAACTAGAAAAAATAATAATATATTTTTATTACTTTCTTTCTTTATCGCGGCGAAGCGCGAATATTCACTAGTATTTTTATATTAAAAGATCTACAAATGATATATTTTGTATTAGAAAAATGCCAAAAGATACTTCAAAGATCTATTTATACCTTTTGAACATATGCATATCATTCCTTTTTTTTTTGTGTGTGAAAATGTACACATGATATATCTTAAATTGGATAATTACCAGTAATATGTGAACGTAATCTATTCATATTTTTTAATTGTGTGCCTTAGAGTTTAAATATTTGTGCGTTTGGCTAAGAATTTTTTTAATAATGTATTAGATTTCTTTAGCATTTAATTCATAAAATAATTATATCTTTTGAGATTTTGAATTTAAATATTTTATTAATCTTTTATATATAATATTATAAAAGAAAAATAATTAGTTTTTGTATAATTTTTTGTCTTAACAACCAAAATATATTTAAATCTCAAATGTTGTTATAGGTGTATAACAACCATTCACTATAAAAACTAAAAAAAAATCGGAATAAATGATGATATTATAAAAAAAGTTTGACTGTATATACAAAGTTAATGTATATAGTATGTATATTCAAGCTACCACATATAATTATTTTGTGCCGCCGCGCCAAAGAAAACAATTTAAAGCTATATGAGCTAATAATGTAAAAACGTTATAGCAAGATATTCATCATCTTGTTCAAGTTATCAATCTATATCTATAATTACTGAAGAGAGCCACCAATTATATCCACACTGATCATTTGTTCACGGGCTCATCAGGCATATTAGGAGTCCATTACCTAAAGGGTCACTTAACTATTTAAAATTATTTACTAAAGGTCATTTTTTTTATAACAACAAAATTACTTAATTATGTCCATAGCACACGAATTCCCTTAACTATGTCTACAACATTCAGATAATGGTGTTCAAACCAAACCGAAAAACCGCACCAAATCGAAAAGTCAAACCAAACCGACTAAAATCTCCGATTAGGTTTGGTTTGATTTAATTTGGTATTGAGTAAAAAAATTCGAACCAAACCGACATATGAAATAGTGCACTCACTTTTATTTACTTATAAATAATTGGTTGTATCATTTTCTTATCAAGTGTTATTGAAATGTGTCAATCATCTCTTTGTTCTTCCATATTCATGTGTCAAGATTTCTTATATCTTTCTCGAACTTGAAATGGTATTTCGATACTCTAAATTAAGAGAACATATCATTATTTAGGTATCATGTTGATTTTTATATTTAATTAAGAAATTCGATTAACATGAAAGCGTTCATTAACGAAAAATTATTGTTAGACGACTAAGAAAATAACTATCATGTGATCATGTATTACTAAAAGAATTCTCCCATTAGAATATTTTAATAGATCATATATTTTTCAAGTTTTTCAACTTTTACGAAAATATTTACTTACCAAAACTTTATCTATACTTTGATTAAGTAAGATTTAAATAATATTCGCATGGAAAAATAACCCAAAAAACCTAATAAGATCGAACCAATCCAAACGATATGGTTTGGGTTGGGTTGGTTTTGATAAAATCCGAACCAACTCGATCCATGCACACCCCTACACTCAGAAGGCCGCTCAACTAGATTTCTCAAACTTTTGGTTGCCAAATACCTTTTGCCCCCTAAATTATCATCTTTTGTATTAATTTTTTTTTTTGCTTTTTAATTATATGAATTTTTCTCTTTTTAATTTAAATTATGGACGTTCCTATAGAATAAAAAAATAAAAATAAAAATTATTTAAGCATATATAATATTGGAATAATAACATATTGAGCATAGTAAATAACTTAGTTAGAACAATTTACTAGCTACTTCTATAAGATCGAGGATTTGTCCAGGTCTTCTTCCTAATAAGAATAAAATAAAATAAAAGTTTTTAAAATATATATTCTACGCATGTGATATAAAAATAATTATTTAAAATAGGTATTTTTATAATATACTGTCACGCCCCCAAACCCGATCGTGATGGAACCCAACACAATTGCTAAGCAAGCCCGACCATTTACACTCTCAACCCGAGCATGAAGCTTAAAACCAGTTATTTGAATATCATTAACAGCAATGAAGTTAAAAGTTTTAATTGATAGATAGAAATAAGCTAAATATCAAGATAATACTGAATAATAAGTCTAGAGCATCTACCAAACACATAGTAATAAGACTTCAGTAATACAATGTTCAAAACTATGGAAAAATAATAAAGGGATAGGGGAGGAGTCGGGTCCTGCGGACGTCAGGCAGCTACCTCGACAACTCCGATAAAACTCTAAAAAATAGCAAGGCAACTCAGCTAAGCTCCTAAGGCACCTGAATCTGCACACATGGTGCGGGGAATAAAGTGAGTACTTCCAACTCAGTGGTAATAGACATGTATAATGACTGATAGTAAGAAATTCCAAAATACAACCATGCAAAGCTATAATCAGTACTGTAACGACCCGGCCCGTCGTTACGGGAATTACCACCCCGTTACCTTGCATTTACATATATTATGCTTTTAAAACAGTATTAGAGTATATCGGGGGAGTTAGGAGTGATTTGGATTGAAAATGAAACAAATAGCATGTTTGAAGAAAGCTTGAATATGAAAAGTCAACCAAGAGTTGACTATTGAGTTAGAGTGCTCGGAACCGGATTCTGATGATTCGACTAGTTCCGGGGGATCATTTATGACTTAGGAGAACAATCGGAATTGAATTCGGAGGTCCGGTGTAGTTTTAAGCTTGAATTGGCGAATGTTGAATTTTGGCGAAAACCGGATGGTAGGTGATATTTTGATCCGGGGTTCGGAATGGAATTCCGACAATTTCTGTAGCTTCGTTATGTGATTTTGGATGTGTCTGCAAATTTTCAGGTCATTCGGACATCGTTTGACCGGGTTTTGGATTGAATGTTAGTTTTGAAAGTTTTGAAAAACTTAGGCTTGAATTCGTGAGTAATTGGTGATTTTGATGTTTAGTATGGTGTTTTTATGATTGGAACAAGTTCGTATCATGTTTTGGGGTACGTTGGTGGTTTTCGTTGGGGTCCCGGGGACCTCGGGATGATTTCGGACCATCAACCGGGCATTTGGACTTGGCAAAAATCTGCAGAAAAACTGCAGGTTCTGCCCAGGCCCTTAAGCCTTCGCGTTCGCGTGACAAGTGTCGCGTTCGCGAAGGCCAAGCCTTTTTGTGCATCACGTTCGCGGGAGAGGGAGTCGCGTTAGCGTAGGTCAGGAGTGTTAAGCATCGCGAACGCGTTGCTTGGGTCGCGTTCGCGTAGGGTCGTGAGTGTTGTGCTTCGCGTTCGCGGGAGGTGTATCGCGAACGCGGAGAAGAAATCCGGGTGGCTGGGAGTTTGAACATCGCGAACGCGTGGGAGGCGTCGCGTCCGCGAAGGGTAACTGGAATTGAGCATCGCGAACGCGTGGCCAGCGTCGCGTTCGCGAAGAGTAAGGCGGGGCTGTTCATCGCGAACGCGTAGAGGGTCACGCGAACGCGAAGAACAAAAGTCTCTGGCAGTGAATTAAATTGCAGAACAGAGAGCTTACGGGTTTACACCCCCAAAACATAATTTTGAGCCCTAGAGAGAAGAAAACTCGAGGAAATCACCGAGAAGTCATCGGGTATTCGTCGGAGGTAAGATTCTTGACTCAAAAACATCATTTTATGGTAGTATTAACATCAATCTTCATGAAATTGGGTTGAAATCTTGAAGAAATGTGGCCTAAGTATTGAAAACGGGATTTTTGGATTTGGGAGGCCATTTGAACTCCGATTTCGATAAATTTTATATGCACGGACTCGTGGCGAGATAAGGATCGCGTTGGTACTAATTTCGGAATTTTCCGAGCAGTGGGGCCCGGGGTCGGGTTTTACCAACTTAGTGTAATTATGCGAATTTCATATAAATTGAAGTGGGTTATGATTCTTTGACCCGTATTTGATATAATTATTGTGGTTTGACTAGATTCTACACACGAGGGAGCGAAATTCAAAGGAAAAGGCATCGCGGACGAGTCTACGACCGGCTAGAGGTGAGTAGTTTGTGTATATAGTAGCCTGAGGGTTCGAAACCCCGGCTTAGCACATTGTAACGCTAATAGGGCGTGGCTCGCACACCGTGGCAGGTGCGGGATTGATTGTGATTGGGGATTGAGACTTGGTCCATCCCGGAAGTGAATAATATGTTGTTAGTGTTGGAAATACACTGTATTTGCTATATTTGTGGGCTGTAAGCCTTGTTTGGGGCCTTGTGCCGATCTGTAGCGTCCTTAAAGGACAATATTTATGTGATAGCTAAAATTGCTTAAATCACTGATCTCAGTCCTGGAAATTGAAATCACACTTTTGAAATGCTAAGTCACCGGCTTTTACAAATTAATAAAGTTAAAGTATTTTTTCATAAATTATGAATTGAGAACTGGAATTAAGGAAAATGAACTGTTTTGTGACTTATTTGCTTATTGTGGACTGAGCATGGGATCGGCTGCACGCCGCAGTGGTTGATATGAGGATCGGGCTGCACGCCGCAGCAGTATTGCGCTTGGGCTATAGGAGCCCCTCCGGAGTCTATACACACCCCCGGTGAGCGCCGTCGACGCTAAATTGGATCGGGCTACACGCCGTAGCGGTTATGTGCATTGCATTGCATCTTTATTTGTTAAATTTCTCTGTGGTAGCTGAATTGTACTGTTGATGCTAGTTCGTAGGAGATTCGGACTGTAGTGTAGCTTCATATTGTGGTATTCTGTGGATTTCTTATTTTCAGCTACTTGTATATATTTATTACTCACTGAGTACTTAGTACTCACCCCTACTCCCTGCACCTTTTGTGTGCAGACTCAGGTACTCAGGAGCAGTAGACAGGCATTTCCAGCGTTTACAGTGTCATATCGAGTTGCTGAGGTAGCTACTTACGTTCCCAGAACCTAGCTTCTCCTCTCCTTTCCAGTTGTTATTTGTATTTTGTAATCAGACTTCAGTATTTTCTATACAATACTCTCTATTTCTGTTGGGTTTTGTTAGAGGCTCTAGACTTGTGACTCTCCGGATCTTTGGGAGTGTCAGTACTTTTGTTCGGTATTATTATTATTGGAGTTCTTAAACTCATATATTCTTCCTGGGTTGTCCATTTGGGGACGGGTATTTTGTGATAATTAAACTGTTGGTCTGGCTGGCCTAGCTTGATTGTTGGGCGCCATCACGACCGGATTTGGGTCGTGACAAGTTGGTATCAGAGCTCTAGGTTATTAGGACTCGCGAGTCATGAGCCGGTTTAGTAGGCTTTCGCGGATCGGTACGTAGACGTCCGTATCTATCTTCGATGGGCTACAGAAACTTTAGGAAAAAACCCCATTTTCTTGAATTCATATCGTGCGATTTGGTGATGCAAGCATAATTCAGCCAACGGGATATGTAGCTTTTTCGTCATCATCAGTATGCCTCATGGGCAAGGTCTACAAGCAATAATGAGTTGTGGTAGAGGTAGAGGCGGAGCATCTTGCTCGAGTAGTCCTCAAAACTGTATTTATGCGTTGGCAGGACGACATGACTAGGAGTCAGCACCATATGTTGTTACAAGTATATTATCAATCTCCTCATATGATGTATATACACTAAGTGACCCAGGTTCTACCTTATCATACGTTACTCTGTTAGTTGCTGCTTAGTTTGGAAAAAACCTAAATTGGTTAAACCTTTTGAGGTGTCTACACCTGTTGGGTACTTAGTGAAAGCTAAGCGAGTATATATGGGTTTTATAATAGTAGTTCATAGTCAATCTACCACATCGGACCTAATCGAGTTGGATATGGTAGAATTTCATATTATAATGGGTATGGATTGGTTGGCTTCTTGTCATGCCATGTTTCATTCACCACTTTTCAGTTCACAGGTGCAGCATTTCAGTGGTGGGAGGATTTCGAGAGGCGTAGGCCCGCTGGGGCAGTGCCCCTCACTTGGCAGCAGTTCTCCATGGTATTTTTGGAGAAGTACGTGCCTCGGTCTCGGAGAGAGGAGCTGCGACGTCAGTTCGAGTGGTTGAAGCAGGGAGAGATGACGGTTAATCAATACGAGATGAGATTCACACAGTTGGCCCGTCATGCCATGTGGATGGTTCCTACAGACAGAGAGAGGATTCGGAGATTTATTGATGGTCTTATTTATCCCATCCGCATATTGATGACCAGGGAGAGAGTTTCGACAGTTACCTTTGAGGAGGTGGTTGATGCTGCCCGTCACATTGAGACGGATCGCCGCAGAGAGCGAGAGGAGAGAGAGGCTAAGAGGCCTCGTGGTACTGGCAGTTACAGTGGTGCTCCGTCTAGGGGCCAATTTCAGCATAGCAGAGGTCGCTCTTTCAGGTCTCATCAGTCTGGACGTACAGAGTCCAGTGGGGTTTCATCTGATCGTGGTCGTCAAGGCCAGCAGGGTTATCAGGGTCAGCAGAGCCGTCAGCAGAGTCAGCCTGCACTGAGTGCTCTTCCAGCTCAGAGCTCTGCTCCTGCTTCCTCAGCACAAGGTTCATCTGTAGCGAGGGGTCCTCAGCAACCCCTTCTTCCATCTTCAGGCCGTTGTTTTGAGTGCGGTGACTTGGGCCATATGAGGAGAGAGTGTCCTTAGTGGCTTCGTAAGCGGTCTCAGCAAAGGGATCAGCCTTCGTCTTCTACTCCTGTTTCTTCAGCGCCAGCACAGTCGGTTAGGACTGGTGGCCAGGTATCCAGAGGTCGCCCTAGGGGCGAGGATCGTACTAGTGGAGGCCAGGCTCGTTTCTATGCTCTTCCGGATAGGAAGGATGCTAGTGCTTCAGATGCGGTCATTTCAGGTATTATCTCAGTCTGCCATAGGGATGCTTTTGTCTTATTTGATCCCGGATCCACCTATTCTTATGTCTCTACTTATTTTGCACATCATTTGGGTATGACCCGTGGTATTCTTGATTTGCCCGTACATGTGTCTACCCCAGTGGGGAATACTATTATTGTGGATCAGGTATATCGATCCTGTATTATTACTATTGGGGGTCCGGAGACCCGAGTTGATCTATTACTACTGGGCATGGTAGATTTCGATGTTATCCTAGGCATGGATTGGCTATCTCCTTATCATGCGATTCTGGACTGTCATGCCAAGACAGTCACACTAGCTATTCCAGGTAATCCGAGGATCGAGTGGCGTGGCTTGACTGATTATGTGTCCGACAGGGTAATTTCTTATATAAAGGCTCAACGAATGATTGGCAAGGGTTGTTTATCTTATTTGGCCTTCATTAGAAATGTTGAGGCCGAGACACCCAGTCTTGATTCGGTCCCCATTGTGAGGGAGTTTCCGGATGTATTTCCAGCAGACCTACCGGGCATGCCGCCTGACAGAGATATTGATTTTGGTATTGACTTGGTGCCGGGCACTCAGCCCATTTCTATTCCTCCTTATCGCATGGCACCAGCAGAGTTAAAAGAATTGAAAGAACAGCTTCGGGAACTCTTAGATAAGGGTTTCATTCGTCCAAGTGTGTCACCTTGGGGTGCACCGGTGTTGTTCGTAAAGAAGAAAGATGGCACAATGAGAATGTGCATTGATTACAAGCAGCTGAACAAGGTAACAGTGAAGAATAAATACCCGTTGCCTCGTATTGAGGACCTATTTGATCAGCTACAGGGAGCTAGTGTATTTTCTAAGATTGATCTTCGATCGGGCTATCATCAGTTGAAGATCAGGGACTCAGACATTATGAAGACAGCGTTCGGGACGCGATATGGGCACTACGAGTTCCTGGTGATGTCTTTCGGGTTGACTAATGCCCCAGAGCTGCATTCATGCACTTGATGAATAGTGTATTTCGGCCGTACCTTGATTCTTTTGTGATTGTATTTATTGATGATATTCTGGTATATTCACGCAGCCAGGAGGAGCATGCACAGCATTTGAGAGTGGCATTGCAGAGGTTGAGAGAAGAGAAGCTTTATGCAAAATTCACTAAGTGTGAGTTCTGGCTAGATACTGTTGGTTTTCTGGGACATGTAGTGTCCAGTGATGGTATTCAAGTTGATCCACAGAAGGTTGAGGCAGTGCAGAATTGGCCCAGACCTTCCTCAGCTAGAGAGATTCGGAGTTTTCTTGGCTTGGCAGGCTATTATCGCCTGTTTGTTCAGGGTTTCTCATCTATTGCTTCACCGTTGACTAAGTTGACACAGAAGAATGCTCCATTTGTGTGGTTGGATGAATGCAAGGCGAGCTTCCAAATGCTCAAGTCGGCCTTAACCACAACTACGGTACTGGTATTGCTATCAGCTTCAAGTTCTTACATGATGTATTGTGATGCTTCGAGAGTTGGGATCGGTTGTGTGTTGATGTAGGAAGGTAGAGTTATTGCGTATGCTTCTCATCAGTTAAAGCCCCATGAGAAGAACTACCCTGTCCATGACTTAGAGTTGGTTGCTATTGTTCATGCCTTGAAGATTTGGAGGCATTATCTATATGGCATATCTTGTGAGGTATATACGGACCATCGTAGCCTTCAGCATTTGTTTAAGCAAAAAGATCTAAATTTGAGGCAGCGGAGATGGCTTGAATTGCTTAAAGACTATGATATTACTATCTTGTATCATCCGGGAAAGCCAATGTAGTGGCTGATGCATTGAGCCGGAAGGCTATTAGTATGGGCAGTTTGGCGTATATTCCAGTTGGGGAGAGACCCCTAGCAGTTGAAGTTCAGGCATTAGCTAATGAGATGGTAAGGCTGGATGTTTCTGAGCCCAGTCGGGTGATAGCTTGTGTAGTAGCTCGTTCTTCTTTATATGATCGTATTCGAGAGCGCCGGTATGATGATCCACACTTACTTGTCCTTAAGGACAAAGTTCAGCATGATGATGCCAGAGATGTCACTATTGATAGGGATGGTGTATTGCGGATGCAGGGCCGGATATGTGTGCCCAATGTCGATGGCCTTCGTGAGTTGATATTGGAGGAGGCCCACAGTTCGCGGTATTCTATTCATCCAGGAGCCGCGAAGATGTATCAGGATTTGAAGCAGCATTACTGGTGGAGAAAGATGAAGAAAGATATTGTGAGCCATGTGGCTCGGTGTCTAAGCTGTCAGCAGGTCAAGTATGAGCATCAGAGACCTGGTGGTGTATTCCAGCGTATCGATATTCCTGAGTGGAAGTGGGAAATGATTACTATGGACTTTGTTAGCGGACTCCCTCGGACAGCGAGGAAGTTTGATTCAGTTTGGGTGGTGGTAGATAGGTTGACCAAGTCAGCTCACTTCATCCCAGTGTGTACTACTTATTCCTCAGAGCGGTTGGCAGAGATATTCATCCGTGAGATAGTGAGATTGCATGGAGTTCCCATTTCTATTATATCAGACAGAGGTACCCAGTTCACATCTCAGTTCTGGAGGACATTTCAGCGAGAGTTGGGTTCACAGGTAGAGTTGAGCACAGCATTTCATCCACAGACGGATGGGCAGTCTGAGCGTACTATTCAGATATTGGAGGACATGTTGCGTGCTTGTGTTATTGATTTCGGTGGTTCGTGGGCTGATTATTTGCCTTTGGCAGAGTTTGCTTATAATAATAGCTATCAGTCCAGCATTCAGATGGCGCCGTATGAAGCTTTATATGGGAGGCGGTGTAGGTCTCCAGTTGGTTGGTTCGAGCCCGGCGAGGCTAGGTTGTTGGGGACAGAGTTAGTCCGAGATGCCTTAGACAAGGTAAAGGTGATTCAGGAGAGACTTCGCACAGCTCAGTCGCGTCAGAAGAGTTATGCAGACCGGAAGGTCCGAGATGTGTCTTATTCGGTAGGTGAGAAGGTGTTGCTGAAAGTTTCGCCTATGAAGGGTGTTATGAGGTTTGGAAAGAAAGGAAAGTTGAGCCCGAGGTTCATTGGACCTTTTGAGGTGCTTAGGAAAGTTGGGGAGGTGGCTTATATGCTTGCTTTGCCACCCAGTTTGTCGGGAGTTCACCCGGTGTTCCATGTATCTATGCTTCGGAAGTACGTTGGAGATATGTCGCATGTGTTAGACTTCAGCACAATACAGTTGGATGAGGAGTTGACCTATGATGTGGAACCGGTAGCCATTTTGGGTCGACGGGTTCGTAAGCTGAGATCCAAAGACATAGCTTCAGTGAAAGTGCACTGGAGAGGTCGTACCGTGGAGGAAGTAACTTGGGAGACCGAACAGGAGATGCAGAGCAGATATCCACACTTATTTGAGACTCCAGGTATGTTTCTCAACCCGCTCGCGGACGAGCGTTTGTTTAAGTTGGGGAGAATGTAACGACCCGGCCCGTCGTTACGGGAATTTCCACCCCGTTACCTTGCATTTACATATATTATGCTTTTAAAACAGTATTAGAGTATATCGGGGGAGTTAGGAGTGATTTGGATTGAAAATGAAACAAATAGCATGTTTGAAGAAAGCTTGAATATAAAAAGTCAACCAAGAGTTGACTATTGAGTTAGAGTGCTCGGAACCGGATTCTGATGATTCGACTAGTTCTGGGGGATCATTTATGACTTAGGAGAACAATCGGAATTGAATTCGGAGGTCGGTGTAGTTTTAAGCTTGAATTGGCGAATGTTGAATTTTGGCGAAAACCGGATGGTAGGTGATATTTTGATCCGGGGTCGGAATGGAATTCCGACAATTTCTGTAGTTTCGTTATGTGATTTTGGATGTGTCCGCAAATTTTCAGGTCATTCGGACATCGTTTGACCGGGTTTTGGATTGAATGTTAGTTTTGAAAGTTTTGAAAAACTTAGGCTTGAATTCGTGAGTAATTGGTGATTTTGATGTTTAATTTGGTGTTTTTATGATTGGAACAAGTTCGTATCATGTTTTGGGGTACGTTGGTGGTTTTCGTTGGGGTCCCGGGGGCCTCGGGATGATTTCGGACCATCAACCGGGCATTTGGACTTGGCAAAAATCTGCAGAAAACTGCAGGTTCTGCCCAGGCCCTTAAGCCTTCGCGTTCGCGTGACAAGTGTCGCGTTCGCGAAGGCCAAGCCTTTTTGTGCATCACGTTCGCGGGAGAGGGAGTCGCGTTCGCGTAGGTCAGGAGTGTTAAGCATCGCGAACGCGTTGCTTGGGTCGCGTTCGCGTAGGGTCGTGAGTGTTGTGCTTCGTGTTCGCGGGAGGTGTATCGCGAACGCGTAGAAGAAATCCGGGTGGCTGGGAGTTTGAACATCGCGAACGCGTGGGAGGCGTCGCGTCCGCGAAGGGTAACCGGAATTGAGCATCGCGAACGCGTGGCCAGCGTCGCGTTCGCGAAGAGTAAGGCGGGGCTGTTCATCGCGAACGCGTAGAGGGTCACGCGAACGCGAAGAACAACGGTCTCTGGCAGTGAATTAAATTGCAGAACAGAGGGGTTACGGGTTTACAACCCAAAACACACATTTGAGCCCTAGAGAGAAGAAAACTCGAGGAAATCACTGAGAAGTCATCGGGTATTCGTCGGAGGTAAGATTCTTGACTCAAAAACATCATTTTATGGTAGTATTAACATCAATCTTCATGAAATTGGGTTGAAATCTTGAAGAAATGTGGCCTAAGTATTGAAAACGGGATTTTTGGATTTGGGAGGCCATTTGAACTCCGATTTCGATAAATTTTATATGCACGGACTCGTGGCGAGATAAGGATCGCGTTGGTACTAATTTCGGAATTTTCCGAGCAGTGGGGCCGGGGTCGGGTTTTACCAACTTAGTGTAATTATGCGAATTTCATATAAATTGAAGTGGGTTATGATTCTTTGACCCGTATTTGATATAATTATTGTTATTTGACTAGATTCTACGCACGAGGGAGCTAAATTCAAAGGAAAAGGCATCGCGGACGAGTCTACGGCCAGCTAGAGGTGAGTAGTTTGTGTATATGGTAGCCTGAGGGTTCGAAACCCCGGCTTAGCACATTGTGACGCTAGTAGGGCGTGGCTCGCACACCGTGGTAGGTGCGGGATTGATTGTGACTGGGGATTGAGACTTGGTCCATCCGGAAGTGAATAATATGTTGTTAGTGTTGGAAATACACTGTATTTGCTATGTTTGTGGGCGGTAAGCCTTGTTTGGGGCCTTGTGCCGATCTGCAGCGTCCTTAGAGGATAATATTTATGTGATAGCCATAATTGCTTAAATCACCGATCTCAATCCTGGAAATTGAAATCACACTTTTGAAATGCTAAGTCACAGGCTTTTACAAATTAATAAAGTTAAAGTATTTTTTCATAAATTATGAATTGAGAGCTGGAATTAAGGAAAATGAGTTGTTTTGTGACTTATTTGCTTATTGTGGGCTGAGCATGGGATCGGGGCTGCACGCCGCGATGGTTGATATGAGGATCGGGGTACACGCCGATTGATATTGCGCGTGGGTTGTAGGAGCCCTCGAGATCTGTACACCCCCAGTGAGCGGCGTCGGCGTTAAATTGGATCGGGCTACACGCCGTGGCGGTTATGTGCATTGCATTGCATCCTGTATTTGTTGAATTACTCTGTGGTAGCCGTATTGTATTATTGTTGCTAGTTCGTAGGAGATTCGGACTTTAGTGCTTCTGTGTGGTATTTGTGGTTCCTTTATTATTCATATATATA
>JASVEL010001417.1:0-166713 GCA_032618575.1 Nicotiana noctiflora
AACTGTGCCGAAAACCCTTCTTTTCTTATCTCCGGGGATGTGCTTACTGGTTGAGACTCCCCTTTCCGTTAGTGTCAATACCAAAAATAAGAAAAAGAGGCCGGATAAGTTACAAAGCCGATTGACTCCGCGGGTCACCGGTACGTAGCCCCCTCCTCGATCCGAGTTGTCCGCTCGGGTACACGGTCTAGTACTATTGAAAACATCAGGATATTGAGCCTAGATTTAGGACGTTTATTTGCATCATATCTGACTTAGGGGACTCAACACAGGGGTTGGGTCCGTCTAGGACAGGTGACCCGGTAATAAAAGACCGAGCATGTTATATGTTGCATTTATTTGTTCTAGATTATTATTGGCTAAATTCCTGAAAAACAAAAAGAAAGGAAAATTTTAGAATAGAAAAAATATCGAAATGTCGACGAAACGCTGTCGAATGCTTGAAAAGAAAATTTGAAAAATAGGTAGAACACTTTTGTTGGTCAAATAATCTGACCGAACTACGCAGGTTTGATTCTCGCCATTAGGTGGGATACGTAGGCAACCCTCATCGGGTCCAACCACCCCTTTAAAAAATCAAAAAAAAAATGTGTGTTTAATTTTATCAATAAAATCAAAGCGATGCTATTTTTGCAAATAGCCGAATGTTTCGAAAGGACGCCGGAAGGTTGTTTTTGCAAAAATAGCCACTTTGAAACGTTTTTAATAATTTGCGGGCACAACCTTGAAATATTCCATGTGGAAATGTTGCAAGGCCATAGCCGCAAAATCAAGTCCGGGTTCACACCCCGTTTGCAAAAATAACCAAAAAATGTCAATTTTTATTTTTGTTATAAATAAGTCGGGTGATGCTATTCTTGTTTAAAATAAGCCAAATGTCCCTCAACAGGACGTCGGAAGGCTGTTTTTGCAAGAATAGCCACTTTGAGTCGTTTGTAAATAAATTTGGACACAACCTTGAAATATTCCCTCGCAGAAATGTTGAAAGGCTGTATCCGCAAAATTAAGTTTGAGTCATTGCTCAACTTTTCAAAAATATTCACTTTATCAAATAAGCCATTACATGGCCCGTGTTTGCATAAAAAGCCACATTTGGCATTTTAACTCCCTCAGTCTTGTGTCGGCTTGTGTCGGTGCTGAACGATGCCCCATAAGCCATCGGATGAGAAAATTTTTGAGTTTATTCTCTTAAACAAAATTTTGCAAAAATAGCCGCTTTGTCTAAATAAGCCATTATATGGCCAATTTATGAAAAATAGTCTTGTGTTGGTTTATGGTGATGCCGAACGATGCCCCATGAACCACAGGATAAAAAAAAATTTCAAGTTTATCTTTCTTTTATAAATATTGCAAAAATAGTCATTTTGTCAAATAAGCCATTATGTGGCCAATTTTGTAGAAAATAGTCATAATTGACACCAAAAATATTCTTATTCTTGTAGAAATCTCCTACACAAGTTTGTAGTCGGAATTGGCTTCTATAATTTTCCTTCAAAGAAAAAGAAAAAAAAATCAAATAAACATCTCTTTATTTCTTGCATTAATTTGCCAGAACTACGCTCGGTCTGATTCATGCGGGGTCATGATACGTAGGCAATCCACATAGGATTCGACCATGTCCATAACCAAAAAGAAAAAAAAAAGTATGAAAAAAAAAAAAAACCACAAAAGGAAAAAAAAAAAAAAGAGAATAATCAATAAATGGAATGCCTTAACGCTAACCCGGTGGTTTCGTTTTGTTAATCCAGAAAGTCGGGGTGGTTGGTTGTGGTAAATTGGAAAGCAAGATCCAAGGAAAATGACAACCGGCATCGAAGCTGTTACGGGTGCTCAAGAGACTCAGGGTCAGAAAATTCAACAAGGGTCTACTTTGGTTGAAGAAAATAGAGCATTGAACCAACAAATGACCCAAATGCGTCAAACATGGGCCAATGGCCAAGGACAGCCTTCTCATGAGTCACAATCTGCTATACAGCAAGAACAGTACCACTCTCCCGAGTACCACTCGTACTCGTTTGACCTTCCTGCAAACGTTGAGAAGCTTACCCGAAAGAATGTGCGGGAAGAAATGGCCCAAAGATTGAAGAGATTAGAACAACGGTTGAAAAACATGCAAGAAATGGCAGAGAATCTCAAGACTGAGTGGGTTGGTACCGGTTCCCGACAACAGCTGGTTGAACGGAACCACATGTTAGTAGAAGAAGGCAAAATATTAAGACAACACGTGGTTGAAATGTATCGGGCATGGATGAATGGAAAAGCACCACCCCCGCCACCACCTAGTTTCATGGACCCGGTCCTTACACTGAACCCGATGCCAAATATACCTGCCTATCGCAGCCTTTCTAGCCACTCGAGTAGCTCAATTACTCGTCCCCCAGCTATGCTTTCCAACCACTACTTCCATCCCCAACCCTACTACTCTCCCGGAGGCACCCAAAATCGTACTTCACCTTCCACGTACCTAATTCCACAAAAAGCCTACCGACCCCCACAAACATACCGGAAACCCCCTGGGTCAGGTTTCAGGCCAAACAAGGCGTTTAGGGAGGAGAGGTTGCTGAAGCGAAAAAAGGCTTTCACCCCTATCGGAGAATCATATACCAACCTTTATCATAGGTTGAAAGAGTTGGGGATGTTAAGACCAATCGCACCAAAAGTTCCAAACCCACCCCCGAAAAATCTTGATTCTTCTGTCAGATGTGAATATTGTTCGGGAACATTGGGTCACGATACTGAAAAGTGTTGGCAATTGAAGAATGCCATTCAAGATCTTATCGATGAGAGGAGAATTGAAGTACAAACTCCCGAAACCCCAAACATTACACAGAATCCTCTACCTGCATGTGACGTTGCGCATTTTGTGGGGACGATGCCCGATGACGAGGGTGAAGAGATTTTTCTTTGGAAGCCGAGAATATTGAAATAGAAAGTGATCTTAATGCAGAATAGGCTAAGATGCCATGCTGGTCAATTGGGAAGGTGCTCAACTCTTGGAGTTTTGGTAGTTTTATTTTGGTGTCGTTTCTGTTACCCGGGTTATTTCAGGGTTGTAATCCGGATGTTGTCTTGAGAGTCAAAACCCTTCTATCTTTCCACTTTGCTTTGTTTAGTAATAAATTTGTTTAGTGCTGTCTAGGTTTGTAATTCTAGTCTAGTTTGTTCGTTTTGTTGTTCGTCTTGTTGTTTCAACCCATCAGTTTAATACAACTCTCTGTTTCCCATCATTCCTAGTCATTCCATTTCTGATCACTTTGTATTTCTTCTCATACTGACTTTAGCAACATGACGTGCACATAAGCCTGGTTTTTTTAAAGTTAATGAAACAATGTTGAAGATGTAATGATACTCGGAAGAAATAAAAACATATTGGAATACTGTGAAGCCGGAATCAAGTGAACATTGGGGAAAGCGTAACATAAAGAAATGCCTTGGAAATGCATCATGCTTCATCGGTTTAAAGCCAAAGGCAAAAGTACCCCAAGACTAAAGGAACCATCCGTGGTATCGAAATTGTTGCCCAATGGCATTGAGAATCGTCAAAAACAGAAGGCAAATATGTGATTTGGTCGAAAGATAGTTTGTACTTGGTAGGCTTTGAAGATTGGAATGACGAAGGCATTTTATTTGGCTATCCAAACACTTCGTCCATTGTTATCCCTTCGAGCCTTATTATATTTTCTTTCATACCCCTCTTTCGGAATCAACAACAAAAAATGAGGATTGAGCGGAGAAATCCAAATGGAGAAACAAAAAGAAAGAAGAAAAGAAAAAAAAAAAGAAGAAAGAAAAAGAAAAGAAAAGAAGAAAAAAAATCGGGAGAAGTCGAGATGCAACAATGAATACGGACGTAATCTGAACTACGTCTGACTTGATCCCGAAAGGGTACGTAGGCAGCCTCACTGAGGTTCAGTCACAATAAATGAAAAATCCGAAAATCTAAAAACAAATCCCCCAAGAAGAAAACTGGGGCAGAAGTTATGGTTGTTGAAAGAATAAAGATTCCGAAAAGTTGTAATTTTATCCTACGATGAAATATTTTGAGCCTTTATCCCAACCAAAAGTCTACATTATAGTCCAAAGGAAGACCTTCCGATCAATCTTCAAGAAATGCCGAGTCAAGCGAACAAAGGTCAATCACATCAGGGGCAACACTCCAGTCCGAGCAAAGGAGAATGAAGAACTCAAACCACCGCGAGACTCCAAGATGAGAGAAGTCAAAATGAGAGAGTCTTATCGGTGAAATCCCGCACGGGTACCGTAAGGCGACGGTGAGTTGAGAGAAAGAAAGATCAAATGAGAGAGGCTTGTTGGCGAAAACCCTACGGGCGCTGCAAGTCGACTAAGGATCAGATCAAAGAAATGAAGTATTGAAGACCGGTTTCACAGCACAACTTTGCAACAAGAGTTGAACATCAACTTTGCTATACGGAGAAGGCCAAAAGTGCATGTCAAGGTCGCTAGAGTCGGTATTCAAAATCCGTTAGGTCATTCGTATGTAGGTTTCTTGTTAGGAATTGTATTTTCCTTTCTCTTTATTCTTAACACTTTGTTTTACCCTCCCTTCTTATTGAGTCAGTCAGGTCATAACAAGTATAGAAATGATTTCAAAATTTGCCACCAAGCTTTCCAATTGCACAAGATGGGATTTAGCCAACACGACAATTGTCGTAGGTCAAGGAATGACAAGGCCGGTAATTTAAGCCCACAAGAGCAACATGTGCAATGAGGATCATGCAAGACACAAGGGTCGGCAAGGTGCCAACTCAGCGAAAATATAGCAAATAGAGAGGGGGTATATCTTCTGACAAGAGAAAGACCAAAGGTTGCCAAGTGGAGTCATCAAAGGAATCGAGATCGAAGTTTGTGGTATCCGTCAAGAAAGGGACAATATACATACCTAAAGAGAGTTGGATTTTGAACAAAAAGAAGTGAAAATGGATAGTCGGTGAACAGGCAAGGCGCTCGGGTGGAAAGCGGTCGCCATCAAAGTTCAAGGCCACAACCAACCACCGCATTTAAACTAACATATTTTTCTTTGCTTTGAAACAGGGGCATAGACGTTATTGATCCGATAGAGCCAACAACTTCCAATAGGCATAGGCTCATTTTGGTTGCGATGCGTATCTTACCACATTGGGCCAAAGCAAAGGGCAAATTTGCGCCGAATTGGCAGGGACCATTTGTGGTATCACGGGTGTTGACCAATGGAGCATTATATTTAACAGATGTTGAAGGAAAGTGCGTAGAGACTGCTATCAATTCGGATGCGGTCAAAAGATACTATGTATGATTCCTTTTCAATTGTATGTTTTGTATTTTGTTGTGATTTTGGAATTGAAACGACGAAGGCATTTTATTCTCTATCCAAACACTTTATCCATTGATAGCCCCTTCGAGCCTTAATGAATGAATTCTTTCATATCCCTCTCTCGGAATCGCTCTAGTGCAATAAGATCAAAATTGCTAGAATGAAAAATGAAATGACAGAAAAAAAAAATGAAAAATGATGAAAAAAAAAAAGAAAGAGAAAAAGACAAAAATCGGGAAAAAGTCAAAAAAGAAATCCATCTAACTTGTAAAGTTGGATGAACTACGTCTGACTTGATCCCGAAAGGGTACGTAGGCAGCCTCTCTGAGGTTCAGTCACAATAAAGAAAAAATCCAAAAATTCCCCACATATTGAAACTGGGGCAGAAGTTATGTTTAATAATTCCGAGAGTTGTAAATATTTTTAACCCTCGTTGAAATTTTGAGCCTTTATATCTTTCTTTCTTAACCCACCCGAAAGCCACGTTACAGTCCAAAGAAAGACCTTCCGATCAATTTTGAAATGATAACAAATACAGCGAAGGAGGAGCGAAGCATCGGATAATACCCGTGGTACAGAAAACAAAATACAAAAAGGAAAAATGGAAAAAATAATAAAAATGAGAGAGTCTCATCGGTGAAAACCTTAGCCGGCACTGTGAGGCGATTGTGAGGTTGAGAGAAATAAAATGAGAGAGTCTCATCAGTGAAAACCTTAATCGGCGCTGTGAGATGATTGTGAGGTTGAGAGAATAAATGAGAGAGTCTTATTGGTGAAAACCTTTCGAGGCACCGTAAGGCGATCGTGAGGACTATCCGAAAAGAGAAAAGCAACAAAAAAGAGTATCGGTTTGGGGTCAAAGGAAATTCAGAGTCAGAATAATGATTGGAACGAACTGGGTCGGAGTTTAAATACATGGCATGGTCAGCGGAATCAGCCAGAAAATACCCAGATAAGTTCCGTCATCTCTCCAAAATACCCTTACCTTTCTTTCATTTTTTCTGCATTTCATTGTTTACCTTTTTGAGAGCTAACTACCAGCTCCTGATAACGGAAGTTGAAATAACACTGGATCAGAAAGGATGGAAGATTGGGGAACGAAATAAAGAAGCTTGGCAAACATGGCCAAAGGAAAAGAAAACAAAACAAAAATGGAGAAATGAGAAAAATACAAAAAAAGAGTCTGCAAGGGACGAGAAGTCGAAAGTCATGCAACATGAGAAAGCAAAAACAAAGGAAGCAATAAGAAGTGGGGACGGCGGATGCCAGTTGCCGGCAGTTTATATCTAATAAATTTTGTTTCATGCAGGAACAAATTGTCACTAATCACTTTAAAGTGAATGTGACCAATGTGGAAAATTTAAAATACCAAAAAGAGAAAGTATGCCGAATAAGTGGAGAAATTCACAGGCAAGAGATAAGTTGGTAAAAGAAAATACCAAAAAGAGGAAGGTAACATCTTTTAAAATCCACTCCCAGTCCTCAGGCTGCGGGAATATTTTTCTGCATTCGCATTGCATGTTTAATTACTGTTAGGTGCCCACCTTCTAATACGGGAATACTTTTCTGCATTCGCATTGCACTTTTAAAATCCACTACCCAGTCCTCAGGCTGCGGGAATACATTTTTTGCATTGCACGTTTAAATTCTGTTAGGTGCCCACCTTCAAATATGGGAATACTTTTCCGCATCGCATTGCACGTTTAAATTCTGTTAGGTGCCCACCTTCTAATACAGGAATACTTTTCTTCTGCATTGCACGTTTAAATTCTGTTAGGCGCCCACCTTCAAATACGGGAATATTTTCTGCATTCGCATTGCACGTTTCAATTGTGTTAGGCGCCCACCTTCAAATACGGGAATATTTTTCTGCATCGCATTGCACGTTTCAATTCTGTTAGGCGCCCACCTTCTAATACGGGAATATTTTCTGCATCGCATTGCACGTTTAAATTCGGTTAGGCGCCCACCTTCAAATACGGGAATATTTTCTGCATCGCATTGCACGTTTCATTTCGTTAGGCGCCCACCTTCTAATACGGGAATATTTTCTGCATTTCGCATTGCACGTTTAAATTCCGTTAGGCGCCCACCTTCAAATACGGGAATATTTTCCGCATCGCATTGCACGTTTAATTTACGTTAGGCGCCCACCTTCAAATACGGGAATATTTTCTCGCATCGCATTGCACGTTTAATTTACGTTAGGCGCCCACGCTTCAAATACGGGAATATTTTCGCATCGCATTGCACGTTTAAATTCGTTAGGCGCCCACCTTCAAATACGGGAATACTTTTCGCATTCGCATTGCACGTTTAATTTACGTTAGGCGCCCACCTTCAAATACGGGAATATTTTCTGCATTCGCATTGCACGTTTAAATTCGTTTAGGCGCCCACCTTCAAATACGGGAATATTTTTCGCATTCGCATTGCACGTTTAAATTTACGTTAGGCGCCCACCTTCAAATACGGGAATATTTTCTCGCATTCGCATTGCACGTTTAAATTCGTTGGCGCCCACCTTCAAATACGGGAATATTTTACGCATCGCATTGCACGTTTAAATTCGGTTAGGCGCCCACCTTCAAATACGGGAATACTTTTCTGCATCGCATTGCGTTTAATTTCCGTTAGGCGCCCACCTTCAAATACGGGAATACTTTTCTGCATTCGCATTGCACGTTTCATTTCGGTTAGGCGCCCACCTTCAAATACGGGAATATTTTACTGCATTCGCATTGCACGTTTAAATTTACGTTAGGCGCCCACCTTCAAATACGGGAATATTTTCGCATTCGCATTGCACGTTTAATTTCCTGTTAGGCGCCCGCCTTCAAATACGGGAATATTTTCTGCATTCGCATTGCACGTTTAATTTCCGTTAGGTGCCCACCTTCGAATACGGGAATATTTTTTTGCATCGCATTGCACGTTTAAATTACTGTTAGGTGCCCACCTTCGAATACGGGAATATTTTTCGCATCGCATTGCACGTTTAATTTCTGTTAGGCGCCCACCTTCAAATACGGGAATACTTTTCTACATCGCATTGCACGTTTAAATTCCGTTAGGCGCCCACCTTCTAATACGGGAATATTTTCTGCATTCGCATTGCACGTATAATTTCTATTAGGCGCCCACCTTCAAATACGGGAATATTTTTCTGCATTCGCATTGCACGTTTAATTTCGTTAGGCGCCCACCTTCAAATACGGAAATATTTTCTGCATTCGGATTGCACGTTTAAATTCCGTTAGGCGCCCACCTTCAAATACGGGAATATTTTTTGCATTCGCATTGCACGTTTAATTTACTGTTAGGCGCCCACCTTCTAATACGGGAATATTTTCCGCATTTCGCATTGCACGTTTAAATTACGTTAGGCGCCCACCTTCAAATACGGGAATATTTTCGCATCGCATTGCACGTTTAATTTACGTTAGGCGCCCACCTTCAAATACGGGAATATTTTTCGCATCGCATTGCACGTTTAATTTCTGTTAGGTGCCCACCTTCAAATACGGGAATATTTTCTGCATCGCATTGCACGTTTAAATTCTGTTAGGCGCCCACCTTCAATACGGGAATATTTTCTGCATTCGCATTGCACGTTTAAATTCGTTAGGCGCCCACCTTCTAATACGGGAATATTTTCGCATTCGCATTGCACGTTTAATTTACGTTAGGCGCCCACCTTCAAATACGGGAATATTTTCTCGCATCGCATTGCACGTTTAATTTCGTTAGGCGCCCACCTTCAAATACGGGAATATTTTCTGCATCGCATTGCACGTTTAAATTCGTTAGGCGCCCACCTTCAAATACGGGAATATTTTCTGCATTCGCATTGCACGTTTAAATTCCGTTAGGCGCCCACCTTCTAATACGGGAATATTTTCGCATTCGCATTTCACGTTTAATTTCCGTTAGGCGCCCACCTTCAAATACGGGAATGTTTTCCGCATCGCATTGCACGTTTAATTTACTGTTAGGCGCCCACCTTCAAATACGGGAATATTTTCTCGCATCGCATTGCACGTTTAAATTATATTAGGCGCCCACCTTCAAATACGGGAATATTTTCTCGAATCGCATTGCACGTTTAATTTCGTTAGGCGCCCACCTTCAAATACGGGAATGCTTTTCGGCATCGCATTGCACGTTTAATTTTCGTTAGGTGCCCACCTTCGAATACGGGAATACTTTTCCGCATCGCATTGCACGTTTAAATTTTGTTAGGTGCCCACCTTCGAATACGGGAATACTTTTATGCATCGCATTGCACGTTTAATTTCTGTTAGGTGCCCACCTTCGAATACGGGAATATTTTTCTGCATCGCATTGCACGTTTAATTTCTGTTAGGTGCCCACAGAAAAAGAAAAAAAAAGTAGTTTGTTGTTTTTGTTTTGAGCAGGTTCAGCTCGAGGGCAAGAAGTACCATTGAAAATCAAAAAAAAAAGAAGAAGAGGAAAACAAGAAAGAAAATCAACAAAAAAGGGAGAGTGAGCATCTCAAAAAAATCAAAGAAGAAGAGACAAGGAGAAGCAAACAAAAGCTAGGATAGGAATAATTGTAATTGTAGAATCATAGCTTAGAATAACTTCTTCATTTTACATTCCCCCGGTGTAATAAGGAGGTCAACAAGCAGTAACCGCAACAGCAGCAACAGTAACAGCAAAAAATCGCAGTTTCCTTGGTAGTCCCAACTACCAAAATTTTCCGAACTACATTGACCTGATTCCCTTTTAGCCAGGGATATGTAGGAAACCTCTTGAAGCAAAGGTTCGGTCAAAATTTTGAAAATAAAATGCTTCTCACGGAGTGCTCAAATGGGCAAAAATCGCTCGTATCCGCTCACTTGTCTTTGCACAAAAACTCTTCGTGTTTACGCGCAAAGAGGGGCAGCTGTGAGCACGTGATTTTTGCCCTATATGAGAATTACTCCCAAAAATTCAAAATAAAAGAGTTTTGTGTTGTTTGCAATTGTTGTGAATTTAGTGTCATTTTTAAAAAATAATGACAATATATATATATATATATATATATATATATATATATATATATATATATATATATATATATATATATATATATATATATATATATATATATATATATATATATATATATATATCGCATTTGCATTTAGGATTTAATTCTACAATTAGGAATAATTAATTTTATCTTACAAAAATGAAAATCACAAAAATAGGCATCTTTTGCATTTTAGCCTTTAATGTCCAAATTGTGTGATTGTATTTTAATTACCATTTAAAATTAGGTGACAATTATTATTATGAGATTAGTATTTCAAGATAATTTTAGTTTTTATAAATTAATCTTAGTATTTTGGGCTTTATTAATTAGGAAGTTGAATAATAGAGAAGAACAAATTGGAAAAAATTTGGATTGGGCCATCTTGCAAATTATGTTACAAGCCCAATCCTAAGAACCCTTACCCAACCCAAAACTCCTTGGCCCAAGAAGAAAATTTCAGATTTTTTTAGCAAAAAATAATCATAATTACATGACATAAAGTAGTGGGGGGCAAGGAAATCAAGGAAGAAAACAAGGAGAGGAAAACATGGATTAGTGGGTTTTCTTTAAATTAAAAAAATATTTTCTTTTAAATAAAAAATCTGAAAATTTTCGAAATTCTTGCCTATAAATAGAAGAGAAGATTTATGAAAAAAAGGGTGGAAAAAAAGAGAGGAAAAATAGGAAGAGAAGTAAAAATAAAAAGAATTCCCTGCTGTAGTATACACTCGATATACATTCTGGACACAGAAGTATACATGGCGAAAAATTCAATTTTTGAGAGTTTCTTTTGAGAATTGAAAAGAGTTCAAAGCTAGAAAGACAAAACAAAGAGAAAATCTGGAAAATATTTTTCCTTTCTATTTTTTACTGGTTTGTTTTTATTTTTCTCCGTATTGCTGGGATTTTCGGGATTGAGGTGTTGAAGCTACTGCTGGTTGTTACTGTTGTTGTTGCTGTATTTTTCACCGCCTTGTTGATTTGCCATTTTCCCATTCCTTTCAAAACCAGGTACATATCTCTTTCACTTGAAGTTGTAATGGTGAATTGTTGAAATAAAAAATGAAGATCTGGATCCGATTATTTGCTGTCCTGTAGTTTATGTTTAGTGTTGTTTGTTTAGATTTGTAATTTATCTATTGAAGTATTCTGTAGTAGCTGAAAAACGAAAAACAAAAATATTGTAATAACTAGTAGTATAGTAGCAATAGTGTATCACATAGCTTAATTAGGTAATAGATCTTAAAACATGGGTTAGTTAATAATAATTTCAAAAAAATCGGTTGGTTACTTACTCACAATAGATTCATAAGTCTTAATCACATATCAGATGTCATTTACACATAGATAAGCTTAAAAATAGGAAATGTTAGATTAGATAGTGCTTTAATCATGTTTTAGGTTAATAATCTCGTGATAAAACAAGCCATATTGAAATCAGTAGCATAATTATAAATAGGTCTCTGAGTTATTTATTTACGGATATTGATACAATTTAATTAGAACCATCTTTGTAATGTAAAAATGCCTAGTACATGACGAAACTGGTAATGTAAATATTCGTGAGTAGTTAATCAGTTAATTCAGATCCATAGTTAATTAGTTTAATCATTCTTTAAGTCCATTATGTAATCCGTCGCTTTCTCAAATTAGGTATTAACTGGTATTAACTTCAAAACGCTAGTGTAAGAGGAAGAAGTAGTTTGTTAGTTCTGATTTATGGTAATAAATAATTAATTTGTAGCTAATGTATGATATTGATTTCCTTCACTGAATAAATAAAAGTGCTTTCCATTTCAAATGTGTATCTTTGTTCTGTTGCTTCAATTATTTCCAATTTTATTTAGTTTGGGCCCAAGGCGTGTTATGGGCCTGAATCTCTGTATAATGGCAACTGGGCTGGCGATAGAATGCCCGAATCAGGTCTGGTTCTTTAAGAACCTGGACCCGTTTTTAATATAGTAAATCCCTATTCTCGAAATCCAGTCCCCATTGAATAACAAAATTACGGGCCTGGAATGTTTAAATATTAGAAATCGATTAAGGAAAAAACAAATGTAGAAAACATAGCCAAATACTAGTATTGAATCCTTTAATGAAAATTGGGATGAGCCTCGCCCGAATAATAAACACCGGGGCCCCCATTTAGTAATAATATAACATAATAGAACCGGAGAGGCTAATAGCAAATTCCATAGCCTCTCCCCAAAGTTAAAAGCCGATAGACGTTATTTAGGGCACGATGTTAATGTACTTTCCATTGAACGAGTGTGCACTTGGTGCGACTCAAATCCAAATCTCGGCAAAGCCGAAATAAACCAAAAGTCATAGGCGTACTGGTTGCGGTATGACTCCAAGGCGTGTTTTCGCGATGTCGCAAATTCCTTAAAAATAATACCTAATGTAAAAAGCATTACATGTTGTTTAAAAATCTATAATTGAGTCAAACAAGAGTCGAGAACGACAATTGAGCGACCGTGCTAAAACCACGGAACTCGGGAATGCCTAACACCTTCTCCCGGGTTAACAGAGTTCCTTATCCGGATCTTTGCTTCGCAGACATTTTTAAGAGTCAAAATTCCTCGGATTCGGGATTAACCGGTGACTTGGGACACCATTATCATTCCCAAGTGGCGACTCTGATTAATATCAATAAAATCCCGAACCGATTGTCCTTTAATTGGAAAAACTCCTTCCCTTACGTTATTTTTATCCGTTTCGGATATTTGAGCGTCGGGGTATACCCTACGAGCGTATTTATATTTATGCTTATGTGGGGTAGTAAAAAGGGAGGTGTGACAGTGCCAGAGCTGTCACACCTCCCTTTTTACTACCCCACTTTTTGGGAAAATAAGCATATAAATACACTCGTAGGGTATACCCCGACGCTCAAATATCCGAAATGGATAAAATAACGTAAGGGAAGGAGTTTTTCCAATTAAAGGACAATCGGTTCGGGATTTTATTGAGATTAATCAGAGTCGCCACTTGGGAATGATAATGGTGTCCCAAGTCACCGGTTAATCCCGAATCCGAGAAATTTTGACTCTTAAAAATGTCTGCGAAGCAAAGATCCGGATAAGGAACTCTGTTAACCCGGGAGAAGGTGTTAGGCATTCCCGGGTTCCGTGGTTTTAGCACGGTCGCTCAATTGTCGTTCTCGACTCTTGTTTGACTCAATTACAGATTTTTAACAACATATAGTGCTTTTTTCATTAAGCATTAAGTATTATTTTTAGAGAATTTGCGGCATCGCGAAAACACGCCTCGAGTCATACCGCAACCAATACGCCTATGACTTTCGGTGTATTTCAGCTTTGCCGAGATTTGGATTTGAGTCGCACCAAGTGCACACTCGTTCAATGGAAGGTATATTAAAATTGTGCCCTAAAATAGTCTATCGGCTTTCAATTGTTTTGGGTAAGACTATGGAATTAGCTAGTAGTCTTCCCGAGTCTAATTGTATTAAAACATTACTAAATGAGGGCCCCGCTTGTTTAAAGTCGAGCGAGGCTCATCCCAAGTTAATTTTAAAGTTCAATCCTAAGAAGTATATACTATGCTTTTCTAATCGTGTTTTTTCCCTTAACCGATTTTTACACTAAGTATTCCAGGCCCATCGGGTTTTGATATTTAATGGGGGCCTGGTCTCTTCATTCGATTAACCGGATCAGCATTGGGCCAGCCCAGGCCTTAAAGCCCAGGCAGTCTTCAGGCTTGCACTTGACCACTTCGACAGAGTTCGTGACGCAGTTTAAGCCCGTTTTTATATAACCGATTCAGACTATATTGAAATAACCAAAAGCTGAAACGTAAACAAAACAATGATGTAAAATAGAATGAATTCAAAATGTTTTATTCATTAAAAGAGAAATCAGTATACAACCTATCAACAAATCATGAATCAATTATCTACTATACCCCACACTAGAGTTAAAATACTCTTTTATGATCTCGACTTTTATTAATAAATTGATACTAACATCTACATTAGCTACTAGTTGAAAATTCTAAGGAAGAACAATTCGATTATATATGCTGGTTGAAGAACAGTTAAGTTAATTACCTATTGATCATCTAAGGCTAAAGGGAATCATGCATAGGTTTGTACAATCACACTACTGGTTTTACTGAATCAATCCTATTAGATATTACAAGTCAGGTTGATGCATTATTTAACTCTTTCCTCCCCAAATTACTCAGATTCTAACTTAGATCCACAAAATTAACTAGCTATACGAGTGATGACTTTATAAATCAGTTTTTCAAATACACAAACCCAATATCTAATCCAACTGTCTTCACGACTTAAGCATTACTAAATCACTGATTTTACTAAGATTTAAATCCTACTTACGTTTATGTACAGATTCAAGCCAGTGTAGTTAACTATGTGAGTTCATTTTTATGAAGAAGCTTACTATGAATAATTAGCGATTTTTGTAGAAAAATGATATGCTAATTTATGTTTTAGGAGTTTTTACCTAATTAAACTAAGTGATAAGCTACTGCTACTATACTACTACTATTGTACTACCTACTCTATCACTAAGCTATTACATCGTTTGTTTGATTTCTGTTTTTCAGCTACTACATACTACAACAATAAACAAATTACAATTATAAACTATAAACTATAGAACAACATGAATTTAAACTGGATCTCCATTTTTATTTCATCAGGAACGTCAATACAACATCATTCATAAGAGAAGTGTACCTGGTTTTGAAAGGAATGGAAGATGGAAAATCAACAGGGCGGTGAAAATACAGCAACAACAACAGTAACAACCAGCAGTAGCTTCAACACCTCAATCCCGAAAATTCCAGCAATACAGAAAAAAAAAAACCGGTAAAAAATAGAAAAGAAAAATATATTCCAGATTTTCTCTTTGTTTTGTCTTTCTAGCTTTGAACTCTTTTCAATTCTCAAAAGAAACTCTCAAAAATTGAATTTTTTTCCGTGTATACTTCTGTGTCCAGAGTGTATATCGAGTGTATACCACAGCAGGGAATTTTTTTTATTTTTTCTTCTCTTCCTATTTTTCCTCTCTTTTTCCCCCCTTTTTTCATAAATCTTCTCTTCTATTTATAGGCAAGAATTTCGAAAATTTTCAGATTTTTTATTAAAAAGAAAATATTTTTTTAATTTAAAGAAAACCCACTAATCCATGTTTTCCTCTCCTTGTTTTCTTCCTTGATTTCCTTGCCCCCCACTACTTTATGTCATGTAATTATGATTATTTTTTGCTAAAAAAAATCTGAAATTTTCTTCTTGGGCCAAGGAGTTTTGGGTTGGGTAAGGGTTCTTAGGATTGGGCTTGTAACATAATTTGCAAGATGGCCCAATCCAAATTTTTTCCAATTTGTTCTTCTCCATTATTCAACTTCCTTATTAATAAAGCCCAAAATACTAAGATTAATTTATAAAAACTAAAATTATCTTGAAATACTAATCTCATAATAATAATTGTCACCTAATTTTAAATGGTAATTAAAATACAATCACACAATTTGGACGTTAAAGGCTAAAATGCAAAAGATGCCTATTTTTTGTGATTTTCATTTTTGTAAGATAAAATTAATTACTCCTAATTGTAGAATTAAATCCTAAATGCAAATGCGATATATATATATATATATATATATATATATATATATATATATATATTGTCATTATTTTTAAAAATGACACTAAATTCACAACAATTGCAAACAACACAAAACTCTTTTATTTTAAATTTTTGGGAGTAATTCTCATATAGGGCAAAAATCACGTGCTCACAGACATGTCCTCACCAGTGCCATGGCCACGCCCTGCCATGTCCTGCGATGTCCTGACACATCCTGACACATTTGAGCACTCTGTGAGAAGCATTTTTTTTTCAAAATTTTGACCGAACCTTTGCTTCAAGAGGTTTCCTACATATCCCTGGCTAAAAGGGAATCAGGTCAATGTAGTTCGAAAAATTTTGGTAGCTGGGACTACCAATGAAACTGCGATTTTTTGTTGTTACTGTTGCTGCTGTTGCGGTTACTGCTTGCTGACCTCCTTATTACACCGGGGGGAATGTAAAATGAAAAAGTTATTCTATGCTATGATTCTACAATTACAATTATTCCTATCCTAGCTTTTGTTTGCTTCTCCTTGTCTCTTCTTCTTTGATTTTTTGAGATGCTCACTCTCCCTTTTTTGTTGATTTTCTTTCTTGTTTTCCTCTTCTTCTTTTTTTTTTTTGATTTTCAATGGTACTTCTTGCCCTCGAGCTGAACCTGATCAAAACAAAAACAACAAACTACTTTTTTTCTTTTTCTGCCCAGTGTGGGCTTTTAGCTATATAAACCATGATGTGCAGAAATATATTCCCGTATTTGAAGGTGGGCGCCTAACAGAAATTAAACGTGCAATGCAAATGCAGAAATATATTCCCGTATTTGAAGGCGGGCACCTAACAGAAATTAAACGTGCAATGCGATGCAGAAAAGTATTCCCGTATTCGAAGGTGGGCACCTAACAGAAATTAAACGTGCAATGCGATGCAGAAAAATATTCCCGTATTCGAAGGTGGGCACCTAACAGAAATTAAACGTGCAATGCGATGCAGAAAAATATTCCCGTATTCGAAGGTGGGCACCTAACAGAAATTAAACGTGCAATGCGATGCAGAAAAATATTCCCGTATTCGAAGGTGGGCACCTAACAGAAATTAAACGTGCAATGCGATGCAGAAAAGTATTCCCGTATTCGAAGGTGGGCGCCTAACAAAAATTAAACGTGCAATGCGATGCAGAAAATTATTCCCGTATTTGAAGGTGGGCACCTAACGGAATTTAGACGTGCAATGCGATGCAGAAAAGTATTCCCGTATTCGAAGGTGGGCACCTAACAGAATTTAAACGTGCAATGCGATGCGAAAAATATTCCCGTATTCGAAGGTGGGCACCTAACGGAAATTAAACATGCAATGCGATGCCGAAAAGCATTCCCGTATTTGAAGGTGGGCGCCTAACAGAAATTAAACGTGCAATGCGAATGCAGAAAATATTCCCGTATTGAAGGTGGGCGCCTAACGAATTTAAACGTGCAATGCGAATGCGAAAATATTCCCGTATTTGAAGGTGGGCGCCTAACGAATTTAAACGTGCAATGCGATGCGTAAAATATTCCCGTATTTGAAGGTGGGCGCCTAACGTAAATTAAACGTGCAATGCGATGCGGAAAATATTCCCGTATTGAAGGCGGGCGCCTAACGGAATTTAAACGTGCAATGCGAATGCAGAAAATATTCCCGTATTTGAAGGTGGGCGCCTAACGAATTTAAACGTGCAATGCGATGCAGAAAATATTCCCGTATTTGAAGGTGGGCGCCTAACGGAAATTAAACGTGCAATGCGATGCAGAAAATATTCCCGTATTTGAAGGTGGGCGCCTAACAGAATTTAAACGTGCAATGCGAAATGCAAAAAATATTCCCGTATTAGAAGGTGGGCGCCTAACGAAATTTAAACGTGCAATGCGATGCAGAAAATATTCCCGTATTAGAAGGTGGGTGCCTAACAGAATTTAAACGTGCAATGCGAATGCAGAAAATATTCCCGTATTTGAAGGTGGGCGCCTAACAGAATTTAAACGTGCAATGCGATGCAGAAATTTTTCTTTTTTTTTTTTTTACCAACTTATCTCTTGCCTGTGAATTTCTCCACTTATTCGGCATACTTTCTCTTTTTGGTATTTTAAATTTTCCACATTGGTCACATTCACTTTAAAGTGATTAGTGACAGTTTGTTCCTGCATGAAACAAAATTTATTAGATATAAACTGCCTGGCAACTGGCATCTGCCGTCCCCACTTCTTATTGCTTCCTTTGTTTTTGCTTTTTCATGTTGCATGGCTCTTGACTTCTCGTCCCTTGCATACTCTTTTTGTATTTTTCTCATTTCTCCATTTTTGTTTTGTTTTCTTTTTTCTTTGGCCATGTTTGCCAAGCTTCTTTATTCCTTTCCCCAATCTTCTATCCTTTTTGATCCAGTGTTGTTTCAGCTTCCGTTATCAGGAGCCGGTAGTTAGCTCTCAAAAAAGGTAAACAATGAAATGCAGAAAAAATGAAAGAAAGGTAAGGGTATTTTGGAGAGATGACGGAACTTATCTGGGTATTTGCTGGCTGATTCCGCTGACCATGCCATGTATTTAAACTCTGACCCAGTTCGTTCCAATCATTATTCAGACTCTGAATTGCCTTTAACCCAAACCGATACTCTCTTTTGTTGCTTTTTCTCTTTTCTGATAGTCCCCATGATCGCCTTACGGTGCCTCGAAAGGTTTTCACCAATAAGACTCTCTCATTTATTCTCTCAACCTCACAATCGTCTCACAATGCCGATTAAGGTTTTCACTGATGAGACTCTCTCATTTTATTTCTCTCAACCTCACAATCGTCTCACAGTGCCGGCTAAGGTTTTCACCGATGAGACTCTCTCATTTTTTTATATTTTCTTTTTTCATTTTTTTCCTTTTGTATTTTGTTTTCTGTACCACGGGTATTATCCGACGCTTCGCTCCTCCTTCGTTGTATTTGTTATCATTTCAAAATTGATCAGAAGGTCTTTCTTTGGACCGTAACGTGGCTTTTGGGTGGGTTAAGAAAGAAAGATATAAAGGCTCAAAATTTCAACGAGGGTTAAAAATATTTACAACTCTCGGAATTATTAAACATAACTTCTGCCCCAGTTTCAATATGTGGGGAATTTTTGGATTTTTTCTTTATTGTGACTGAACCTCAGAGAGGCTGCCTACGTACCCTTTCGGGATCAAGTCGGACGTAGTTCATCCAACTTCATAAGTTAGATGGATTTCTTTTTGACTTTTTCCCGATTTCTTTGTCTTTTTCTCTTTTTCATTCATTTATTCATTTTTTTTGTTGCATTTTTTCATTTTTTTTCATTTTGGCAATTTCGATCTTATTGCGCTAAAGCGATTCCGAGAGAGGGATATGAAAGAATATATTCATTAAGGCTCAAAGGGGTTATCAATGGATAAAGTGTTTGGATAGAGAATAAAATGCCTTCGTCATTTCAATTCCAAAATCACAACAAAGTACAAAACACATAATTGAAAAGGAGTCATACATAGTATCTTTTGACTGCATCTGAATTGATAGCAGTCTCTACGCACTTTCCTTCAACATCTGTTAAATATAATGCCCCATTGGACAACGCCTGCGATACTACAAATGGTCCCTGCCAATTTGGCACAAATTTGCCCTTTGCCTCGGCCCAATACGGTAAGATACGCATCGCAACCAAAATGAGCCTATGCCCATTGGAAGCTGTTGGCTCTATCGGACTAATAACATCTATGCCCCTGTTTCAAAGCAAAGAAAAATATGTTAGTTTAAATGCGGTGGTTGGTTGTGGCCTTGAACTTTGATGGCGACTGCTTTCCACTCGAGTGCCTTGCCTGTTCACCGACTATCCATTTTTACTTCTTCTTTGTTCAAAATCCACCTCTTTTTAGGTATGTATATTGTTCCTTTCTTGACGGATCCCACAAACTTCGATCTCGATTCCTTTGATGACTCCACTTGACAACCGTGGGTGTTTCTTGACTGACTCTTAGAAGATGTACCCCCTCTCTGTTCGAACCCCGTACTTCCATTTGTTATATTTTCCCTGAGTTGGCACTTTGCCGACCCTTGTGTCTTGCATGATCCTCATTGCACATGTTGCTCTTGTGGGCTTAAATCACTGGCCTTGTCATTCCTTGACTTACGACAATTGTCGTGTTGGCTAAATCCCATCTTGTGCAATTGGAAAGCTTGGTGGCAAATTTTGAAATCATTTCTATACTTGTTATGACCTGACTAGCTCGATAAGAAGGAGGGTAAAACAAAGTGTGAAGAATAAAGAGAAAGGAAAATACAATTCCTATCAAGAAACCTACAGACGAATGACCTAACGAATTTTGAATACCGACTCTAGCGACCTTGACATGCACTTTTGGCCTTCAAAGTTGATGTTCAACTCTTGTTGCAAAGTTCTGTTGTGAAACCGGTCTTCAATACTTCATTTCTTTGATCTGATCCTTAGTCGACTTGCAGCGCCCGTAGGGTTTTCGCCAACAAGCCTCTCTCATTTGATCTTTCTTTCTCAACTCACCGTCGCCTTACGGTGCCCGTGAGGGTTTTCACCGATAAGACTCTCTCATTTTGATTTCCCTCATAGTGGAGTCTCGTGGTGGTTTTCATCATCTTGAATTCTTCATTCTTCTTTGTTCGAACTCGAGTGTTGCCCCTGATGTGATTCACCTTTATTTGCTTGACTCGGCATTTCTTGAAGATTGATCGGAAGGTCTTCCTTTGGACTGTAATGTAGGCTTTTGGTTGGGATAAAGGCTCAAAATATTTCATCGTAGGATAAAATTACAACTTTCGGAATCTTTATTCTTTCAACAACCATAACTTCTGCCCCAGTTTCCTTCTTGGGGGATTTTTTTTTAGATTTTTCCTTTATTGTGACTGAACCTCAGTGAGGCTGCCTACGTACCCTTTCGGGATCAAGTCAGACGTAGTTCAGATTATGAGATCGCCTCCTTGTTATGATTTGACTTCTCCCGATTTTTCTTTTTTCTTTTCTTTTTCTTTTTCTTCTTTTTTTTTCTTTTGTTTCTTGCTCAATCCTCAATTTTTTGTTGTTGATTTCGAAAGAGGGATATGAAAGAAAATATAATATGGCTCAAAGGGGATAACAATGGACGAAGTGTTTGGGATAGCCGAATAAAATGCCTCCGTCATTCCAATCTTCAAAACCTACCAAGTACAAACTATCTTTTGACCAATTCACATATTTGCCTTCTGTTTTTGACGATTCTCAATGCCATTGGGCAACAATCTCGATACCACGAATGGTTCCTTTAGCCTTGGGGTACTTTTGCCTTTGGCTTTAAACCGATGAAGCATTATGCATTTCCAAGGTATTTATGTTCTGTTTTCCCCCAGTATTCACTTGATTCCGGCTTCACAGTATTTCAATATGTTTCATTTCTTGCGAGTATCATTACATCTTCAACATTGCTTCATTGACTTTTAAAATTAAGCCGAGAATTATGTGCATGTCATGTTACTAAAAATCAGTATGAAAAGAACTGTAAAGTGATTAGAAATGGAATGACTAAAAGTGACGGGAAACGAAGAGTTGTATTAAACTGATGGATTGAAACAACAAAACGAACAACAAAACTAACAGACTAGACTAGAATTACAAACCTAGACAGCACTAAACAAATTTATTACTAAACAAAGCAAAGTGGAAAGATAGAAGGGTTTTGACTCTCAAGACAACGTCCGGATTACAACAGAAATGTCAACAAAATAAGCCACCAAAAACTCTACTTTGGATAAACCCCAAATGAAGCATATTTCCAATTACCAAGCACAATATCTTTAGCCACTGCCTTTTGCATCAACCATACGGGTGTCGACTATGTCCGGATTTTGTACGGCAATGTAGCCTGCATTGATAAGCTCCTGAATTGCCTTTTTTAGCTTCCAACATTTTTCTGTGTCATGCCCCGGGGCGCCCGAGCAATATGCGCACATTTGAGAAAAATCACACCTCTTTGACCGATGATTTGGCATTTTTATCTGAATTGGTTTCAACATGTCCAGTTGCTTCAACTTGTGGAACAAACTGGCATACGATTCTCCCAAAGGGGTAAGAGACTTTTCTCGTTTTAGTAGCCTCTCATTTCTAAAGGCCTGATTTGGCCTAAAACCTGATCCGTGGGGTTTCTGGTATGCTCGTGGGGAGAAGTAAGGGCCAGGAGAATTACAAGGATATCCATGGGTTCGATATAGAGGGCCTTTAGCAAAGACGACCACTGGACCTTGTCGTTGGGGAGGTTCAACCTGCGGGCTCTGTTTGGGGTCCTGATGAACAACCTCGGAGGGGTAATGTTGGGCAACATGAGCTTCGGGTGGGTGTTTATCGTCGGGAATAGTGGATGTGATTGGAGCGCCTTCCTGGGGGAAAATAGATGGATACCGAGTGATGGAGCTATTGGGGTGGCTGGAAAGGCTGCGATAGGCAGGTATATTTGGCATCGGGTTCAGTGTAAGGACAGAGTCCATGAAACTAGGTGGTGGCGGAGGTAGTGATTTTCCATCCATCCATGCCCGATACATTTCATCCACGTGTTGTCTCAACATTTTGACTTCTTCAACTAACATGTGGTTCCGTTCAACCAATTGTTGTCGGTTGCCGCTACCAACCCACTCAGCCTTGAGATTCTCTGCCATCGTCCTCTGACGTTGTATTATAGGGAAGAGTTATTTTGGAACCACAACCAACCACCTTTCTGGACACAACACAACAAAACGAAGCCAGCACGTCAGCATCATGGTATCCCGCTTATTGATCACCCCTTTTTTTCTACTATTTTCTTTTCTTTTTTCCCTTTTTTGTGTTTTTTTTTTCATTTTTCCCTTTTTTTTTCTTTTTGTAGTTTTCCATTTTTTTTTTCTTTTTGATTATGGAAATGGTCGAATCCTATGTGGATTGCCTACGTATCATGACCCCGCATGAATCAGACCGAGCGTAGTTCTTGCAAATTAATGCAAGAAATAAAGAGATGTTTATTTGATTTTTTTTTATTTATCTTTGAAGGAAAATTATAGAAGCCGACTCCAACTACAAACTTGTGTAGGAGATTTCTACAAGAATAAGAATATTGTTGGTGTCAATTATGACTATTTTTACAAAATTGGCCACATAATGGCTTATTTGACAAAATGACTATTTTTGCAAAATTTATTTAAGAAAGATAAACTTGAATTTTTTTTATCCTGTGGCTCATGGGGCATCGTTCGGCATCACCATAAACCAACACAAGACTATTTTTCATAAATTGGCCATATAATGGCTTATTTATACAAAGTGACTCTTTTTGCAAAATTTTATTTAAGAATACACAAATTCAAAATTTTTATCCTGGGGCCTGTGGGGCATCGTTCAGCACTGACACAGGCCAACACAAGACTGAGGAAGTTAAAAATGTAAAAATGTGGCTATTTCAGCAAAAAACGGCCATGTAATGGCTTATTTGATAAAGTAGATATTTTTTGAAAAGTTGAGCGATGACTCAAACTTAATTTTTTGCGGATACAGCCTTTTGACATTTCCGCGAGGGAATATTTCAAGGTTGTGTCAAAATTATTTACAAATGACTCAAAGTGGCTATTCTTGCAAAAACAGCCTTCCGGCGTCTTTTTGAGGGACATTTGGCTTATTTTAAGCAAGAATAGCATCACCCGACTTATTTATAACAAAATCAAAAATTTGACATTTTTTGGTTATTTTTGCAAAAGGGGTGTGAACCCGAACTTGATTTTGCGGCTATGGCCTTGCAACATTTCCACAAGGAATATTTCAAGGCCATTATTCAAAAAGAAAAAGAAAATACTTCAAAGTGGCCATTTTTGCAAAAACAGCCTTCCGGCGTCCTTTCGGAACATTCGGCTATTTTCAAAAATGGCATCACTTTGATTTTATTGACAAAATTAAACACACATTTTTTTTTATTTTTTGAAAGGGGTGGTTGGACCCGATGAGGGTTGCCTACGTATCCCACCTAATGGCGAGAATCAAACCTGCGTAGTTCGGTCAGATTATTTGACCAATTATTTCAAAAAATGTTCCACCTATTTTTGCAAATTTTCAAATTTTCCGGATACCTATTTTCTATAAATCATTATTTTCCTCTCTCTCTTTTCCAACAATTTTTCCAATCTCGGGATTTTCGCCGGTCCGCATAACGATCAAGGACAATAAAATGCAACACATAGCATGCTCGGTCTTTTCAATACGGGTCACCTGTCCTAGACGGACCCAACCCCTGTGTTGAGTCCCCTAAGTCAAATATGATGCAACTAATCGTCCTAGACCTATGTTCAAAATCTTATGGTTTCATAGATTGCTAGACCGTGTACCCGAGCGAACAACTCGAATCGAGGAGGGGCTACGTACCGGTGACCCGCGGAGTCAATCGGCTTTGTAACTTATCCGGCCTCTGTTTTCTTAATTTAAGGTGACTTTAACAGAAAGGGGAGTCTCAACCAGTAAGCACATCCCCGGGGGAGAAGAGAGAAGGGTTTTCGGCACAATTTTATATACAGTCCACATAATATCAAAGCGATAAAGCACATAGCATGTTGTTCAAATCATATAATGAAGTCAAACAAAAACGCAAACGGCAGTTCTAAGGAGCTCGAGTTCTTAAACCCCGAAATCGAAATTCAGGGTTGGATCCCCAGCAGAGTCGCCAGAGCTGTCACACCTCCCTTTTTACTACCCCACTTTTTGGGAAAATAAGCATATAAATACACTCGTAGGGTATACCCCGACGCTCAAATATCCGAAATGGATAAAATAACGTAAGGGAAGGAGTTTTTCCAATTAAAGGACAATCGGTTCGGGATTTTATTGAGATTAATCAGAGTCGCCACTTGGGAATGATAATGGTGTCCCAAGTCACCGGTTAATCCCGAATCCGAGGAATTTTGACTCGTAAAAATGTCTGCGAAGCAAAGATCCGGATAAGGAACTCTGTTAACCCGGGAGAAGGTGTTAGGCATTCCCGGGTTCCGTGGTTTTAGCACGGTCGCTCAATTGTCGTTCCTGACTCTTGCTTGACTTAATCACAGATTTTTAACAACATATAGTGCTTTTACATTAAGTATTATTTTTAGAGAATTTGCGGCATCGCGAAAACACGCCTCGAGTCATACCGCAACCAGTACGCCTATGACTTTCGGTGTATTTCAACTTTGCCGAGATTTGGATTTGAGTCGCACCAAGTGCACACTCGTTCAATGGAAGGTATATTAAAATTGTGCCCTAAAATAGTCTATCGGCTTTCAATTGTTTTGGGTAAGACTATGGAATTAGCTAGTAGTCTTCCCGAGTCTAATTGTATTAAAACATTACTAAATGGGGGTCCCGCTTGTTTAAAGTCGAGCGAGGCTCATCCCAAGTTAATTTTAAAGTTCAATCCTAAGAAGTATATACTATGCTTTTCTAATCGTGTTTTTTCCCTTAACCGATTTTTACACTAAGTATTCCAGGCCCATCGGGTTTTGATATTTAATGGGGGCCTGGTCTCTTCATTCGATTAACCGGATCAGCATTGGGCCAAGCCCAGGCCTTAAAGCCTAGGCAGTCTTCAGGCTTGCACTTGACCACTTCGACAGAGTTCATGACGCAGTTTAAGCCCGTTTTTATATAACAGATTCAGACTATATTGAAATAACCAAAAGCTGAAACGTAAACAAAACAATGATGTAAAATAGAATGAATTCAAAATGTTTTATTCATTAAAAGAGAAATCAGTATACAACCTATCAACAAATCATGAATCAATTATCTACTATACCCCACACTAGAGTTAAAATACTCTTTTATGATCTCGACTTTTATTAATAAATTGATACTAACATCTACATTAGCTACTAGTTGAAAATTCTAAGGAAGAACAATTCGATTATATATGCTGCTTGAAGAACGGTTAAGTTAATTACCTATTGATCATCTAAGGCTAAAGGGAATCATGCATAGGTTTGTACAATCACACTACCGGTTTTACTGAATCAATCCTATTAGATATTACAGGTCAGGTTGATGCATTATTTAACTCTTTCCTCCCCAAATTACTCAGATTCTAACTTAGATCCACAAAATTAACTAGCTATACGAGTGATGACTTTATAAATCAGTTTTTCAAATACACAAACCCAATATCTAATCCAACTGTCTTCACGACTTAAGCATTACTAAATCACTGATTTTACTAAGATTTAAATCCTACTTACGTTTATGTACAGATTCAAGCCAGTGTAGTTAACTATGTGAGTTCATTTTTATGAAGAAGCTTACTATGAATAATTAGCGATTTTTGTAGAAAAATGATATGCTAATTTATGTTTTAGGAGTTTTTACCTAATTAAACTAAGTGATAAGCTACTGCTACTATACTACTACTATTGTACTACCTACTCTATCACTAAGCTATTACATCGTTTGTTTGATTTCTGTTTTTCAGCTACTACATACTACAACAATAAACAAATTACAATTATAAACTATAAACTATAGAACAACATGAATTTAAACTGGATCTCCATTTTTATTTCATCGGGAACGTCAATACAGCATCATTCATAAGAGAAGTGTACCTGGTTTTGAAAGGAATGAAAGATGGAAAATCAACAGGGCGGTGAAAATACAGCAACAACAACAGTAACAACCAGCAGTAGCTTCAACACCTCAATCCCGAAAATTCCAGCAATACGGAAAAAAAAAAACCGGTAAAAAATAGAAAAGAAAAATATATTCCAGATTTTCTCTTTGTTTTGTCTTTCTAGCTTTGAACTCTTTTCAATTCTCAAAAGAAACTCTCAAAAATTGAATTTTTTTCCGTGTATACTTCTGTGTCCAGAGTGTATATCGAGTGTATACCACAGCAGGGAATTTTTTTATTTTTTCTTCTCTTCCTATTTTTCCTCTCTTTTTTCCCCCCTTTTTTCATAAATCTTCTCTTCTATTTATAGGCAAGAATTTCGAAAATTTTCAGATTTTTTATTAAAAAGAAAATATTTTTTTAATTTAAAGAAAACCCACTAATCCATGTTTTCCTCTCCTTGTTTTCTTCCTTGATTTCCTTGCCCCCCACTACTTTATGTCATGTAATTATGATTATTTTTTGCTAAAAAAAATCTGAAATTTTCTTCTTGGGCCAAGGAGTTTTGGGTTGGGTAAGGGTTCTTAGGATTGGGCTTGTAACATAATTTGCAAGATGGCCCAATCCAAATTTTTTCCAATTTGTTCTTCTCCATTATTCAACTTCCTTATTAATAAAGCCCAAAATACTAAGATTAATTTATAAAAACTAAAATTATCTTGAAATACTAATCTCATAATAATAATTGTCACCTAATTTTAAATGGTAATTAAAATACAATCACATAATTTGGACGTTAAAGGCTAAAATGCAAAAGATGCCTATTTTTTGTGATTTTCATTTTTGTAAGATAAAATTAATTACTCCTAATTGTAGAATTAAATCCTAAATGCAAATGCGATATATATATATATATATATATATATATATATATATATATATATATATATATATATATATATATATATATATATATATATATATATATATATATATATATATATATATATATATATATATATATATATATATTGTCATTATTTTTAAAAATGACACTAAATTCACAACAATTGCAAACAACACAAAACTCTTTTATTTTAAATTTTTGGGAGTAATTCTCATATAGGGCAAAAATCACGTGCTCACAATGACCGGTGTAGAATTAAGCTTGAATTGGCAAAGTTAGTATTTTGGCGAATTCCGGTTGATAGGTGAAATTTTGATCCGACGGTCGGAATGGAATTCCGAAAATTTCTGTAGCTCTGTTATGTCATTTTGGACTTGTGTGCAAATTTTGAAGTCAATCGGACTTGATTTGATAGGTTTCGGCATCGGAAATAGAAGTTGGAAACTTCAAAGTTCATCAATCTTGGATTGGAGGTTAATTCATAATTTTTGCATTGTTTGATGTGATTTGAGGCCTCGAGCGAGTCCATAATGTGTTTTGGGACTGGTTGGTGTTATTGGTCGGGGTCTCGGATGTGTTTCGGATGCCCAACGGGTCATTTTTGGAAGATTTTTGTCGTTTTGAGCATAAATGTAATGATCCAAAGGTCTAATTTTAGTTCTAGAGATCCAAATTTGATTTCGAGACTTCGAGAATTTAAATCATGAATTATAGGACTGATCTGAAAATTTTGGTTTAATTTCATCGAGTCGCGATTGGGTTTTTGACGCGAAATGTGAGTTAATTGTTTAACGAGCGAAATTGATGTTAGACTGAGCAAATAAGATCCAAATTCAGTTTTGTTTGAACAACTGGATCCGTATCGAAATTACGGAGCCATAGGAAAAAGAATCGTCGAATTTCGAGTTCGTATGATGGAGTTAGGACCATTTTCGTGCAAAATGGCTGTGCTGCAATTTTTTTGAAAAAGCTACTGCATTTTATGAATAGTGAACAGTAACCGCGCGTGAACAGTAACCACGCGGGTGAACAGTGAACAGTGTCCCACGCGTATGAACAGTGTCCGCGCGTGAACAGTACCGACGAAAATTCTGAGCAGTATATCCGCGATTTTGGGTCATTTTCCTCCATTTCTTTGAGCAACTTGAGAGCTTTTAGACAGAAATTGACGGGGAATCGCTGGGATATCATCGGAAAATCATCGGGGGTAAGTTTTTTGGCCTTAATTCGTTAGTTTATCGTGAAATCCGTGATTATTTCACCGTTAATGGAGGATTAATGGAGGGTTTTAGCCCTAGGCCTAAATTATAGAAAATCATTGATTTGAATGGGCAAACGGAGTCCGATTTTGATAAATATTATATGCACAGACTCGTGTTGAGATAAGGAACCCGAATATATAACTTTCGTAATTTTTCTAGAAGTGTACCGAAAGTCGTATTTTGGCAACTTGTGGGTTTTGGTGTATTTTGAATTGTTTCGATTGGGTAATGCCCAATTGGCCTATTTTGATGTAATTCTATTGATTTTTATCAGATACTACACCTGTGGAGGTCGATATTCGTGGCAAGAGAGTTGTCTCTTAGTGGTTTTGTACCGAAGTCGAGGTAAGTGGCTTGTCTAACCTCGTGTGGGGGAACTATCACCCCTAGGATATTATGTGATAACTTAAATGCCTTGTACGCGAGGTGACGGGCGTGTACATGCGCTGGTTGTTGTAACACACACTTTACTTGAATCGTCAAATTCGTGATATTCCTGTCCTTAGTTGATTAATTTATGATATTTACCTGGCATTCGTTAGGGAAGCATGATTAGATAGGATTTATCCGTCTAATTGCCAAATTGTCTTACTTGAACTTCTTGATAATTGTTGGCACTAGTTTTCGGTGAAGTTGTAGTTAAGCATATTATGTTTTCTCTGTGCGTTTTCTTTATTTGTTGTGTTGGTGGACTGCGGGTTCAATTCCCGGAGATCCAAGGGTTGCGGGTTCGATTCCCGGAGACCCGGAGTTTATTGATATATTATTGAGATATGGACTGCGGGTTCGATTCCCGGAGATCCTGAGTTATTGGTAGGGACTGCGGGTTCGATTCCCGGAGATCCTGAGTTATTGGTAGGGACTGCGGGTTCGATTCCCGGAGATCCTGAGTTATTGGTAGGGACTGCGGGTTCGATTCCCGAGATCCTGAGTTATTTGTAGGGACTGCGGGTTCGATTCCCGAGATCCTGAGTTATTTGTAGGGACTGCGGGTTCGATTCCCGGAGATCCTGAGTTATTGAGATATTATTGAGACATGGGCTGCGGGTTCGATTCCCGGAGACCCATGGGTACTGTCAATGGGACTGTGGGTTCAATTCCCACAGGTCCTGGACTTGTTAATTGAGTTGCTACTTGTTGTTAGTTTAATTGTAGATTGTTGCAGTAATCACTTTATTGTTGTTACTTAAAGATTATTGTCATTTAAACTGCTCATTATTATTATTGTCATTTTATTATTGATTTCTCTCAGTAGGGCCCTGACCTTTCTCGTCACTACTCTATCGAGGTTAGGCTTGGCACTTACTGAGTACCGCCGTGGTGTACTCATGCTATTCTTCTGCACACTTTTGTTGTGCGGATCCAGGTACATCAGGATAGGCCCGTACTAGGTGATTCAGCAGTACATTTGGAGACCTCGAGGTATGATCTGCTACGTCCGCGGATCCGGAGGCCCTCCTTCTATTCTGATAGTATTAGTAGATGTTTTCCTTCATTTCGTTGTTAGATACTCTTTACACATAGAGCCACGGTTGTATACTCTCTTTTAGTCTGTGTTGCCCGTGGGATTTCGGGTCTTGGAGGTGTTTTATACAGTGTATTTGACGGGTGTATGTGCCAAGCGGCACAGATTACATTTCCTTTTTATATTATTTTTTTGCTATTTATTATTTAATGTTTATAAACTTGTATATTTCGCAACGTGTTAGGCTTACCTAGTCGTGGGGACTGGGTGCCGTCATGACATGTTCACGATTGGTGAACTAGGGTCGTGACATTAAGATTGCACCCAAGACTTCGTTATTCCTAACCCCGTTTTTACGCCTAAAGTTATAGATTCCTCTAATAACCTTGGTGTGGTGTTGTTCAACAATAAACCTAAATATGCACTCTTTTCCAAGTTATGCACACTAAATAGGCACCGCTAATTGGGACATCTACCAATTAACTAGAACAAGAACGAAGTTGAACAAATAGAAATCTAATTCACAATTTGTAATCACATAAACGATAAGTTCATCACTCAATAGGTTCCATCAAAACCTTAGAAAAGAATTTAGCTACTCATGCTTGAAGAAACAAGAATAATAATTGAAATCATAAAGAAATAATTGATATACAATAAAAGAAGGAGTTTGAGAGGAATCTCTCTTACTAAAAATCTTATAAAAGTAATGAATTAAAGACAACCTGCCTCTATGGGGCAAACTAGGAGTTATATAGAGGTTTTTAGGGCTAAATAACTAAGTTTGAGTATAATTAGGATTACTGTTGCGGCGCCTTCCGCGGTTCGTTTGCGGCCGCGAGCGGACCGCGAACAACAAACATCAGAGGGCTTCATTATTCGCGGTTCATCCGCGGCCGCGAGTGAACCGCGGATGAACAGTCTGTCTGATTTTTCTCTACTTCTTCAGGCTCTCTTCACTTTAGCTCTTCTTTTGGTCTTTTCATCAACCTATGACTCCAAAATAGCTCTTTTTAGCATCCAATGTATCACATGTACATATAACACACAAACGGACACTAATCAAAGCATTTTGTCCTCATAAACAACATTATTTCCATAACAAAGTGTGATTATTTAGGGCATAATTATAGTCAAATTCACCTATTATCAATACCCCACACTTAAACCTTTGCTCGTCCTCGAGCAATCTTTAAGCACACTTTAGGCGAATTAACAAAAATTTGTCTCCCCCAAAATATGTCACAAAAGCTATTATACATGAACAACCTAAGATATGCACAATCTTTACCTAACCACAAACTCTCATGCCCGCACATTATTACTTACTCTACTTATTACCAAAAACTTGCAAATTCACCTTCTTCCTTTTGAATTACATTCCCTCACAAAATTTATTGAGAGAAGTTCCCACACATTAACAATTCAAATACATGGAACTTATAAATATCGGAAAAATTCACTCACTCTCAACAAAGAACATTCATATGAATACAGACACACCATAGGCTTGCCCCTAGTGTAATACTCCACTAATCGAGTTATTCAATCATAGATCAAGAGGTCTTTAAGGGTTGTAATGTAGGCTATCGGACGAGTAGGATACTTTTGGTTATAGTGACTAGCCGCCCTAAGCACTTTTCTTTTCTTTTTCACAACTTCCCTTTTTGTTTACTTCCTTATGTCTCCCATAAACACACATTCACCTTCCTTCAATTTTACCCCCACTTTTCTTTTATTGATGTGACTGGCTTTTCTAAGATTTTATTCAATATAGCTCTTTTTTTCTCAGAATATCTTTTCATTGGTTTGCAATACATTTACATTATTTTGGCCAGCTCACTATTTTCTACCATTCATTCTTGATTTTCCCTTTTCAATTTCCCTTCACCCCACACTTAATCTTTTGCATATTCGTTACAATACAAGTGCTTCTAGGAGGTAAAGTAGAACAATATAATAATTTGAAGAACATTCAAGGGTTATCAAAGAATAGGCTTTAAGCTCAAAAGGGTTAACTAAGATATAATGTACGGGTGAATTCATGTTTATTGGTATATGGGGTTACACAAAGAAATGCCTATATCCTTTCTACAACCGAACAACTTCTATTTCACTTTGCAAACACACAGGGCAAGTTCTAGGCATCATGTACAACATACAATGTAAGTAAAAACCTCACACACATATGGCATGCAACTCATTTGGAATCCAGTTTATCTACAAAGTCCTATCGATGTTCAAGCAAGCATTATTGTGCAATTTAAGGCATATTGAGATTCTATAGTCAAGCTTAGAAGATACATTCTCAAGTTCAATTTACGCTTTTGCTAATGTGCATATTCGGGGTTACATGTTGCCCTTTTACCTCTAATCCTAAAAGAAAATCTGCCTAACCCGGTTCAAATAAAAACCCTTGGAAAAAAACCGTGGTCAAAAGAAAAACCAAGGGGGAGATGATACATTACCTAAAAACAAAAAAATAAAAGTAAGAAAAATTCCTACGTGGACTACTTCCCTCAAGAGTACTTGTCCTAAATAGTCCGTCATCAGGAAGAGTCCTCTACTCATATTTTTTTTGTATTTTTTAAAATTTTATGATTTTTTTGTGTTTTTTTATTATTTGATATTACTACTACAACTAATATATACATCATGTACAAGATAAGTCACCCACCCCACACTTAAAAATATGTCATGTCCTCATGACATAAAAAATTAAAGCACAAGAGGGGCAAGAGAACTTACCTGAGACTCACTCGGAGTCGGAGACGGTGGATGGGTCGACATGACATGCTCGTCCTAGTGCTCTGAACCATGTCATAAACCTGTTTTCTGACTGGCTTGCCTTGTAGACATAACATCTAGCCGTGTGTGCAAGCCATCAACGGAGGTGCGCAGATCATCAACCTCCTCCTCCATGGACCTTAACATAGGTCGTGTGGACTCGGACCTAGACATACTTGCTCCACGAGGAGCAGGCCTGGAAGGTCCGGCTGAATCCGTGGAGTGCCTGGCCCGGGAAATCGGTACATGATCGTCCTCCTCATCCAAGTCAATTGGGGTTGTGTCTCGTCCAACCCGGATAGTAGCAGCTCTAAATGGAGCTTTTGGTAGTAGCTCACCGTCAGCATCAGTTACTGGGGTGTGATTGAGGAGACACAACATAGTGACAAGAGATGGGTAATAAAAACCCTTGGCAGTGAGGGATCCCCTCAATACCATCTCATCACTAATAACTCGGGCGATATCAACTGTCACGCCCCAAATCGAGGGACGTGACCGGCGCCTGACCGGGTTGCCCCAGTCAAGCGGACCTGGGTGCCTTCCATTCCCACGCGTTACCCCTGTGTTGACTGTTACTCATTAACCACAATATCTTACCAACAATGACCGATTTCACAATGCATAAACATAACCATGTGATTTATTTACTAACAAGTTCATAATTTATATTTACAACGCCCCATACGTATACATAGGCCACAATCCCACAGTTTACATGTCTATGGAGCCTCTAGGATACAAAAAGGGAAGTACAATACTTGCCGGTAACAAGGCCCCGGCTATACCTTACAAAATCCAAAAGAAAGTCTGAAATAAAAGTGGCATGAGCCACACTGTGCCCCGAGGAAGAAAGGGGCTCACCAAAACGGGCAGTGGAAGGAGAAGGATACTACTGCCGATGAGCCGAAGTGCCTGCTACTGATCCACCTACAATCATAACACGAATGTAGCGCCCCCGGCAAAAGGGACGTCAGTACACTTGAATTGTACTGGTATGTATGGACAAACTTTGTCCCAAGTAAACTCAAGCCATTAAACAAGGATCACCGTGTTAAGACAGCCAATAGATTACATCAAGAAATCAATTAAGCTAACTAACCATGTTCCCAACCTTTTACTCATTTCGGATAAGCCTCAACACAAGCACATTCAAGGTCACAAATGGAACAACGACCAATCAACAACATAAATTGCAAGTAGTCAAACATAGGAGCAATCAGTGCTCCCCAGGTTGCAAACTCTCCTGCCGTCTCCTTTCACAATTTCACATTATTGATTTATGTATCAATTTTCAATAGCGATTTCGATCGCTTTCCATCCTTATTGCCCCCGACCACCCTTATTACCTCGGCCACCCTTATCACCCCAACCCACACCTTATTTCACCACGTTGCGGCGCGCAACACGACCCCGCCTTACAGTTGAAAACACAACAATTTCAAACAGGCAGATAAGGTACTACACACAATTTCAACAAGTTCAAATAAGCAACTTGCACATTGTTTCATGTTCTCAATTACTTCTCAAGCCAATATCACAACCAAGTTACAATGTTTCCACATTCAAGAATATTCACACATGTATATTCAACAATTTTCCATAATTCAAGTGTTTCATCTCTTTCCACAATAAACCAATTCTCAAGTGTTTCATTTTCTTTTCCACAAGGTGCCATATAGGCCATCATAATCATTATTCACAAATTCTTTACCCAATTCAACTCTCATTTACCTTTCAGCTCATATTTCATACCACAACACTCATAGTTCAACAACAACTTTGAATATCCAACAACAACATCAAATAATCACATACAATTTCTCAAATCAACACATGCCAAACAATTTTACACATAAGGGCGATTTCACAAGAATCAAAATTAGCCATACATACCTGGTGATGAGTTTTCTTCCTACTTTATGATTACCCAAGATATCCTACTCTTGCCAACCTTGTTATTGAAGACTCTTACTTCTACTCACTTCTTTTACTAGAAATCAAGTTCAATAATCATGCATGAGTGTAAAAATTCTATTTTTAAAAGCTATTATATGCAAACCTCTCTTTACCCAATTAAAACTGAAAATCAAAGAAAATAGTTAGGGTTTTTACCTTGAAAATATTGGGAAAGTTGAATCCTTGCCCTAGGATCCCTTGGAATTAAAATGATTGGAACAATCCTTGAAGATGCAAGATTTCTCTCTCTAAAAACCCTCTCTTCTCTCTCTAATTTTTGGTGAGATGATATGATAAAAATGAAGAAGAGGTGTGTTATATTAAAGAAGAGATCGGGTCAAAATGTTACAAAAATCTGGGCCGGGGTCAATTATGCGGTCACTATGCGACCGCAGAACACACATGCGGTCCGCAAAGTGACCGCAAAATGGCCTCAAAAATTACAAGTTTCTGTTAAGGAATGCGGCCGGAATGCGGTCCGCATGTTGATTCTGCGGTCGCAAAAGTGCACCGCAGATTTGACATGCGATCGCATATCGACCGCACTTTTGACACGATTTTGGGCAACTCTCTGGAATGTTTTGCGGCAAGAATGCGGTCCGCATGTTGATTCCGCGGTCGCATTCTTGACCGCATATTTGACACTTTTTCGGAAAAATTATTTCTCTACATTTTTGAAACTTAAATCATTACCAAGGGTCCGAACCGCGGCTCGCAAGCTCGCCGCGAAGAATTCTACGCATTCCTAACACATTATTCGGACCATGACACCACATCTACTAGGTTTTATGCACAAAAAATTTTACGGGGCCTTACATCCTCCCCCCCTTAAGATCATTCGTCCTCGAATGAGGATTTTGAAATAAATGAGTTAGTTTTTGAAAGACATGATATGCAACCATCAAAATTTTGACTAACTCTTATATTTTAGAAAAATTTCGCTAGAGTTTCCTTTGTATTATGGACATATCCACCTGCCAGAGGGCCCCCGAAACACATTACCAAACAACAATACACAAACTACAACACTTTTCACAACTGGGATACACTTTCTTACCTCAACGAATGTACATATTCTATCACATTGTTACATTTTCACAGAAACTAGTCACTTCAATGAATTCTTACCTTATTAAACCAATTTAACACCATGTACACTCAACAACCATTACCAATCTACACTTACTATTAGTCACTTATTTAACACGTAAATCTTTATAAGGCTTTCATTTATCAAGAAAGGCTCAAATGACCCAAATGTGACAACACATTAAATTCATTACAAAATGAAGGAGACTTTACTAACACTAAGAGGGAAGCAACTTAGGCAAGATGACAGTTACTAGGAGTAGGAGGGTCGCCTAATTTCTTCTAAGCTTGATCAAACAAATGGGGGTACTTTTCCTTCATCTCTTTTTCCGCTTCCCATGTGGCCTCCTCAACTTGTTGACTTCGCCACAACACTTTAACAGAGGCGACTTCCTTATTTCTCAACTTACGGACTTGCCTATCCAGAATTGCAACTGGAACCTCTTCATATGACAGATCTTCATTAACCTCTATAGCTTCGACTGGCATGATGGTGGATGGATCTCCAATTACTTTCTTCAACATGGACACATGGAATACCGGATGCACTGATGACATCTCAGGAGGCAACTCTAGCCTATAAGCAACTTGACCAATCCTTTGAACGATCCGATATGGCCCGACATACCTAGGACTCAATTTCCCTTTCTTTCCGAATCGCATGACTCCCTTCATAGGAGATACCCTCAAGAACACCCAATCATCGACTTGAAACTCCAAATCCCTCCGACGAACGTCTGCATAGGACTTTTGACGACTCTGTGCTGTTTTCATTCTCTCCTGAATAACCTTGACCTTTCCCATAGCTTCGTACCTCATATCTGGCCCTAGCAATTCCGCTTCACCTGCCTCAAACCACCCAATTGGCGATCTACATCTTCTCCCGTACAATGCCTCAAATGGGGCCATCTGAATGCTAGCTTGATAGCTATTATTGTAAGCAAATTCTATCAGTGGCAAGTGTTCATCCCAATTACCTTTAAAATCTAAGACACAAGCCCGCAACATATCTTCAAGCGTCTGAATGGTCCGCTCGGCCTGTCCATCGGTCTGTGGATGGAAAGCTGTGCTGAGATTCACCTGAGTTCCCAAACCTTGCTGAAACTTCTTCCAAAAGTTAGCTGTGAACTGAGCCCCACGATCTGAGATGATATAAAGTGGAGTGCCATGAAGTTTTACTATCTCCTTGATGTACAATCTTGCATATTGCTCCGCAGTATCAGTGGACTTGACAGGCAGGAAGTGAGCTGATTTGGTGAGTCGATCTACTATCACCCATATTGAATCGAACTTATGATGTGTGCGAGGTAAGCCCACCACGAAATCCATATTGATCATCTCCTATTTCCACCTTGGTATTCCTATAATCTGAGTTAATCCACCGGGCCGTTGATGCTCGGCCTTCACTTGTTGACAGTTCGGACATTTAGCTACAAAGTTTTCTATATCCCTTTTCATACCGTTCCACCAATAAATCTCCTTAAGGTCATGATACATTTTCGTGGAACCTAATTGTACAAAATATCTGGAAATATGTGCCTCTGCCATTACACTTTCCCGAAGTTCGTTCACGTCCGAAACACATAGTCTGTCTTGACACCGCATTACACCATCTTCACTGCTGAGTACAAATGCCGAGGTCTTGTCATTCATAACTACTTCCTTTACCCGAACTAATGCTGGATCCATGGACTGTTTTTCCTTGATTTCCGCGACCAATGATGATTCTGCTCCATTATGCACAAAAATATCCCCCTCGTCTGACGCTGAGCTACGAACCCCCAAACTGGCTAATTGGTAAACCTCTCGAGCCAGGTGTCTCTGATCCACACCCAAATGAGCCAACTACCCATGGATTTTCGACTAAGAGCGTCGGCTACCACATTTTCCTTCCCTAGATGGTACAATATGTTCATATCATAGTCCTTGAGCAATTCTAACCACCGCCGCTGTCTCAGATTTAGCTCCTTCTGCTTGAACAAATACTGGAGGCTCTTGGGGTCTGAAAACACATCTACATAAACTCCATAAAGATAGTGCCGCCATATTTCAAAGCAAACACAACTGCCGCGAGCTCCAAATCATGTGTCGGATAATTCTTCTCGTGATTTTTTTGAGTTATCTCGAAGCATACGCTATAACCTTTCTGTGTTGCATCAACACACACCCCAAACCAACCCTGGAGGCATAACTATCACCTTAACACTTTACATCATTAGCGGAACATCTTTATTATATCCCTCTTACATAAGACCTTCCACGAATTTAGTTCTACTATAATTTCCTTGATATAGTTACGACCCCATCTGAACCATTTCTACTAACTCTTACGATTCTTAACAAAAGGCATTACTGAGTGAGTTTTCTCATATGACCTCCTATCTCAAATGAATAGCACTGGCTAACTTGCACATATACCCCGAATAACACTAACTTGCACGGCATTGTATCGAATGTAAAGTAGCATTGTGCTCTAACTTTTCTTAACCAACCTCTTCTCCCCATATGTGCATTACAGACTTTAAGAAACTGCACTACTTCCCCTGTGAAATTTCCTACCATCCCTCATTATGGTTAAACACCTCTCAAAACGTATATCAACAACCTTTATATGCATATGACTTAGGAAGGGTCACTATCCCGAGAAGGGTATTCTCTGAAACTTTAAATCCTCCTCAATCCTTCAACAACAACTTTTGGTTTTACTCTTAAGTGTAAGGCTTAGTCCCCCTAATTCTATCTCCGACGAGTAACTCGCCTCATCCCCCATGTTATAGTTATCAATAAAGTTCCCTGATATTGCCGCTTAAGAGTTATCATGCCAAACACGTCTAGTCTGTCACGAGTTTTCATCCTCTTTCAATCCATTCCGAACCTTTCATTCCCATCCTTTTTTTTTTTTTTGCGGATAGTGCATAATTAATAGCTTTAATGTTCCACACGTTTGTCTGTCTCCTGTGAATTTGAAAAATCATTATGTTTTGTTTAATCATTTTACAGTACCACAACCTTACCAACGATAACCTCGCTTCCCATTGTGTGTAGACATGAACTATCTCTAGACCTCTTTAGTTGATATTCCAGTGTCATCCAAGTCGGTTGCATTGCGGTTAATCCCTTATAACTTTTATTAACACTTGTGCTTTAGGTGAGTCCACCATTCTGATGCAAAAATTGTTTTAAATGACCATGACCATCTCAATTTAAAGGTTTTCTCCCCATTTCTTCTCACCCCATTCTTCCTAGTTAGTGAATAGCCACGCACTCTTCCATATATTACGTGGTCTCTTACCTTAGGTATTCCATCCGGCTCACCTCTTAACTCTTATTGGGACATATGTAGCAAGGAGTGTTCGTCTGAACATCATTTAACACTTATCTATTTGTAAGGCTCTTTAGAGGCTCTCTATCAAGCCCCAATTACCATCTTGGGTTGTTGTGGCAACACATTCATTTCTCCCACTCGTTTTGGCTTTCTTAGTATCCCGAAACTTTGTTTAAATCACAAATCTATGATTAGCCCATTCTAGGAACTCACAATCTTTCACATTTGACATATGGTACCTCCTTGGGTCCCATTTCTCCCGACCTTATGACAAGTAAAAGTCTCTTTACAAACATACTCTTATTTTCTAGAATCGTTGACCCTATCGGTCACATTGCCATGCGTGAAGAATTTACATTCCTTAATCTCTTTTCTAGACCATTCATGTCTTCACCGAAATATTCAAATATCATAACTACATGGTCTCGCTCTTGTTTCATTGTATTTAAGTAGCCTCACGATGGTCCTCCCTCTCCCACATGGGGATAATATCCTGGATCTTGACACAAGTCTTGAGTTTAGAAACTTTAGGGACATATGCCTCATATATCTATCCCTCTTATATGCATACTCGACTATTAGGAAAATTTAAGTCACCATAGTATTGATCTCATAAGTTCCCTTCTCCTATTCAGCCACGTAGGTATGGGATTCCAAGTCCCCACGCATATCCTTTATGAGTGTAACGCAACTTCGTACATTTCTGGGTCCTTATAACGTTCGTAAGACAAGGGTCTTCTCACCTAGGGTCCAATTGAGTCTCATTTCATAACTTTTTACCTCATATGAGAGACTTACATTCTCCCCATTAATCTCTTAGTCATTCTCTCATATATCACATGCTTATATATAACCAATATTCTTTCACACCTTACGACCAATTATATACTTCTTACACTAACCATGCTTGCTATTTAAGCTTACATATCAATTATCAAATCAATGCCTCTTCGTGCGGGTAATCACTTCTAATCCTTTCCCCAAATAAAGTATACTTGTAGTACTATGTACTTATACTATATATATTCATACAGTTTATTCAACAAGATACATGTGCTATCTCCATAACACCCATGTCTTTTCCCATTGGTCATGACATATGACAACACTACATAAAATAGACGAAAGAGCATTTAAACTTACCTTGAATCTCAACGCACGGGTTACAAAACAATCTTATAGTCAAGCTTTATCGCACGATTTGGAGTGATGAAGAATGGTAATATTCCTAAATGTCCGTGCAGCCCCCTACTTATATGATGTGGTCGACAACACACCTATAAGAAGGGCACTACTAGACACGGCTCCGAGACATCCTAGGACACTTTAAAAACCATATGCTCTGATACCAAGTTTGTCACGCCCCAAATCGAGGGACATGACCGGCGCCTGACCGGGTTGCCCCAGTCAAGCGGACCTGGGTGCCTTCCATTCCCACGCGTTACCCCTGTGTTGACTGTTACTCATTAACCACAATATCTTACCAACAATGACCGATTTCACAATGCATAAACATAACCATGTGATTTATTTACTAACAAGTTCATAATTTATATTTACAACGCCCCATACGTATACATAGGCCACAATCCCACAGTTTACATGTCTACGGAGCCTCTAGGATACAAAAAGGGAAATACAATACTTGCCGGTAACAAGGCTCCGGCTATACCTTACACAAAATCAAAATAATGTCTAAACAAGAGTGGCATGAGCCACACAGGGCCCCGAGGAAGAAAGGGGCTCACCAAAATGGGCAGTGAAAGATAAAGGATACTACTTCCGATGAGTTGAAGTGCGTGCTATCGATCCACCTACAATCATAACACGAATGCAGCGCCCCCGACAAAAGGGACGTCAGTACACTAGAATTGTACTGGTATGTATGGACAAACTTTGTCCCAAGTAAACTCAAGCCATTAAACAAGGATCACCGTGTTAAGACAGCCAATAGATTACATCAAGAAATCAATTAAGCTAACTAACCATGTTCCCAACCTTTTACTCATTTCGGATAAGCCTCAACACAAGCACATTCAAGGTCACAAATGGAACAACGACCAATCAACAACATAAATTGCAAGTAGTCAAACATAGGAGCAATCAGTACTCCCCAGGTTGCAAACTCTCCTGCTGTCTCCTTTCACAATTTCACATTATTGATTTATGTATCAATTTTCAATAGCGATTTCGATCGCTTTCCATCCTTATTGCCCCCGACCACCCTTATTACCTCGGCCACCCTTATCACCCCAACCCACACCTTATTTCACCACGTCGCGGCGCGCGACACGACCCCGCCTTACACTTGAAAACACAACAATTTCAAACAGCAGATAAGGTACTACACACAATTTCAACAAGTTCAAATAAGCAACTTGCACATTGTTTCATGTTCTCAATTACTTCTCAAGCCAATATCACAACCAAGTTACAATGTTTCCACATTCAAGAATATTCACACATGTATATTCAACAATTTTCCATAATTCAAGTGTTTCATCTCTTTCCACAATAAACCAATTCTCAAGTGTTTCATTTTCTTTTCCACAAGGTGCCATATAGGCCATCATAATCATTATTCACAAATTCTTTACCCAATTCAACTCTCATTTACCTTTCGGTTCATATTTCATACCACAACACTCATAGTTCAACAACAACTTTGAATATCCAACAACAACATCAAATAATCACATACAATTTCTCAAATCAACACATGCCAAACAATTTTACACATAAGGGCGATTTCACAAGAATCAAAATTAGCCATACATACCTGGTGATGAGTTTTCTTCCTACTTTATGATTACCCAAGATATCCTACTCTTGCCAACCTTGTTCTTGAAGACTCTTACTTCTACTCACTTCTTTTTACTAGAAATCAAGTTCAATAATCATGCATGAGTGTAAAAATTCTATTTTTAAAAGCTATTATATGCAAACCTCTCTTTACCCAATTAAAACTGAAAATCAAAGAAAATAGTTAGGGTTTTTACCTTGAAAATATTAGGGAAGTTGAATCCTTGCCCTAGGATCCCTTGGAATTAAAATGATTGGAACAATCCTTGAAGATGCAAGATTTCTCTCTCTAAAAACCCTCTCTTCTCTCTCTAATTTTTGGTGAGATGATATGATAAAAATGAAGAAGAGGTGTGTTATATTAAAGAAGAGATCGGGTCAAAATGTTACAAAAATCTGGGCCGGGGTCAATTATGCGGTCACTATGCGACCGCAGAACACACATGCGGTCCGCAAAGTGACCGCAGAATTGCCCCAAATTTTACAAGGTTCTGTTAAGGAATGCGGCCAGAATGCGGTCCGCATGTTTGATCCGCGGTCGCAAAATGCACCGCAGATTTGACATGCGATCGCATATCGACCGCACATTTGACACGATTTTTGGGAAACTCTCTGGAACGTTTTGCGGCAAGAATGCGGTCCGCATGTCGATTCCGCGGTCGCATTCTTGACCGCATATTTGACACTTTTTCGGAAAAATTATTTCTCTACATTTTTGAAACTTAAATCATTACCAAGGGTCCGAACCGCTCTACGCATTCCTAACACATTATTCGGACCATGACACCACATCTACTAGGTTTTATGCACAAAAAATTTTACGGGGCCTTACATCAACATCCCGATGTGTTACAAAACACCAATTCAAAACAGCCCTATTAAAGTTAACATCCGTGGTGTTACTCGAGGGCAAGATACAGTTGCAAATTATGGAGAACCAACATTTGGCAGTGTATGTAAAGCAGTTAGAGTGTAGAGTATGATTTCTAATCCATACTGGGATGCCTTCTTGTAATGACCCGACCGGTCGTTTTAGAAAATTACGCCCCAATCCCCAATTTAACTGTTCCCCTAAGTTCATTTCTGCTATTGTGGTTTGCCGGGAGAGTCGGTTCTGAAATTTGGAGTATTTTGGGACACTTAGTCCCTAAATGAGAGCTTTAAAGCTAGAAAATAGTCTGTAGCCGGAACAGTATTAAGACGATCTCGGAACAGAAATCCGATGGTTCCATTAGCTCCGTTAGGTGATTTCGGGGTTGGGAGCGCGTTCGGAATGTATTTTGGAGGTCTTTAGCTCAATTAGGCTTGAAATACCGAAGGTTGAAATTTTGGCGAAATCCGAACGATAGGTGAAATTTTGATCCGGGGGTCGGAATGGAATTCCGACAATTTCTTTAGCTTCGTTATGTGATTTTGGATATGTTCGCAAATGTTCAGGTCATTCGGACATCGTTTGGATGGGTTTTAGATCGGATGTGCAATTCGGAAAGTTTTAAGGAATTTAGGCTTGAATTCGATGTGAATTATGGGTTTTGATGTTGTTAGACGTGTTTTTATGATTGGAATAAGTTCGTATCGTGTTTTGGAGTATGTTGGAGGTTTTCGTTGGGGTCCCGGAAGTCTCGGGATGAATTCGGACCATCAAGCAGGCATTTGGAACTTGGAAATTTCTGCAGAAAATGCAGCAGCATTAGAGCAGACGTTAAGCATACGCGTTCGCGTGGCAATGGCCGCGTTCGCGTAGGAATGGTAGGGCAAAGCATCGCGTTCGCGTCCCTTGAGTCGCGATCGCGTAGTAGGGAAAGAGGAAGCACCGCGTTCGCGTCCCAGGTGTCACGTACGCGTAGAAGAAAAACGGGCGATTGGAAGGTTGTTCTTCGCGAACGCGTGGGAGTCGTCGCGTTCGCGTTGAGGAAGGGAAATTGTGCTTCGCGAACGCGTGGAGAGCGTCGCGTTCGCAATAGGTAATTTTTGCAGGTCATCTCAAACGCGTGGGTTACTTCGCGTTCGCGTAGAAAAAGTTGGGTTGTTCATCGTGAACGTGTGAACAGTAACGCGAACGCAATGAGTAATGGGGTCTGTCAGTGTGCTTAAGTTCAGAACATAACACCCGCGACCCCCATACACAAAAATGCCATTTTTGAGCTCCAAGAGAGGATTTTGAAGGGGAAACGCTGGGGTATCATCGGGAAATCATCGGGGGTAAGTTTCTTGACCTTAATTCGTTGGTTTATCATGAAATCCGTGATTATTTCACTGAAAATGGGGGATTAAAGGTGGGTTTGAGCCCTAGGCCTAAATGTTAGAAAATCTCCGATTTGAGTGGGCAAATGGAGTCCGATTTTGGTAAATTTTATATGCCTAGACTCGTATTGAGATAAGGAACCCGAATATATAATTTTCGTGATTTTTCGATAAGCGTACCGAAAGTTGGGTTTTGGCAACTTGTGGGTTTTGGTGTATTTTGAGTTATTTTGATTGGGTAATGCCCAATTGGCCTATTTTGATGTGATTCTATTGATTTTTATCAGATATTACACTTGTGGAGGCCGACATTTGCGGCAAGAGGGTTATTTCTTAGCGGTTTCATACCGGAATTGACGTAAGTGGCTTGTCTAACCTCGTGTGGGGGACTTTCACCCCTAGGATATTATTGTGATATTTTAAATGCCTTGTACGCGAGGTGACGGGCGTGTACATGCGCTGGTTGTTGAACACATAACTTTACTCAAAATATTCAATGAGCGATATTCCAGTTTTTAGCTGTTAAATTTGATATTCCTACCCGGTAGTAGTTAGAAAAGCATGATTTGATAGTATTTAACTGTCTAGTTGCCTAATTGTTTTACTTCAGTTTCCTTGGTAATCGCTGGCGCTGTTTATCGGCGAAGTTATCGTTATGCATATTATACTTCTCTCTATGTATTCCTTTTTCTTGTATTGTTGTGGACTACGGGTTCGATTCCCGAGATCCTGAGATTATTGAAATGTGGACTACGGGTTCGATTCCCGAGATCCCGAGATTATTGAAATATGGACTACGGGTTCGATTCCCGAGATCCCGAGATTATTGAAATGTGGACTACGGGTTCGATTCCCGAGATCCCGAGATTATTGAAATGTGGACTACGGGTTCGATTCCCGAGATCCCGAGATTATTGAAATGTGGACTACGGGTTCGATTCCCGAGATCCCGAGATTATTGAAATGTGGACTACGGGTTCGATTCCCGAGATCCCGAGATTATTGAAATGTGGACTACGGGTTCGATTCCCGAGATCCTGAGTTATTGAAATATTATTGAGACATGGGCTGCGGGTTCGATTCCCGGAGACCCAAAGGTATTGAGAATGGGACTGTGGGTTCAATTCCCACAGGTCCTGGACTTATTTATTTGAGTTGGTTACTTGTTGTTAGTTTAATTGTAGACGGTTGCAGTAATCATTACATTGTTGTTATTTCGGAATTGTTATCATTTAAACTGTTATTTTGTTATCATCATTATATTATTGTTTCTCAGTAGGGCCCTGACCTTCCTCGTCACTACTCCATCGAGGTTAGGCTTGGCACTTACCGAGTACCGCCGTGGTGTACTCATGCTACTCTTCTGCACACTTTTGTTGTGCAGATCCAGGTACATCAGAGCAGGCTTGTGCTAGGTGATTTCTGCAGCTTTCTGGAGACCTCGAGGTATGATCTGCTACGTCCGCAGATCCGGAGGCTTCCCTTCTATTCTAATAGTACTAGTTGACATTTTTCTTTATTTCGTTGTTAGATACTCTTTACACATAGAGCCACAGTTGTATTTCTCTTTTAGTCCGTGTTACCGTGGGGTTCCGGATCTTGGTAGTGTTTTATTTATTGTGTGACGGATGTATGTGCCAAGCGGCACGGATTACATATCTTTTATGCTATTTTTCCGCTGTTTCTTATTTAAGTGTTCATAAACGTGTATATTCTGCATCGTGTTAGGCTTACCTAGTCACAGAGACTGGGTGCCGTCATGACAGGTTCACGATTAGTGAACTAGGGTCGTGACAAGTTGGTATCGTAGCTCTAGGTTCATAGGAGTCACGGGACACAAACCAGTTACTTAGAGTCTCGCTGATCGATATGGAGATGTTTGTAGTTATCTACGAGGGGCTATGTAACTATTTAGGAAACTCTTCATTTCTTTTGGATTCCTTGTCGTGCGACATTCTTGGCATCAAAAATCTAAACCACTGCTTTCTATTCTCTCACAGATGGTGAGGACACGAGCTACTCGCGATGATCAGGTACCCGCGCCCCCTGTTGCTGCCGTCAGAGGCCGGGGCCGAGGTAGAGGACGAGGACGCGCCCGAGGTGCAGCCACAGCACCCGCGCGCGCTGCCGCTGAGGTGCCACAGGTAGACCAGGTTGGAGCGCAGGCACCTGGTACACCGACTACAACGCTACTACTCCAGCACTACAGGAGACCCTGGCCTAGTTCATGAGTATGTATACCACTTTAGCTCAGGCAGGACTGCTTCCTCTCGTCGCAGCTACATCTCAGGCCGGGGGAGGGGCCCAAACTCCCGCAGTCGTTACACCGGAGCAGCGTGTGCCAGTGGGACAGGTTCCAGATGTTTTGGTTATGCCTCCTGCCGCCCCAGCACGGCCCGGAGGTGGACCAACTGCCTCTGAGGACGAGCAGCGTAGATTGGAGAGGTTCAAGAAATATGACCCTCCAGTGTTTAGTGGTTTGGCTTCAGACGATGCATTGGGTTTTCTAGAGGAGTGTCATCGTATTCTTCGTACTATGGGGATTGTGGAGACCAGCGGGGTTTCCTTCACCGCTTTTCAGTTTCGTGGGGCCGCTTATGATTGGTGGCGCACGTATGAGTTGGATAGTCCAGAGGAGTCTGCTTCATTGACTTGGACGCAGTTTTCAGATCTGTTTTTGAGGGAGTTTGTTCCACAGAGCCTTAGGGATTCTTGGCGCTCGAAGTTTGAGCAGTTGCGATAGGGCTCCATGTCAGTATCGGAGTATGCTATCAGTTTCACCCGTCTAGCCAAGCATGCACCGGCTTTGGTAGCCACTGTTCGGGAGAGAGTGCGGAGATTTATTGAGGGCCTTGTTCCGCCTATCCGATCCAGCATGGCCAGAGAGCTTGAGACAGATATATCTTATCAGCAGGTAGTTAGCATTGCCAAGAGGATCGAGAGTATGCTCCCTAGAGAGCGGAGATAGTGAGAGGCCAAGAGGTCTCGTGAGTCGGGCCATTTCTCTGGTGCCCGCACTTCATCAGCCGGTCGTTTTGGCAGGGGTTACTCCGGCCGACCAGTTCATTCAGCATTGCCCGCAGCCGGTAGTACTCCAGGTCTTCCATCACCTCAGGAGCCTTATTATGCTCCCCCAGTTTCCAGTGCACCTCCTGCGCGGGGTCCTTCCAGGGGTCAGACTAGTGGGGGTGAGGCCGGTCAGTCACAGCCACCGCATCCTCCCAGAGCTTGTTTTGAGTGCGGGGATACTCACCACCTGGTTAGGGAGTGCCCCAGGCGCAGGAGAGGAGCCCCTCATCGGTCATCACAGCATCCGCGTGGTTCTCGGGGTCAGCAGGCTATCATTCCAGCCCCAGCTGCCACTCCACCTGCCCAGCCAGCCAGGGGTGGGGGTCAGAGTTCCAGAGGCCGCCCTCGAGAGGGGGGACAGGCTAGATTCTATGCTATTCCTGATCGCGCTGCGGCTGTTGCATCCGATTCTGTTATCATAGGTATTATTCTGGTTAGTCACAGGGAGGCATCGGTTCTATTCGACCCTGGTTCCACTTTTTCATATGTGTCTTCTTACTTTGCTTCTCATCTGGGTGTGCCTCGGGATTCTTTGAGTGCCCCCATTTATGTTTCCACTCCGGTGGGTGATTCTTTGGTCGTGGACCGTGTATATCGGTCGTGTTTGGTTACCATTTGTGATTTTGAGACCAGAGCGGATCTATTGCTGCTTGGGATGGTCGATTTTGATATTATTCTGGGCATGGACTCGTTGTCGCCCCATTATGCTATTCTTGATTGTCACGCCAAGACCGTGACGCTGGCTATGCCAGGCATTCCACGTATTGAGTGGAGTGGTACTCTAGATCACACCCCTAGCCATGTTATTTCTTTTCTCAGAGCTCAACGTATGGTTGAGAAGGAGTGTGCTTCTTATCTAGCCTATGTGCGGGACGTCAGTATTGACACTCCCTCTATTGATTCTGTTCATATGGTACGTGACTTTGCTGATGTATTTCCAGCTGATCTTCCGGGCATGCCGCCCGACAGAGATATTGACTTTGCTATTGACTTATTGCCGGGCACTCAGCCCATTTCTATTCCACCGTATCGTATGGCTCCTCCCGAGTTGAAGGAGTTGAAGGATCAGTTACAGGAGTTATCGAGCAAGGGTTTTATTCGACCCAGTGTTTCGCCTTGGGGTGCTCCTGTATTGTTTGTGAAGAAAAAGGACGGTTCTATGCGTATGTGTATTGACTATCGTCAGCTGAACAAGGTTACAGTGAAGAACCGGTATCCTTTGCCCCGTATTGATGATTTATTTGACCAGCCACAGGGCGCACAGGTGTTTTCTAAGATTGATTTGCGCTCTGGGTATCACCAGCTGAAGATTCGGGAGCCAGATATCCCGAAGACTGCCTTCAGGACCCGGTATGGTCACTATGAGTTCCTCGTGATGTCTTTTGGGTCGACTAATGCCCCAGCAGCATTTATGCATTTGATGCACAGTGTGTTCAGGCCTTATCTGGACTCGTTCGTGATTGTCTTCATTGATGATATTCTAGTATATTCTCGGAGCCGGGAAGAGCACGAGCAGCATTTGAGGATAGTGCTTCAAATTCTGAGGGAGAAGCAGCTTTATGCCAAGTTCTCTAAATGTGAATTCTGGTTGAGTTCAGTGGCATTTTTGGGCCACGTGGTGTCGAGCGATGGTATTCGAGTAGATCCGAGGAAGGTGGAGGCCGTGCAGAGTTGGCCCAGACCCTCCTCCGCTACTGAGATTCGCAGCTTCCTTGGTTTGGCGGGCTATTACCGTCGTTTTGTAGAGGGGTTCTCTTCGATTGCAGCACCTATGACCAGATTGACCCAAAAGGGTGCCCCTTTCCAGTAGACAGACGAGTGTGAGGCGAGCTTTCAGAAGCTCAAGACAACTTTGACTTCGGCCCCTATATTGATGTTGCCTACAGGTTTGGGGTCCTATACTGTATATTGTGATGCCTCACGAGTTGGACTCGGTGCGGTATTGATGCAGGACGGTAGGGTGATTGCCTACGCGTCGAGGCAACTGAAGGTGCTTGAGAAGAATTACCCTGTTCATGATTTGGAGCTAGCTGCCATTGTTCATGCCTTGAAAATTTGGCGTCATTATTTATATGGGGTTCCTTGTGAGATCTACACCGATCACCGGAGCTTGCAGCACTTGCTTAAGCAGAAGGACCTGAATATGCGTCAGAGGAGATGGTTGGAGCTACTAAAGGACTATGATATTACTATTCTCTATCATCCGGGCAAGGCTAATATGGTTGCCAATGTCTTGAGTCGTCGAGCAGAGAGTTTGGGGAGTTTAGCATATCTACCAGTTTCAGAGAGGCCTATGGCGATGGATGTTCAGGCTCTAGCCAGGTAGTTTGTTAGATTGGATCTTTCGGAGCCCAGCCGGATTCTGGCATGTGTGGTTTCTCAGTCTTCTCTATTTGACCGCATCAGGGAGCGTCAGTTCGACGACCCTCATTTGCTTGTCCTTCAGGATAGAGTTCGGCGTGGTGATGCCCGAGATGTTACCATCGGGGATGATGGAGTTATGAGGATGCAGGGGCGCATCTGTGTGCCTAATGTAGATGATCTTCTAGAGCTGATTCTAGCAGAGGCCCATAGCTCGCGGTATTCCATCCATCCGGGAGCCGCGAAGATGTATCAGGACTTGAAACAGCATTACTGGTGGAGGCGGATGAAGAGGGATATAGTTGATTATGTTTCCGGATGCCTCAACTGCCAGCAGGTGAAGTATGAGCATCAGCGTCCGGGTGGATCGATGCAGCAGATTGAGATTCCCGAGTGGAAATGGGAGCGCATTACCATGGACTTTGTATCTGGACTTCCACGGACGGTTAGGAAGTTTGATTCCATTTGGGTCATTGTGGATCGGCCGACCAAGTCCGCCCATTTTATACCGGTGAGCACTACATATTCATCGGAGCGACCGGCGGAGATCTATATCAGGGAGGTAGTCCAGCTGCATGGTATTCCACTTTCCATCATTTCGGATAGAGGCACTCAATTCACTTCACGGTTCCGGAGAGCCGTACAGCGAGGAGTTAGGTACTCGGGTGGAGCCGAGCACGGCCATTTCACCCCTAGACCGACGGGCGGTCCGAGCGCACTATTCGGATTTTGGAGGATATGCTCCGTGCGTGCATGATTGAGTTCGGAGGTTCATGGGATCACTTCTTGCCACCGGCGGAGTTTGCTTATAACAACAACTACCAGTCCAGTATTCAGATGGCACCGTACGAGGCCCTATATGGTAGGAGGTGCGGGTCTCCCGTGGGTTGGTTTGAGCCGGGCGAGGCCAGGGTTGCTAGGTACTGATATGGTTCGGGAGGCTATGGACAAGGTCAAGGTGATTCGGGACAGACTTCGTGCGGCCCAGTCTAGAGAGAAGAGTTATGCGGACAAGAAGGTTCGCGATGTGGCTTTTATGGTCGGTGAGCGGGTTCTACTTCGAGTCTCGCCCATGAAGGGCGTTACGAGGTTTGGGAAGAAAGGGAAGCTGAGTCCCTAGATTTATTGGTCCTTTTGAGATTTTGAGGCGTATTGGGGAGGTTGCCTATGAGTTAGCCTTACCTCCTAGTCTAGCCGGAGTTCACCCCGTATTTCATGTCTCTATGCTCCGAAGATACCATGGTGACCCGTCGCATGTGTTGGATTTCACTTCTGTTCAGCTAGACAAGGATCCGTCTTATGTTGAGGAGCCGGTAGCCATTCTAGACAGGCAGGTCAGAAAGCTAAGGTCAAAGAACATCGCTTCGGTAAAGGTTCAGTGGCGGGGCCGGCCGGTCGAGGAGGCGACTTGGGAGACCGAGCAGGATATGCGCAGCCAGTACCCTCATCTTTTCACTACTCCATGTATGTTTTCTATGCTCGTTCGAGGACGAACGAATCTTTTAAGTGTGGGAAGATGTAACGACCCGACCGGTCGTTTTAGAAAATTACGCCCCAATCCCCAATTTAACTGTTCCCCTAAGTTCATTTCTGCTATTGTGGTTTGCCGGGAGAGTCGGTTCTTAAATTTGGAGTATTTTGGGACACTTAGTCCCTAAATGAGAGCTTTAAAGCTAGAAAATAGTCCGTAGCCGGAACAGTGTTAAGACGATCTCGAAACGGAAATCCGATGGTTCCATTAGCTCCGTTAGGTGATTTCGGGGTTGGGAGCGTGTTCGGAATGTATTTTGTAGGTCTTTAGCTCAATTAGGCTTGAAATGCCGAAGGTTGAAATTTTGGCAAAATCTGAACGATAGGTGAAATTTTGATCTGGGGGTCGGAATGCAATTCCGACAATTTCTCTAGCTTCGTTATGTGATTTTGGATATGTCCGCAAATTTTCAGGTCATTCGGACGTCATTTGGTTGGGTTTTAGATCGGATGTGCAATTCGGAAAGTTTTAAGGAATTTAGGCTTGAATTCGATGTGAATTTTGGGTTTTGATGTTGTTAGACGTGTTTTTATGATTGGAATAAGTTCGTATCGTGTTTTGGAGTATGTTGGTGGTTTTCGTTGGGGTCCCGGAAGCCTCGGGATGAATTCGGACCATCAAGCGGGCATTTGGAACTTGGAAATTTCTGCAGAAAATGCAGCAGCAGTGCAGCAGACGTTAAGCCTACGCGTTCGCGTGGCAATGGCCGCGTTCGCGTAGGCATGGTAGGGCAAAGCATCGCATTCGCGTCCCTTGAGTCGCGATCACGTAGAAGGGAAAGGCGAAGCACCGCGTTCGCGTCCCAGGTGTCGCGTACGCGTAGAAGAAAAACGGGCGATTGGAAGGTTGTTCTTCGCGAACGCGTGGGAGTTGTCGCGTTCGCGTTGAGGAAGGGAAATTGTGCTTCGCGGACGTGTGTGGGAGCGTCGCGTTCGCGATAGGTAATTTTTGCAGGTCATCGCGAACGCGTGGGTTACTTCGCGTTCGCGTAGAAGAAGTTGGGTTGTTCATCGCGAACGCATGAACAGTAACACGAACGCGATGAGCAATGGGGTTTGGCAGTGAGCTTAAGTTCAGAACATAACACCCGCGACCCCCATACACAAAAACGCCATTTTTGAGGTCCAAGAGAGGATTTTGAAGGGGAAATGCTGGGGTATCATTGGGGGTAAGTTTCTTGACCTTAATTCGTTGGTTTATCATGAAATCCGTGATTATTTCACTGAAAATGGGAATTAAAGGTGGGTTTGAGCCCTAGGCCTAAATGTTAGAAAATCTCTGATTTGAGTGGGCACATGGAGTCCGATTTTGGTAAATTTTATATGCCTAGACTCGTATTGAGATAAGGAACCCGAATATATAATTTTCGTGATTTTTCGATAAGCGTACCGAAAGTCGGGTTTTGGCAACTTGTGGGTTTTGGTGTATTTTGAGTTATTTTGATTGGGTAATGCCCAATTGGCCTATTTTGATGTGATTCTATTGATTTTTATCGGATACTACACTTGTGGAGGCCGACATTCGCGGCAAGAGGGTTATTTCTTAGCGGTTTTGTACCGGAATCGAGGTAAGTGGCTTGTCTAACCTCGTGTGGGGGACTTTCACCCCTAGGATATTATTGTGATATTTTAAATGCCTTGTACGCGAGGTGACGAGCGTGTACATGCGCTGGTTGTTGAACACATAACTTTACTCAAAATGTTCAATGAGCGATATTCCTATTTTTAGCTGTTAAATTCGATATTCCTACCCGGTAGTAGTTAGAAAAAGCATGATTAGATAGTATCTAACTGTCTAGTTGCTTAATTGACTTACTTGAGTTTTCTTGGTAATCACTGGCGATGTTCGTCAGTGAAGTTATCGTTATGCATATTATACTTCTCTCGGTGTATTCCTTTACTTGCTGTTGAAATGTGGACTACGGGTTCGATTCCCGAGATCCCGAGATTATTGAAATGTGGACTACGGGTTCGATTCCCGAGATCCCGAGATTATTGAAATGTGGACTACGGGTTCGATTCCCGAGATCCCGAGATTATTGAAATGTGGACTACGGGTTCGATTCCCGAGATCCCGAGATTATTGAAATGTGGACTACGAGTTCGATTCCCGAGATCCCTGAGATTATTGAAATGTGGACTACGGGTTCGATTCCCGAGATCCCGAGATTATTGAAATGTGGACTACGGGTTCGATTCCCGAGATCCCGAGATTATTGAAATGTGGACTACGGGTTCGATTCCCGAGATCCCGAGTTATTGAGATATTATTGAGACATGGGCTGCGGGTTCGATTCCCGGAGACCTAGAGGTACTGAGAATGGGACTGTGGGTTCAATTCCCACAGGTCCCGGACTTGTTTATTTGAGTTGGTTACTTGTTGTTAGTTTAATTGTAGACGGCTGCAGTAATCATTACATTGGTTGTTATTTCGGAAATTATTGTTATTTCCATTTAAACTATTTAGTTTGTTATCATCATTATATTATTGTTTCTCAGTAGGGCCCCGACTTTCCTCGTCACTACTCCATCGAGGTTAGGCTTGGCACTTACTGAGTACCGCCGTGGTGTACTCATGCTACTCTTCTGCACACTTTTATTGTGCAGATCCAGGTACATCAGAGCAGGCTCGTGCTAGGTGATTTCCGCAGCTTTCTGGAGACCTCGAGGTATGATCTGCTACGTCCGCAGATCCGCAGGCTTTCCTTCTATTCTAATAGTACTAGTTGACATTTTTCTTCATTTCGTTGTTAGATACTCTTTACACATAGAGCCACAGTTGTATTTTTCTTTTAGTCTGCGTTACCGTGGGGTTCCGGATCTTGGTAGTGTTTTATTTATTGTGTGACGGATGTATGTGCCAAGCGGCACGGATTACATATCTTTTATGCTATTTTTCCACTGTTTCTTATTTAAGTGTTTATAACTTGTATATTCCACAACGTGTTAGGCTTACCTAGTCGTGGGGACTGGGTGCCATCACGACATGTTCACAATTGGTGAACTAGGGTCGTGACATTTCTACACATAAGGCCTCTATTAGCATGTCCCATGTGACACCAGGCCTATCATGGTAATAGTCGATATCACTAGTGTGCAATGGCAATCGAAGTACATGCCGAATAGTAGGAATATGAGCATTAACCCGCTTACCTCTGACGAAAACTTCTCTGACCATAGCATAAGGAGCATTGGCGTAGAATTCCCGGACAAACATCTTGTTCACCTTAGGAGGTGAGTCAAAGAGGAACTCCATCTCGCGCCTCCGAATCTCATCATAAATTTCTGGCTTCTCCGAGCGGATAGTTATCCTATCAACTTCTACCTCTTGGAGCCACTTCGTGTTTGCTTTAATGTGAAATGCATTCTCTGCTTCTTCACAAGCAAACCTAGACTCGTCATACGTCGGTTGCCTAGATGAGCTAGCACCATGTCGAGCTCTCTTTGGGGCCATGATCCTGCACAAATAAGATAGCCAAATATTTTGTAAACCGTTAGTCATTGGAAGGCTACTCAGACTTCGCCATCCTTGAGAAATCACAATTGACCATTTTTTTTTCGTGCAAATACCTCATACTCCTATATTTAGATTCTTTATCTAACTAGTTTACACATGCCTATTCAAGCACCCCACACTTAGTTATTTGAACACTTCTAATATTACCCAATTGACTTAATCCATCCCCAATAAAATACACCATTACCAATTCATGAGTTGGGCATTATTTCTCCTAAACTACATTAATACATTATGAACAATTATAATTTGCCCAACTTGGCTTACCAATCAACATATATGGTGTACATACTATTTGGGTCTCCAAACCGTAAAATTAGCATCATCAACACAATTGAAGACCCACAAACCAATTCTTCACCAAACGTCAACTATATGACAATGTTCCTTAGAAAGAATTTACGGAAACATGTAATGTGCAAAAAGAAACCAAGTCATATTCAAGATTTATCTTAAACTAACAATATCTAATTAATTCTACAAAATAAATAATCAAGAACTAACAATAAAAAACAAAATAAAAGAGAAAAAAAGTAGAGAAACTTACAAGTAATATAATGGAGGAGTAATGGAGGAAGAATGGGATGAATTGGAGAAGAGGGGATTGGGATTTTGTAGAGAGAAGGGGGAGTATTTTGAAGTTAGAGAGAGAGAGAATTGGGAGAGTGGGGGCGGCTAAAGGAGAAGTGGGAAGGAGGGGGAGGGATTTTAGAGTTTTAAAGGGGGGAGGGAAAAAAAATAAAAAAAAACATTAATTTTGTGCCAACCGCGGAACTGACCGCGACTGTTCGCGGTTCCTTCGCGGCCGCGGATGGACCGCGAACAGTCGAGATTCAGCGAGGACATTTTTTCGCGGTTGGTTCGCGGCCGCGAATGGACCGTGAGCAGAGAAAGACCGCGGACAGTGCCCCTCTCTGAATTCTTTTCTTCTCAACTGTTCAGCAAAAATTTGTTTTTTTTTATATTTTAATTTATTACCTACTACTAAGATAAAATTACTTACAACATGTTCGTGGGTTGACTCCCATGTAGCGCCTGATTTAACGTCGCGGCACGACTCAACTTAGCGCATTTTATGGCTCGCTAGACCTTTGAGGTTCATCCAACCGCAATTCTACCTTGTCCTCCATGTCATCCAGGCCTATGTATTGTTTCAACCGCTGTCCGTTTACCTTGAATGTACGTGATCCATCCATAGTTTGAATTTCCACAGCTCCTGACTCAAATGCCTCAATTACCTTGAAGGGTCCTGACCACCTTGATTTCAATTTACCTGGAAACAGTCGTAATCTTGAATTGTATAGTAGTACTTTGTCCCCGTTTTTGATGTTTCGCTCAACGATATTTTGATCATGAATCCGCTTCATCCTCTCTTATACAATCTTCTACTTTCAAATGCCAGATACCGAAATTCTTCTAATTCATGCAACCCAGTTAGCCTTGCTTTACCTACTTCATCCAAGTTGAGATTCAATAGTTTTAGTGCCCACCAAGCTTTATGCTCTAATTCAACCGGTAAGTGACAAGCTTTCCCAAACACCAATTTGTATGGAGACATGCCAATAGGTGTTTTGAATGCTGTTCTATATGCCCATAGTGCGTCATCAGACTTCCTGGACCAGTCGGTTCTTGTGGCGTTCACTGTTTTAGTCAGTACACTTTTTATCTCCCTGTTGGAGACCTCAACTTGCCCGCTTGTTTGCGGGTGATATGGAGCAGCCACACGGTGTTTAACATCATACTTGGCCAATAATTTCTCAAAAGCTCGGTTGCAAAAGTGTGTGCCCCCGTCACTGACCCTTGGAGTCCCGAACCGGGTGAAAATATTCTTCTTCAAAAATCCCACTACCACCTTAGCATCATTGGTGGGTAATGCTGCAGTTTCCACCCATTTGGACACGTAGTCAACTGCAACGAGTATGTACTTATTTCCGTATGAGCTAATAAAGGGCCCCATGAAATCTATTCCCCATACATCGAACACTTCAACTTGCTGGATTGGATTCATTGGCATTTCATGACGCTGGGAGATGTTCCCGGTGCATTTACATTCGTTGCAACCTTTCACCCACAAGTGCGCATCTTTAAACACCGTCGGCCAATAGAAATCGGCCTCAAGTATTTTGGCAGCTGTACGTATTCCTCCAAAGTGACCGCCATATGTTGAAGCATGACATGCCTGCAAAACAGAAGATTGTTCTATCTTGGGGATGCATCTACGGATCATGTTATCAAGACATATCCTAAACAAATATGGTTCATCCCAATAATAACACTGACTTTCACGAAAAACTCTTTTCCTCTCGACCGATGAGAGGTCATGAGGAACAATACCACTGGCTAGGTAATTAGCATAGTCAGCATACCATGGTGTTTCAAGGAGAGTGGTGGTGAGCACCTGCTCATCTGGAAAGGTTTCCAGAATTTCCCCACTCTCTTTGACAAGTTCAGCTCATTCAAGTCTTGACAAATGGTCAGCGACTTGATTTTCAGTACCTTTTCTAACCATAATTTCGAGGTCGAACTCTTGGAGAAGCAACACCCAACGAATTAGGCGCGGCTTAGAGTCCTTTTTATCAATTAAATATCTTAAAGCTGCATGGTCTGTGTATACGATTACCTTTGATCCTATGAGATAGGACCGGAATTTGTCGAATGCGAACACGACCGCAAGCATCTCCTTTTCCGTCACTGTGTAGTTTAGCTGTGCTCCACTCAGAGTTCTACTTGCATAGTATATTGGATGCATCAGCTTATCTTTCCTTTGGCCCAGCACTGCCCCCACTGCATAGTCACTTGCATCACACATTAACTCAAAAGGTTGCTCCTAGTCTGGGCAATGATGATGGGTGCTGTGACCAACCTCTTCTTTAGTTCCTCAAAAGCAATCCTGCATTCATCAGAAAAAACAAAAGGGTGATCTTATTCAAGTAACTTACATAGAGGGTTTGATATTTTGGAGAAGTCTCTGATGAACCTCCGGTAAAAACCGGCGTGTCCAAGAAAGCTTCTTATGGCCTTGACGGATGTTGGTGGAGGCAACTTTGCAATGACATCAACTTTAGCACGGTCTACCTCAATGCCTTTGCTTGAAACCGGTGCCCCAGTACTATACCTTCTTGTACCATAAAATGGCACTTCTCCCAGTTTAGCACTAAAGTTTTTTCCATGCGCCGTTTTAGCACTCTAGTCAGATTGGAAAGGCATTCATCGAATGAATTCCCTACCACTGAGAAATTATCCATGAACACCTCCATAATGTCTTCCACCATGTTGGTGAAAATAGCCATCATGCACCTTTGGAATGTGGCAGGTGCATTGCATAGTCCGAATGGCATCCTCCTGAAGGAAAAGATGCCATATGGGCATGTAAAGGAGGTCTTTTCTCTATCTTCGGGGGCTATGGAGATTTTATTGTACCCCGAGTATCCATCAAGAAAGCAAAAATGGGTCCTCCCTGCCAACCTGTCAATCATTTGATCAATGAAGGGAACTGGGAAGTGATATTTGCGGGTGGCTAGATTCAACTTCCTGTAGTCCATGCATATCCTCCATCCGGTGACGGTTCTTGTTGAAATCAATTCATTGTTCTCATTTTTCACTACCGTCATGCCTCATTTCTTTAGTACACATTGGACCGGGCAAACCCAGCTGCTGTCTAAGATTGGGAAGATGGTTCCCGCATCTAGCCACTTTATTACTTCCTTCTTCACCACTTCCTTCATGTTGGGGTTCAGCCTTATTTGATGTTCCCTGGAAGGTTTGTGTCCATCTTCCAGGAGAATTTTATGCATACAATAGGCTGGGCTGATCCCTTTTATGTCTGCCATGGTCCACCCGATGGCAATCTTGCATTCTTTAAGTACCTGTATAAGCTTTTGGGCCTGCACATCTAACAAACTAGATGAGATAATAACAGGTAACGTGGAGTTAGGACCTAGATATTCTTACCTAAGATGTGATGGTAGTGGTTTAAGTTCAAGCTTTGGTGGTTCTTCTATGGATGGCTTTGCTGGCGGGCTTTCTCTTTTCTCTAAGTGTAGAGGTTCGAACTCGAGCTTTCTCTGCCAAAATCCCTTGCCTTCCAGAGATAGTACCCATTCGGCTAAACTTTCACCGTTTACCTCTTCCATGTTCATCAGGCATGCTTAAAGTGGATCTTCAATGGTCAACTCTGCATCGTCGGTCTCCACTATCACATCAGCCGCATCAATGAGAGAGCAATTTGCGAACTCACTAGGGTGCCTCATGGATTTTTGCACATTGAAGATGATATCCTCATCATTCAACCTCATCTTGAGTTCCCCAGTCTCACAATCAATTATGGCTCTCCCGGTGGCTAGGAATGGTCTTCTTAGGATTATGGGAATTTCTTCGTCGACCTTGCAATCAAGAATAACAAAATTGGCGGGAAACACGAACTTCCCAACCTGGATTAGCACATCATCTATAATACCAAATGGACGCTTAACCGTCCTGTCAGCAAGCTGTAAAAGCATAGAGGTGGGTCTGGCTCTTCCAATACCTAACCTCTTATAGATAACTAAGGGCATGGGATTAATGCTTGCCCCCAAATCACATAAAGCCTTAGTTAAGGCATAATTCCCTATAGTGCATGGGATGGTGAAACTACCTGGATCAGATAGCTTCTCAGCAATGGGTCTGGAGACTACTGCACTACAAGTCTGGGTGAGTGTAACTGTGGCTAAGTCTTGGAAATCAAATTTCCGCGACATCAAATCCTTCATCATCTTAGCATAACCAGGCATTTCTTTTAAAGCTTCAATTAATGGAATGTTTACCTGGATTTGCTTGAGCATCTCGAAGAACTTTTTGTATTGCTCCTCTTTTTGGTGTTTGGCCAACCTTTGGGGGAATGATGGAGGATGCCTCTTCTTCCCGGTGACTTGGTATTTTTCTTTTTCTATTACTTTCTCATCAATCTGCTGCTCTACATGTTCATCTACTTTCTCCGTTCCATGTTTTGCTTCTTTACTTTCAGCAACTGGCTAGACTGTGACTTCTGTCAACCCTGTGGACTCATCCAGTTCAATGGGCAATGGAGTAGGTGTCTCAGCCTGTTGTCGATTTTCTCACTTTCATTCTCAGCATCAAGATCTCTACCGCTTCTCAGAGTCACTGCCATCATCTGCTTTGGGACTTGGTCCTTTGGGTTTGTTTGTATATCTGCAGGAAATGTCCCTTGAGGACGATTGTTGAGAGACATAGCAATCTGACCCACCTCTACTTCAATATTCTTGATGGTGGAATCATGTGCATCTATCCTCTCATTTGTTTTAGCATTTGACCCAATTACTTGTTGCATCATAGCTTCCAACCTTGCAAACCCATCGTCATGTCTACCCCCATGTGGCGGTGGAGGTGGATGATATCCCTGCTGCTGATTGCTAAAATTATGAGGTCTAGGATATGGGGCCATGTTGTGTGGTGGCCTCATACCTGCTGCATTAAATTGTGGTTGGGGAGGTCTATACTGCATTGGAGCCTGTTGGCCCCAGTTTTGATTACCTTGTCGCTGCCCTCCATAGTTAGCCACATAGTTCATATCCTCATGCTGATGATGATGTTCTTGGTCTACAGCCCATGGATTACCTATGGGTTGGCTAATGCAAGATGTACATAAACCACCATTGGTAGTATCTACAATGTGAACCTGTTGCTTGACCCCTGATTCTTCCACCTTCTTTGTCAGGATGTTCATTTGTGTTAACAAAGTTGCCATGTTCTTTTCAAGAGTGTTGGATGGATCCAAAGGTACAGAGTGTACCACTGGTGTGATAGGAGCATTCCTAGACGTCCACCCGGAATTTTGAGCCATCTTGTCTAGCAAATTTTGGCCCTCTCTCCAAGGCTTGCTCAAGAAAGCCCCACCTGCTGAAGCATTCACAATATTCTTCATACTATCTGAAAGCCCCATGTAGAACCTTTTACCCAACATCTGCTCGGCAATCCCATGGTGAGGACACATAACAAGCATACCCTTGAATCTGCCCCAAGTTTCATGTAGTGTTTCCAGTGGTTTCTGCTTGAAGCTCACAATCTCATCAATTTGTCGAGCTGTTTTGTTGGGTGGATAAAACTTTTTGTGGAATTGTTTGACTAACTCATCCCAAGTTGCAATGGAGTTTATTGGGAGTGAGTTTAGCCATATCTGTGTTGCTCCTGTAACTGAGAATGGAAAGAGTAATAATCTGATAGCTTCCAGAGTTACATTCGGTTGCCTTTGTGTTTTGCATATTGATAGAAAGTTCTTGAGGTGCTGCTGTGGATCTTCAACCCGAGACCCAGAGAATAATCCCTTGTTTTGCAACAAGTGAAGCATGTTGTTGGTAATCCGGAAAGACTCGGCTTGAATTGTTGGCACAACGATGGCAGTTGCCAAATTATCCGCTGTGGGTTGTGCCCAGTCGAACAGTGCACCTTCATGTGCCTCCTGTGCCTCTTGCATATTTAGCCCGGCTTGCTGGTTTTGTTCGTTTATGTCACCCATGTTGAAATATAGTTTGATTGGTTGTTGAGATTGTTGAATTTGTTTGATGGCTTTGTTACGCGCCCGGAAAGTTTGCTCGGGGTCTGAGAGTCCTTCAATTAGTTCTCCAGTCCTTGCAGATTTTCTAGGCATGCACCTGAATACCCAAGTCAACAACCGTCAAAATATTAAATGTAGAGTGTAGAAAGAACCTGAATACACAAGAATCTTGAAGTTTTGTCAATGGCAATTGATAATTCCGTTAATTCCCCGGCAACGACGCCAAAATTGATTCACGTCCAAGCAACGGTCGTAGTAAATATAACTTGGTCTAATAAGTCCAAGATCGATCCCACAGAGAATTAACCTACCAATTGCAACTATCACAACCTCAAAAGTACTTCCGAATCAATTTCCCAAACTTTGAATATATCTTTGTGTGATTTTTGACTATATACTTTGCAATAATTAAGAATGCTTGAAAAAAAAATTGGATGTAGAGTAAAAAGAATATTATGAGAAGGACTAAGGTATTGATTTCCCTATTGATGGAATCCCTTATCGTTATGCTCATACAAATTGTTAATATATTCTATCAATCATGAACGCTATGTGTATCGTAACCCTCTCCCGAGCAATTACAATAATTTACTAGTGCACTCTCCCGAGCTACCCTAGCTAGCTTTAATTTGAATAGTTCACTTAAGATTGCACCTAAGACTTCGTTATTCCTAACCCTGTCTTTACGCCTAAAGTTATAGATTCCTCTTATAACCTAGGTGTGGTGTTGTTCAACAATAAACCTAAATATGCACTCTTTTCCAAGTTATGCACACTAAATAGGCACCGCTAATTGGGACGTCTACCAATTAACTAGAACAAGAACAAAGTTGAACAAATAGAAATCTAATTCACAATTTGTTATCACATAAACGATAAGTTCATCACTCAATAGGTTCCATCAAAACTTTAGAAAAGAATTTAACTACTCATGCTTGAGGAAACAAGAATAATAATTGAAATCATAAAGAAATAATTGATATACAATAAAAGGAGTTTGAGAGGAATCTCTCTTACTAAAAATCTTGCAAAAGTAATGAATTAAAGACAACCTGCCTCTATGGGGCAAACTAGGAGTTTATATAGAGGTTTTTAGGGCTAAATAACTATGTTTGAGTACAATTAGGATTACTGTTGCGGCGCCTTCCGCTGTTCGTTGGCGGCCGCGAGCGGACCGCGAACAACAAACTTCAGAGGGCTTCATTATTCGCGGTTCATCCGCGGCCGCGAGTGAACCGCGGATGAACAGTCCGTCTGATTTTTCTCTGCTTCTTCAGGCTCTCTTCACTTTAGCTATTCGTTTGGTCTTTTCATCAACCTATGACTCCAAAATAGCTCTTTTTAGCATCCAATGTATCACATGTACCTATAACACACAAACGAACACTAATCAAAGCATTTTGTCCTCATAAAAGACATTAATTCCATAATAAAGTGTGATTATTTAGGGCATAATTATAGTCAAATTCACCTATTATCACAGATCAATACAGATATCAATATCCCTGTCGGGTAGCATGCCCGACAAGTCTAAAAGGAACACTTCGGGAAACTCCCGTACATTAGGAACTGAATCAATAGAAGGAATTTCTGCGCTGGAATCACAAACATATGCCAAATAAGCTAGACACCCCTACTCGACCATGCGTCGAGCCTTAACATATGAAATAACATTGCGAACGAAGTGGCCTGGGGTCCCTCTCCACTCTAGTCGGGGTGATTCTGGCAAGGCCAAGGTCACTATCTTGGCATGACAATCTAAGATAGCATGATACGGGGACAACCAATCCATCCACAATATGATATCGAAATCCACCATGTCTAATAGCAATAAATCAACACGGGTCACTCAAGACCCCAGAATATAACCGCGCACGAACGATGCACCCGGTCGACTACTATAGAGTCACCCACTAGTGTAGACACATAAACTGGAATATCCAGGGCATAGCTAGGCACGGCCAGGTATGGTGCAAAGTAGGAAGACACATATGAATATGTAGACCCAGGGTCAAATAATACTGAAGCACCTCTATCACAAATAAGAATGGTACCTATAATCACATCATCTGATGCCTCTGCCTCTGTCCTAGCTGGTAAAGCATAAAATCGGGGATCAACACCTCCCCTCTGAGCTACGTCTCTGGGACGGTCATCCACTGGCTGACCTCTACCTCTGGTTGGACGGTCTCCACATCTATGGTCTCGACCTCCACCTCTACGATCCCTACTCTCGCCTTTGACTGGCTGGGCAGGCTGTGGGTCAGCTGGGGCCTGAATCATGGGGCGAGGACCCCGATGCTAAGTGTTGCCCGCTGCTCGAGGGAAAAACCTAATAAGATGACCTAGGTCACCACAAACGTAACAACATTTTGGCTGCTGGGACTGCTAGCCTTGATGACCTGAATGGCCCCCACGAACACTCTGAAGAGACTGAGCACTGATGGGAGGCTGATCTGAATACTGCTCACGAACCCCACGATCATCTAGACCACCCTGCGAAGCCTAGAGGGCTGACTGAAAAGGCCTGGAAGACTGGCCCCTATCATAAGAATCCCTGCCTCCAAAAGAAGTACCACTAAATTTGCCGGAATGACGAGGCCTCTTGTCTGAAGGATAACCAGCTCCCCGAGCAAGAGCCATCTGAACCTTACGAGCTGCATTAGCTGCCTCCTAAAAAGACATGTCACTCCCAACTCACATAGCCATCTGAAGTCGAATCGGCTGATTTAGCCCATCTATAAAACTGCGGACCCTCTCCCGATCTATGGGGAGCATTACAACCGCATGACGTGCCAAATCAACAAACCTCATCTCATACCGGGTAACAGTCATAGAACCCTACAGGAGGCGTTCAAACTGCCTCCAAAGTGCCTCCCGCTGGATAACAAGGAGAAACTTCTCCAAAAATAACTTTGCAAACTCGTCCAATGTTAAATTCGGGGACCCTGCTGGTCGAGTCAAATAGAAATCTCTCCACCAAGTCTTGGTGGATCCTGAAAGCCTGAATGTGCAGAAATCAACCCACTAGATTCCACTATTCTCATAGTCTTGAAAATGTCATGGAAACTGAATAAGAAGTCCTGGGGATCCTCTGATGTGGCACCGCTGAAAGTAGTGGTAAAACGTTTGGAGAACCGATCAAGTCTCCATAAAGCATCAGAGGTCATGGCCGCTCCATCTCCGGCTTGAGCTGTAGTGCCTGATTGAGTGGCCAATGCTGGCTGAACTACTGGTGCCTGAGGTTGGGGAGCTATTAGCTCCGGAGTACGTGCAACAGGAGTCTGGACCCCTCCTCCAGCCTGAGAAGTGGCTGGTGCAACTAGTAATAAGCCTGCTCTGGCGACATTGTCCAAAAAACCCGCTATTCTGACCAGAGCCTCCTGAAGATCCGGGGTAAATAGGACCTCCCCTGGGACCTGAGTTGGGCCCGTTGGAGCTGTTGGGGCCGGAACCTCCTCACCAATCTCAACATGAGGCTCCACCTCTGGAATCGCTACCTGGGGCTGGGCTCTGCCCCTACCATGGGCCTCGGCCCCTGCCCCTCGCGGGAGCTGCCTAGGGCTCAGGCTACCGATCAGCGGATAAAGAAGCGCATGTCCTCACCATATGCGAAAGGACAGAGTAGAAATTCAATCAGTATTTGAGGAACAAGTTGCACGACAAGAAGGAACAAATGAGAGACTTTTTTCCTAACACAATAGACTCTGGAGGACAAGTACAGACGTCTCCGTACCTACCCCTCAAACTCTACTAAGCTTGTTCATGAGTTGTGAGACCTATGTAACCTAGTGCTTTGATACCAACTTGTCACGACCCGGATTTCCCCTACCATCGGGATCTTGATGGCGCCTACTCGTGGTAGATAGACAAGCCAATTCACTCACCAATTTCCTATTCATACCATCACTTTTGTTCTCATATTTAATAGCAAGAAATGATACAATAAATTTTAAAATACGGAAGTCTTTTGAATTAAGAGATGAATAATAATAATAATGTAAAGCAACTAACATAAATCCTCTACCCAAGATGTGGAGTCACAAACTCACGAACTACTAAGGAATAACTACACATAATGGTCTGAAAAAAATAATTAACATCCGTTTGTCTCGGAACAATGAGACCACATCAATGACAAAAATAAATAGAGGAGACGCCAGGCCTGCGGACTCCTGCAAGCTACCTCAGTCTCAGAAGTACAGAAATCCCACTAGCACTCTACGGCTGCTGCTCCTGCTCAAAACATGGACCTGTGCAAAAAATGCACAGAAGTGTAGTATCAGCACAATCCGACCCCATGTGCTGGTAAGTGCCTAGCCTATCTCGGTAAAGTAGTGACAAGCCTAGGACCAGACACTCACATAAACCTGTGCAGTTCTATATATGTATATACCACAAAATAACAGGATTTATCGAATAACACAACTAACAAAGGAGGTATCATGCTGGGGGAATACAATCAGCAACACATAATAAATCAATAAAGTGAATCAGAGTGTAATAAAAACGGCTGTCGCTAAAACAAGAAATTGAAATGGTTGCACGGCATCACCCTTCGTGATTTTACTCTCATCCTCACCAAATAATCAAATAAAAGTGCACGACATCACCCTTCGTGCTTTTACTCTCATCCTCACCAATAAGCAAATAAAAGTGCACGGCATCACCCTTCGTGCTTTTACTCTCATCCTCACATCCATGGCACGGCATGATCCTTCGTGCATGGTTTAAATAGCAACGGCACGGAATGTTCCTTCGTGCATAATCATAAATATGGCACGGAATGATCCTTCGTGCATAATCAGTAAAACAAGGCACGGAATGATCCTTCGTGCGAACAATAGTAAAAATGGCACGGCATAACCCTTCGTGCATTATCACTCTTCCTCGCCCAAATAACAATCATAGTTAAGGGCAAAAAAATGAAACAAATAATATGAATCGTCCCGGTAAGGGAAATAATAATCATCACAGTAAAGTCTCGGCAAGGGAAACAATAATCATCACAGTAAAGTCCCGACAAGGGAAACAATAATCAACTTCACAACCCAATAAGGGTTCAAGAACATGACTTAAAAACATCCCACATTAACTCACAATACATGTCAACAAACGACTTACGGTCATGCTAGACGCCAGTGTATATAATGAAACAAATAATATGAATCGTCCCGGCAAGGGAAATAATAATCATCACAGTAAAGTCTCGGCAAGGGAAACAATAATCATCAGAGTAAAGTCCCGACAAGGGAAACAATAATCAACTTCACAACCCAGCAAGGGTTCAACAACATGACTTAAAAACATCCCACATTAACTCACAATACATGTCAACAAATGACTCACGGTTATGCTAGACGCCACTGTCAACCTTCAACTTGCTCGAATCTAATCACAATTGCTTCAATTACTTTAATAAATACTATGTAAATTGGTTTGGATGCATAAAAATGGTTTTCTCAAAGTTTAACCCCAAATTTCCCAAAACACCCCGTCCCACATGGTCAAAACTCAGGGTTCGGAACAAAATCAGGTTACCCATTCCCTCACGAGTTCAATTATATGATTTGTTTTTAAATTGAACCTCAAATCGAGGTCCAATTTCCCAATTTATGAAAAACTTGGGTTCTACCCAAAAACAACAATTTCAACCATGAAACCGTTTGATTTCTCATGGAAAACATGTTTAATGATGTTAGGAATTGAAAGAGTTTAGTAAATATTTGACTTACAAGTGATTTGGAGTGATATTGCTCTTGGAAAATCGTGTGTGGTGTGTTGGGTTTTGAAAGAATGGTGAAAAAGGGTTTAAAATGCGTTTAAGTATCAGATTACACAGATGCGGATATGGGAATTGCGAACATTTGTTCGCAATTGCGAACATAGCATGTCCTGACTGCGGGTGTTGCATTTGCGAGGTAATGGTTCGCATTTGCAAACCTGTGCTTTCCCTGACAGCCTCGCATTTGCGATATATAGTTCGTATTTGCGAACTCAAGGGTTTCCTGCGCATCATCACATTTGCGATCTATTGTTCGCATTTGCAAACCAAGACCATTTAAGGGTCTTTTAACATTTGCGAATTTTTGTTCGCATTTGAAAACCTAGGCTGTTTCAGGGACCTTTCGCAATTGCGAAGATATCAGCTGGGGAAAAATACCAGCTGTGTTATTTTTCAAAATCTGCTCTAACGGCCTATCAAATCTTTACCCGAGCCCTCGGGCTCCAAAACAAACATGCCCACAACCTCAAAAACATACTACGAACTTGCTCGCGCGATTAAATCGCCGGTATAACATCGTTTTCATAGAATCAAGCCTCAATTTCATGATTTCTTCCTTTAAACTTCATAAACTTTCAAATTTGGAACTCATGGTTCAAAACACATCAAACGACGTTCAAGTGCCGTCAACCTTTGCAGGAAGTACTTAACTAATATTTAAGACTTGTACCGGGTGTCGGAACCAAAATACGAGCCCGATACCATGGCCTTTTAATCAATTTTTATTTAATAATTTCAGCAAAAACAATTTAACAGAAAAATCCATATCTTGGGCTCTACGCCTCAGAATTCGACTCCGGACGCATGCCCGAGTCCCATATTTTCCTACGGACCTTCCGGAACCGTCCGATCTCGAGTTCAGGTCTGTTTACCAAAAATGTTGACCGAAGTCAACTATATCAATATTAGTATCAAATTTCTTCAACTATTCCATAGAATTCACATATTCTAACCCAAAATTTTTCCTGCTACATGCCCGGACTATGCACATAAATCGAGGCAATATGAAATGAGGTTTCCAAGGCCTCATAAGCGCGAAACAGATGACGAAAATAGGTGATGACCCTTTGGATCGTCACAAATATATATAAAAATAAGTGAAATAAAGAGAGAAGCTAGGTCCTGCGAACGCCAGCAGCTACCTCAGCAACTCGAATATACTCTTAATAAGCTGGAAAGCTCGTCTAACCCTCCTGTGTACCTGAATCTGAACACAAAGGTGCAAGGAGTAGGGGTGAGTACTAAGTACTCAGTTAGTAAAAATTGTATAAAATAGCTGAAAGCAGGAAATCCACAGAATACCACAGAGCAAAGCTAAAACTACAGTCTGATACCTACCGCGAACTAACAACAACATCAATCACAATTAGCACAGATAATTTACAAATAAAAAATGCAATGCAATGCACATGACCACTACGGCGCGTAGCCCGATCCGTTTAATGTCGACGATGCTTATTGGGGTGTGTACAAACTCCGGAGGGGCTCTTTCAGCCCAAGTACAATGTTCATATCATCCGTTGCGGCGTGCAGCCCGATCCATATTCAATCCACAACATGCATATGAGTCACACAACAACTCAATTTATTTATTTTCAGGTTCTAGTTCATTAACAGCGAAAAATACTTTAATTTTATTTAATTTTTCAAGAACAAGTGACTTAGCATTTCATAACAGTGATGTCAAACCAGGACTGAGTTCAATGATTTTGCAAACCATACTATCACATAGATATTTATCCCCCAAGGATACTACAGGTCGGCACATGGCCCCAAACATGGCTTATAGCCCACAAATATATTTAACACAGTGTGCGTTTCTACCGCCAATATAATATTATTCATATTTGGGATGGACCAAGTCTCAATCCCCAATCATAACAAATCCCGTACCTGCCATAGGGTGCGAGCCACGCCCTAATAGCGTCACAATGTGCCAAGTGCCAAGCCGGCGTTTCAAACCTTCTGGCTACCATATACACTAACTACTTACCTTTAGCCGGACGTGGCTTCATCAGCAATACCTTTTCCCTTTGAATTTGCCGCCTCGTGTGTCGAATCCTGTCAAAACCACAGCATTTACATAAATATGGGTCAAAGAAACATAACCTAATTAAAATTACTTGAAAAATGAAATAATAAACGAAGTTGGTAAAACCCAAGCCCCTGGACCACTTCTCGAAAAATTCTGAAATTCATACCAATGGATTCCTCGTCCGGCCACGAGTCCGTGCATACAAAATTATAGAAATCGGAGTTCGAATGGCCTTTCAAAACCCAAAATTTCATTTTCATAATTTAGGCCATAGTTCTTCACAAATTCTACCCAATTTCATGAGTTTTGATGTTGATTCTAGCATAAAATCGAGTTTTTGAGTAAAGAAACTTACCTCCAACGTTTCCCCGACAAAATCCCCTTACTTCCCATCCAAAAGCTCTCCAAATCGCTCACAAATGGTATAAAATAAGTTTTTGCTCGCGGGGGTTCTGTCATTAAAAACCCCTCTGTCAGGCCCGAGTTTCCTCTATGCGATCGCAGCACCATGCACGCGATCGCGATGAACAAATTTCCCAGGCCCTCATTTTACCTTATGCGATGCAATATAGACCATGCGATCGCAGTGAATATTGTCCCACTTCTACGCGATCGCACACCTAGCCACGCGACCGCACTGACCAGACCTCCAGACCTATGCGATCGCAGCGCCCTTTACGCGATCGCATAGTGCAAATATTTGAGCTCCCTCGTTTCGTCTACGCGATCGCAGCCTTTGGCTCGCGATCGTGAAGGGTTATTTTGCTCTGCAATTTTTGCTGAATTTTTCAACACCAAAAATCCCCGCTAGCCACCCAAATTCACCCCGAGACCCTCGGGACCTCAACCAAATGCACATATATATTCTATTACTACATTCAAACTTGCTTGCAACATAAAAATACCATCATAAACATCAAAATCATCGAATTCTCACGGATTGAAGCCTAAGTTTCATTAAAACTTTCGAAACTAACATTTGATCTAAAACCCAACCTAAACACCTCCGAATGATCTGAAATTTTGCACGCATATCCAAAATTACCTAACGGAGCTACTAGGACTCTCAGAATTTCATTCCGAGCTCCGGATCAAAATCTCACTCCGAAATTACTCAAAATTCAAACTCAGCCAATTCAAGCCTAAATCTACACCGGACCTCCGAATTCGATTCTGTTTGCTCTCCTAAGTATTAAATCATCCCCCGAAACTAGTCGAATTGTTAGAAATCCATTCCGAGCTTTCTAACTCATCGGTCAACATTCGGTTAACTTTTCCAAACTATCCTTCCCATAAAGAGATTTATTGCTTTATTTCTAACCGGATTCTATCCGATTTACTTCTAACTCACCAAATACATATAAATTAACATATTGAAGTATAAAATGAAGAAAATAGGGCGGTAACTCCCGTAACGACGGGTCGGGTCATTACATTCTCCTCAACTTAAACAAATGCTCGTCTGCGAGCAGGTTAAGAAATATACCTGGATTCTCAAATAGATGTGGATATCTGCTCCGCATCTCCTGCTCGGTCTCCCAAGTCACTTCCTCCACGGGACGACCTCTCCACTGCACCTTCACTGAAGCTATGTCTTTGAATCTCAACTTACGAACTTGTCGACCCAAAATGGCTATCGGCTCCACATCATAGGTCAAGTCCTCATCCATCTGTATTATGTTGAAGTCTAATACATGTGACGGATCCCCAACGTACTTCCGGAGCATAGATACATGGAACACCGGGTGAACTCCCGACAAGCTGGGTGGCAAAGCAAGCATATAGGCCACCTCCCCAACTTTCTTAAGCACCTCAAAAGGTCCAATGAACCTTGGGATCAACTTCCCTTTCTTTCCAAACCTCATAATGCCCTTCATAGGAGAAACCTTCAGCAACACCTTCTCGCCCATTGAATAAGACACATCTCAGACCTTCCGGTCCGCACAACTCTTCTGACGTGACTGAGCTGTGCGAAGTCTCTCCTAAATCAACTTCACCTTGTCTACGGCATCCTGGACTAACTCTGTCCCGAATAATCTAGCCTCGTCGGGCTCAAACCAACCGACTGGAGATCTACACCGCCTCCCATATAAGGCTTCATACGATGCCATCTGAATGTTGGACTGATAGCTATTGTTATAAAAAAACTCCGCAAGAGGCAAGTAATCAGCCCAAGAACCTCCAAAATCAATGACGCAAGCACGCAACATGTCCTCTAGTATCTGAATTGTACGCTGGGACTGCCTATCCGTCTATGGGTGAAATACTGTGCTCAACTCTACCTGTGAACCCAACTCTCGCTGAAATACTCTCCAGAACTGAGAAGTGAACTGGGTACCTCTATCTAATATGATAGAAATTGGAACTCCATGCAAACTCACAATCTCAAGATGAATATCTCTGCTAACCTCTCCGAGGACTATGTAGTACACACAGGAATGAAATGTGCTGACTTGGTCAGCCTATCCACAATCACTCAAACTGAATTAAACTTCCTTGCTGTCCAAGGGAGTTCACTAACAAAGTCCATAGTGATCCTTTCCCACTTCCACTCAGGAATATCTATACGCTGGAACACGCCACCGGGCCTCTGAAGCTCATACTTGACCTGCTAACAGTTGAGGCACCATGCTACATTACTCATAATATCTTTCTTCATCTTTCTCCACCAATAATGCTGCCTCAAATCCTGATACATCTTTGCGGCACCTGGATGAATAGAATACCGCGAGCTGTGGGCCTCCTCCAATATTAACTCACAAAGGCCATCAACATTGGGCACGCATAATCGGCCCTGCATCTACAACACACCATTACTATCAATAGTGACATCTCTGGCATCATCATGCTGAACTTTGTCCTTAAGGACAAGTAGGTGTGAATCATCATACTGGCGCTCTCGAATACGGTCATATAAGGATGACCGAGATACCATGCAAGCCAGCACTCGACTGGGCTCAGAGATATCCAGCCTTACCATCTGATTAGCTGGAGCCTGAACATCAACTGCAAGGGGCCTCTCCCCAACTGGAATGTACGCCAAGCTGCCCATACTAATAGTCTTCCGACTTAAAGCATCGACCACTACATCGGCCTTCCCGGGATGATACAAGATGGTAATATCATAGTCTTTGAGTAATTCAAACCATCTCCGCTGCCTCAAATTGAGATCTTTCTGCTTAAACAAGTGCAGAAGGTTGTGGTCGTCTATATATACGTCACAAGATACACCATACAAGTAACCTCTAAATCTTTAAGGCATGAACACTAGCAGCTAACTCTAAGTCATGGACAAGGTAGGTCTTCTCATGAGGCTTTAGCTGACGAGAAGCATATGAAATAAATTTACCCTACTGCATCAATACACAACCGATTCCAACTCTCGAAGCATCACAATACACCATATAAGACCCTGAAGCTGACGACAATACAAGCATCGGAGCTGTGGTCAAGGCCGACTTGAGCTTCTGGAAGCTCTCCTCACATTCATCCGACCACACAAATGGAGCATTCTTCTGTGTCAACTTAGTCAAAGGTGAAGCAATAGACAAAAAGCCATGAACAAACCTGCGATAATAGCCTATTAAACTGAGGAAATTCCGGATCTTAGTAGCTAAGGACGGCCTAGGCCAATTCTGCACTACCTCAACTTTATGTGGATCGACCCGAATACCATCGCTGGACACTACGTGTCCCAGAAAAGACATAGCGTCTAGCCAAAACTCATACTTAGAAAATTTTGCATACAGCTTTTCCTCTCTCAATATCTATAATACCTCCCTTAAGTGTTGTGCGTGCTCCTCCTGACTACGCGAGTACACCAGAATATCATCAATAAATACGATCATAAAAGAATCCAGATACGGCCGAAACACACTGTTCATCAAGTGCATGAATGCGGCCGGGGCATTAGTCAGCCCAAAAGACATCACCAAAAATTCATAGTGCCCATATCTCGTTCTGAAGGTTGTCTTCATAATGTCTGAATCCCTAATCTCCAACTGGTGCTAACCCGATCAAAGGTCAATCTTAGAGAATACACTTGCTCCCTGAAGCTGATCAAACAAGTCCTCAATATGAGGTAAATGGTACTTATTCTTTACTGTCACCTTGTTCAACTGTCTGTAATCAATGCACATTCTCATTGTGCCATCTTCTTCTTTATGAATAATACATGTGCACCCCAAGGTGACACACTCGGGCGAATGAACCACTTATCTAAGAATTTCTGAAGCTGCTCTTTCAACTCTTTTAACTCAGCTGGTGCCATGCTGTAAGGAGAATAGAAATGGGCTGAGTGCCCGACACCAAGTCAATATCGAAATCAATGTCCTGTTCGACGACATGCCTGACAGGTCTGCTAGAAATACATCCAGGAAATCCCTCACAGTAGGAACCGAATCAAAACTGGGAGTCTCGGCCTTAACATCTCTAACAAAATCCAAATAAGATAAACAACCCTTCCCAATCATTTGTTGGGCTTTTAGGAAGGAAATTACTCAGTCGGATACATAATCAGTCGCGCCTCGCCACTCGATCCTCGAATTATCTGGATTAACTAATGTGACTGTCTTGGCATGATAGTCCAGAATTGCATGGTAAGGAGAGAACCAATCCATGCCTAGAATCACGTCGAATCCACCATGCTCAATAATAATAAATCAACTCAAGTCTCCATACCCCAATAGTAACAATACATGATCGATATACATGATCCACAATAATGGTATCACCCACCGGGGTGGACACATGCACGGGCAAGGCAAGAATACCATGGGTTGTACCCAAATGATGCGCAAAATATGAAGATACATAGGAATAGTAGATCTGGGATCAAATAAGATAGAAACATCCTTGTTGTAGGCTGAGATAATACCTGCGATGACTGCATCTGATGCACTAGCGTCCCTCATATCTGGAAGAGCATAAAAATAGGCCTGACCTCCGCTAGTATGATCCTCACCCCTAGGGCGACCTCTGGCTACCTGTCTACCACCCCTAGCTGACTGAGATGGTGCTAAAGAAACAAGGGGCAAAAGACGAACGCTGATCCCTCTGCTGAGACCACTTACGAAGCAATTGGGGGCACTCCCTCCTAATATGGCCAAACTCACCACACTCAAAACAATGACCTGAAGCTGGAGAAAGGGACTACTGAGAACCCCTCGCTATGGATGAACCTTGAGCTGAAGGAGCAGGAGCAGAGCTATGAGCTGGAAGGGCGCTCAATGCGGGCTGGCTCTGCTGACGATCTTGCTGTCCCTGATGACCCTGAAGACCATGGTCTGACGAAGCTCCACTAGACTCTTCACGGCCTGAACGAGGAGATCTGAAGGAACGTCCTCTACTATGTTGAGGCTGGCCCATAGATGGAGCACCACTGTAACTACCTGCACAATGAGGCCTCTTAGCCATCCTCTCCTTACGATCTCGACGACGGTCTGTCTCAATCTGATGAGCCGCATCAACCACCTCCTCGAAAGTAACTATTGTAGCCCTCTCTCTAGTCACCAATATGCGGATAGGATAATTGAGACCATCCACAAATCTCCTGATCCTCTCACTGTCCGTCGGGATCATCCACATGGCATGACGGGCTAGCTGTGTAAATCTCAACTCATACCGAGTTACCGACATATCTCCCTGCTTCAGCCACTCGAACTGACAACGCGGCTCCTCCCTCTAGGATTGAGGCACATACTTCTCCAAAAATACCATGGAGAACTGCTGCCAAGTGAGGGGCGATGCCCCAATAGGCCTACACCTCTCAAAATCCTCCCACCAATGAAATGCTGGTCCTATGAATTGGAAGGTAGTGAAAGAAACACCGCTAGACTCCAGAATACCTACAGTACGAAGCATACTCTAGCACTTATTCAGAATACCCTAGGCATCCTCGCCCTCAACACTGTTGAACACCGCATGCTGTAGCCTCCCAACCCTCTCCAACCGACACTGCTCATCATTAAGCATAGCCGGAACCACATGAGCTGGAGCTGGTGCGACTGGTGCAGCCGGCTGAACTGGCTGAGCTGGAGCTGCCTCAGGTGACTGTAAATCCTAAACTACCGGCTCTGGTGTGCGAGCAACGGAGGTCTGATTCCTCCCCCTGCCTGTGAAAACACTGTTGCAGTAGAGGTCACAACCACTTGGGCTAAGCTAGTATACACTGATAGGATCTATGCTAAGGTCTCCTGAAGACCCAATATCTCAATAGACACTGCCGGTGCCTGAACCTAATCTGCTGGGATGTCTGTAGCTGGGACCTGATCCTAAACCTGGTCCACTGGTGCTGGGATCTGACCCTAAGTCTGGTCAGCTGGTGGGTCAGCAGGTGCTGTCACTGCTGCCCTACCTCTGCTACGACCACGACCTGTAGGTGCCACTGGTGGTCTTCCACCACATCCGTTAGCACGTGTTCACTCCATCTGCGAGAGAATAGAATACGGAAAAATTTAGTTTCACGATAAGACAAACCGCATGATATGAATCCAAGAAAGTGAAGTGTTTCCTAAAGTTCTGTAGCCTCCCGAGGATAGATACAGATGTCTACATACCGATCCGCGAAAGCCTACTATACCAGCTCATGACTCGTGAGGCTTAGTAACCTAGGCTCTGATACCAACTTGTAATGACCCAAACCTAGTCATGATGGCGCCCAACACTAAAGCTACGCAAGCCAGACCAACAACTATTTTCACAGTTAAAGACCATTCCCAAAAGGACAAATTTTAAGAAGAATATAATAGTCAATGATAATACTCCATTAATAATAGTATAATTAAATACTGAGAAGAGCGAACAATGAAATGACACTCCCAAAAGATCTGGGGTCACAAGTCTAGAGCCTCTAAGCAAAAATTGAATAGTAATAGGAATACTTAATAAAATATTCAAGTTTGGGAAAATATATAAAAATAGCTAAAATAAAGAGAGAAGCTAGGTCTTGCGAATGCCAGCAGCAACCTCAGCAAATCGAATATACTCTGAATAAGCTGGAAAGCTCATCTAACCCTCCTGTGTACCTGAATCTGCACACAAAGGTACAGCGAGTAGGGGTGAGTACTAAGTACTCAGTTAGTAAAAAGTGTATAAAATAGCTGAAAGCAGGAAATCCACAGAATACCACAGAGCAATGCTAAAACTACAGTCCGATACCTACCACGAACTAACAACAACAACAATCACAATTAGCATAGATAATTTACAAACAAAAAATGCAATGCAATGCACATGACCGCTACGGCGCGTAGCCCGGTCAGTTTAACGTCGACGACGCTCACTGGGGGTGTGCACAGACTCCGGAGGGTTCCTTCAGCCCAAGCGCAATATTCATATCATCCGCTACGGTGTGCAGCCCGATCCATACTCAGTCCACAACATGCATATGAGTCACACAACAATTCAATTTATTTATTTCGTGGTTCTAGTTCATTAACAACGAAAAATACTTCAATTTTATTTAATTTTCCAAGAACAAGTGACTTAGCATTTCATAATAGTGATGTCAAACCATGACTGAGTTCAATGATTTTGCAAATCACACTATCACATAGATATTTATCCCCTAAGGATACTGCAGGTCGTCACATGGCCCCAAACATAGCTTATAGCCCACAAATATATTTAACATAGTGTGCGTTTCAACCGCCAATATAATATTATTCATATTCGGGATGGGACAAGTCTCAATCCCCAGTCATAACAATTCCCGCACCTACCATGGGGTGCGAGCCATGCCCTAATAGCGTCACAATGTGCTAACCCGGGGTTTCAAACCCTCAGGCTACCATATACACTAACTACTCACTTCTAGCCAGCCATGGCCTCCCCGCGATACCTTTTCCCTTCGGATTTGCCGCCCCGTGCGTCGGATCTAGTCAAAACCGCAGCAATTACAAAAATATGGGTCAAAGAAACATAACCCAATCAAAATTACTTGGAACACGAAGTTGGTAAAACCCGAGTCCCGAGCCCACTTCTCAAAAAATTCTGAAATTCATACCAACAGATTCCTCGTCTCTTCACAGTCCGTTCATATAAAGTTTATCAAAATTGGAGTTCGAATGGCCTTTCAAAACCCAAAAATTCATTTTCATAATTTAGGCCCTAGTTCTTCACAAATTCTACCCAATTTCACGAGTTTGGTGTTGTTTCTAGCATAAAACTGTATTTTTGAGTCGAGAAACTTACCTCTAATGTTTCCCCGACAAAATCCTCTTACTTCCCGTCCAAAAGCTCTCCAAATCGCCCACAAATGGTGTAAAATAGGCTTTTGCTCGCGGGAGTTCTGTCATTAAAAACCCCTCTGTCAGGCCCGAATTTCCTCTATGCGATCACGGCACCATGCACTCGATCACGATGAAAAAATTTCCCAGGCACTCATTTTACCTTGTGCGATCGCAGTGAATATTGTCCCTCTTCTACGCGATCGCACACCTAGCCACGCGACCGCACTGACCAGACCTCCAGACCTATACGATCGCAGTGCCCTTTGCGCGATCGCATAATGCAAATATTTGAGCTCCCTCGTTTCTTCTATGCGATCGCAACCTTTGGCTCACAATCGCAAAGGGTTATTTTTGCTCTGCAATTTCTGCTGCATTTTTCAAGACCAAAAATCCCCGTTAGCCACCCGAATTCACCCCGAGACCTTCGGGACCTCAATCAAATGCACATATATGTTATTACTTCATTCAAACTTGCTCGCAACATAAAAACACCATCATAAACATCTAAATCATTGAATTCTCACAGATTCAAGCCTAAGTTTTATTAAAACTTCCGAAACTAACATTTGATCTGAAACCCGACCTAAACACCTCCAAATGATCTAAAATTTTGCACGCATATCCAAAATCTCATAACGGAGCTACTACAACTCTTGGAATTCATTCCGAGTCCCGGAACAAAATCTCACCTACCGTCTGGAATTCACCAAAATTCAACCTCAACCAATTCAAGCCTAAATCTACACCGGACCTCCGAATTTGATTCTGATTGCTCTCCTAAGTCATTAATCATCCCCCGACACTAGTCAAATTGTCAAAAAACCATTTCGATCTTTCTAACTCATTGGTCAACATTCGTTTGGCTTTTTCAAACTATCCTTCTCATAAAGAGATTTATTGCCTTATTTCTAACCAGATCTACCCGATTTACTTTTAACTCATCAAGCACATACAAATTAACATATTAAAGTATAAAATGAAGAAAATAGGGAGGTAACTCCCGTAACGACGGGTCAGGTCATTACAATAATTCTTTTTCAACTAATGATTATAATTTACTAGACGCACTTTCTCAAGCTACGCTAGCTAATTTCACAATACGGTTCACTTTGATTGCACCCAGGGTTTTGTTATCTCTAATCCAACCCCTAAAGCCTCGTTTATGACTCTCGTCTATACTTTGGGAGTGACGTTGCTCATACGATCACCTATATATGCACTCTCTTTAAACTAATCCACAATCAAAACATAGATTCACAATTAGAAATTAACAAACAAATCCAATTATATTGATAAAACAACCAAGTTATTCCCAACGGGTTCCACCAAAACCTTAGATTAAGGTTTTTAGCTACTCTTGACAATGGGAGAATAAAATACTAAAAGATTCATAACCATAATATTGCAAGAAAAATAAAGAAGAGTAAGAGTAATGATGTTTTGGGTGATCTCTCACACTTGTTTTTCTTGCCAAAGTACTCTCTAAAATATTACTTGCCTCCCTTGGGCGAGTTCTAGTATTTAAATAGGGTTTTGGGCTAAAAATTCTAGAATTTGCACTTCAGTCATTCAATTTTCCGTCGCCTTCCGCAGTCCTACCACGGTCACGCTAGGACCTCGGCAAATGGCCTCTCTGAATCTTAACATAGCTTCTTGCCGCGGTCCGATCACATTTACACCGGGACTGCGACAGTTCACCTCCAGATGTGGTTTGTGTATTTCACATGGTTCATTTGGCGAATTTTGTGCTATTGGTCTCTTTTTCCTCCATAATTGATCCAAAACTACTCCACAAACTTCTTTTACTGTATATAACCTGCAAAACATAAAAGCACTAATAAGAGCATTTTGTCATCTCTTTTACCATAAAAGCTCTACAAGAAAGTGGTCCTTTTGAGGTTTAATCATAGTTTAATTCACCTATTATCAACACCCCACACTTAAAGCTTTGCTCGTCCTCGAGCATGTAGAACCACACTTCTATGCTTAATCGCTTAATTAATTACCCAATTTTATGTCACACCCGCCATTAAGAAATAACAACCTAAGCAATGCAACTGCGTCACCTCAGATGCAGACTCTAATGCCATGCCACACACATGCTCACTCTAGTTACTCTAACAGAGGTGGAAACTTGCTTTTTCTTCCTGAGACACATGCTCTCACATCAATAAATTGAGAGAAGTACATATAGAATCAAGCACAAAGAACTTTAGATAGAAAGAATTCACTCACTCTCAGCAAAGAACATTCATATGCCACACAGATACACCATAAAATTGCCCTTAGTGTACTACTCTACTAATCGAGTTGTTTTAGTCTAAGATCAAGAGGTCTTTATTTGGTTGTAATGTAGGCTAAGGGATGGGTAGGATATATTTGGATATAGTGACTAACCTCCCTAAACATTTTTAATACATTCTTCCTTTATTCCATTTCCGTGTTCAGCCCAGTCATTCTCCCACACTTGTTTCATAAGCTACCCCCACTTTTCTTGGTGCAATTGGCTTTTTCTTGCTATACACTATTGTAGGACCGCCTATTTACAAGATCATTCTTCTATATTTTAATACACTTATTTTTTTTAACAACCATTGCACCCTTCAAGTATTTTCCCGGTTTCCTTTTTTTCTACTCCCTATCACCCCACACTTCGACTTTTACATGATCTTTAACAATTCAAGTGCTTCTAGGAGGCAAAGGGTCAAAAAGTCAAGCTATTCAACACATGGATGTAGATTATTACAAGGTTACCAAAGAATCAGGCTTAAGCTCAAAGGGGTTAAATATGGTAATACGTACAGGTTGATTTATAATTGGACTGGCTATACAAAGAAATGCTTCAATCATCTCTAAAACCAAACAACTTCTATTTCACTTTGCAAACACACCGGACAAGTTCTAGGTATCGCATGCAAGCATAGAATACATGTAATTTCTCACACTCATTCCGCATTAATTTGTCAACACACTCACATGAGCTTTTATGCAAGACAAGGTGTGCACAATTAAGGCATAACTTATGAGTCTACACATGAGCTTAGACGTCGTACTCTCAAGTTTGTTTAATTGTTAGCATGTGTATACATCAATGGGTGCATTCTCGCCCTTACCCATCCTAGTCCAAGAGAGTCTTCAGAGTCCTAAAAAAAGAGAAAAAATCTACCTAACCTGGTTCAAGAAACACCCTTGGAAAAGAACCGTGGTCAAAAGAAAACCAAGGGGAAATTACTACACTACCTAAAAAGAGAAAAGAAAATAAAGAAAATCTAAGTGGACTACTTCCCTCAAGAGTACTGTCCAAGTGGTCAGTCCTCAGGAAGAGTCCTTTACCCTTTTCTTTAATTTTTTTATTTATGTTTTTAACTGCGAGCATGTGATTTTTCCCCTATATGAATTATTGACAAAAAAAAATGATTTCTTTAATTATTTTGCGATCTTGTGGATTTTTATGACATTTTATGTTAATTGTTTGTATTTTATTTATGCGTTTTAATTTATATGAAAATATAAAAATACACTTGCCATTTGATTAAGATTTAACTTTATATTTTAGGATTAATTAGTAGTTAAGGGGAAAAATATAGAAAATAACAAAAATAGACTTTTTGAATTTTTAGTTTGTCTTAATTTGTGTTTAATTAGAAATTAGGGTACTTGGAAATTAGAAAATATAATTTTTTAGTGTCAATTTGATTTTTGAGCTTTGATTTAGCATGTCAGAAAATAAAAAATAAAATAAAAGAAAAGAGAAAACAATTTAAAAAGAAAAAATGAAGAGAAAAGGAAATTTGGGTCAATTTAATTCCTAGCCCAAACAATTCCCCCAAACCCATGCAAAACCCGGCCAAATTAGCCCAATTACCCGATCCAACCCCTTTCTTAGTAAAACGACGTCGTGTTGGCATCACACAATCCCGGCCCACTATATTCCCTAATCCAATGGCTACAATTGATTTTCATTGTTTACATAAAAGTGTTCAAAAATCTAAAAACCCTAAAAAACATTTCACTCTTCCTTGTACTCATCTGCCTCCGCCCTAACGCCGCCTGCCGGAAATCGCCTACGGCGGCGGCCAACGTCCAAATCATCCCAAATTTTCACCATGTTATCTTTGTAATATCCCCGTCTCATATCTAAATTTGTCTTCCTCCAAATCCCAACCAATCTACAAAACTCTAACCTTTATCTCCGCTGCACACGGCGGCGCCGGCTCCAAACAACTCCAAAATAACACCACAGCACCCCCTAACCTTCCTCATTCCTAAATACCCAACTGGATTTCTTCAAATGTCACTAGAACGGCTCGACTCTTGAATCATAGAGCCAACAGAACCCTAGAAGGTCATTTTTCTCAATCTTTGCTCAATATTTTGAGTCTGGTCATGCATAGGTGAGGTTCTTCTCTTTCCTTGTTATTTGAATTGAATTGAGTTTGTTTTCTGATTAAGTCATTTGTGTTAGTTGTTTGACAGTGAGTTGGTTCTCAATTTTGAATTAATTTATCTTAGGGTTTTGTTTTTGAAAATTACTTTCATGCCAGTGTGATTAGTTTTGTTCATGATGCAAGTAGATTCATTTTGATACTTGATTATTGTTCAGTATAGTTTCACGTTTGAATAGCTGAATTTGGTTGGATTTAATCTCCCAGTTCTGATTAATTGGTATGAATGATTAAGCTGAGTCTTTAGCTTCTGTTAAGCACTTAACCATAGTTATCTGACTAAGGTTAGTTAGGAGATGTAGGCGAGTTAACAGGGTTGGGATTGAGTTAGTAATTTCAGGTTAAATTCAAGGGTAGTTTAGATATTTAGGATTGGGTAACACATGGTATATGAAACTGGAATCTTCTACGGCTTTCCAAGGTAGGACTTTAGTGTAATTATTGTAATTGTAGTGGGATAACTTGAGTAACAAGTTAATAAGTAGAGATAAATAAAAGGCATTTTATTTTCAAGAAAGAATACAGTGATACGTATTCCCGAAAGGGCTGAGGCCTAAGGTACTTCTTTTCTTCTTCTTTTCTGTCTTCTCCTTCTCCTCTCTGTAAGCCGTGACTATGTCCGGCTAAGAATATTCATGTCTATGTTAGTTTTCTAACGTCTTATACTTGTTTACTATGAAAGATCTAGACTTATCAAAATATAAAGGAATTTTATAAAGAATTTTTGACTTGGTTCCAGAATTGTACCATTAACAGGATCTCTGGATAGGCATGCGGTAGTCTGCGTAGCCTATGCATAGATACAGTAATTTGTATCCTTTAAAGGACTGGCGATAATCTGCACAATCAATAAGGACTCAAGAGTCGAAAATATAGAAGAATTATACAAAGCTTAATGACTGTATGGTAACCTTTTACCCGAGCAAGGGGCCTGTCTGGAACACACTAGTTATCTATACTAGCTCTTGTCTAACCGTTCCGACCGTGATGAAGATGCCCTAACGCACTCAGCTTAGCGGGCTTAAAACACGGCTTGTTAGACGGAGCCAGTAAAGATAGTAATGTACCCGACTGTACCACCATCCCGGAACCAAGTCAAAAATTCTTTATAAAATTCCTTTATATTTTGATAAGTCTAGATCTTTCATAGTAAACAAGTATAAGACGTTAGAAAACTAACATAGACATGAATATTCTTAGCCGGACATAGTCACGACTTACAGAGAGGAGAAGGAGAAGACAGAAAAGAAGAAGAAAAGAAGTACCTTAGGCCTCAGCCCTTTCGGGAGTATCACTGTATTCTTTCTTGAAAATAAAAGTTTACAAAGAGAGAGAGATGTTTACAATTGAGAAGAGAGAGAGAGAGAGAGAGAGCTTTCAAGAAGAAAATGTATTTTCTTCCTTGCCTTCCTAATGAATGAAGGCTCCTTATTTATATAAGAAAAAAGAATCTATGAATAGTAAAAGTGGGTCCATATGTGGGCCCATACACAGTGTTTCTACTGTTTATGAATAGTAAAATAGGTCCCTCATGCGGGCCTTTGCACAGTATATCTACTGTTTACTTGTCTTGTCAGTGGGTCCGGCGGCTTTTCCGTCCTTTTTCATTGTCTGGAGGAGATTTTTCACCTTCCGAATCTCGCTATCATATAATATTTTCTCAGTTTCCATTGGCTGAGAGTCTTGTATATCTTTGTTGCTTGTCTCACTTCGCATTGATGAGTCAGACTTTTCACTTTTATTAATAGTCTCTATCAGATTTCTTTTTACTTCGTCCAAGTATTGCTGGATTAGTTCAGTTTTATCTCCTTCCTGAATAGAGATTCTTCTGGCAATGTGCCTTACTGAACAGTCATCATATAAGACGGTTTTTTGAGACACGTTTGAGTATAACTGGATTTGTGATGTAATAGTGTCCAATAATTCTTGTCTATAAAGCTGCTTTGTTTTGGGATCAATCTTCATTAATTTATCCCAGAAATTATTGTAAAATACCCGGTATAAGCAAGGAATATTATCTTCGGTATAACCGAATTCTGGAATCCATTTATGAATCCAAGGGATAGAGAATTCAATGAAAAAATATAGTCGATCTATACGTTCCAAAAAAACATATATGATCGGCATGGTATAACTGTGTAAGAAATGGCGAAATCTTCGTCCATTCTTTGTATAACTTTAAAAAAGGTTCAGGTATAATATTTACCGTAGGGCCATGATATGACCACCAGTTTATAAACCAGTTTGGAATAGGTTCAGAGAATATCTTTACACATATCTTGATAAACCACATATGCTTTTGTCGATCATTATTGTAGTATAGCACTTTATCAAATGTTTTGATATAATCCCAGTAGGTGAAACTCATAAGGGATTTGTTTAGGCTTATCTGCCTTTCTTTCATGGTAGATATTCCCCATTCGTCAACAGATATTATCTGTTTGATAATAATCTTTGAGAAGCTATAAACATTCTCGGAAGTATTGTAACCAGAGAAGTGTTGAATCTCTGCACTACCCGTAGTTGTAAGGATAGTTTCATAATAAGATCGGGTTTTATATGATTCACCCGGATAATATAATCCATTAATAAGGTATCTCTGGAATATCTTCACGGCTCGTTTTTTCTCTGAATTTCAGAGTTTTCCAAAAGAAATATCATTTCTTTCTTGAGCAATTTCTCATAGGATTTAGTATCTTCATCCTCTTTAGCGATTGAAGCAAATGTATCACTTTGCGTTTTGCTGGCTAAATATGCTTGTAAGTGCCCGTATAACGGACTGTCTTCTGGGATATCTTCCAGATGTATTGAAGAAGAAGAAGAAGATTCTTCTTGCTGGACAATTTTTGAATTTATCAATTGTTTTCTTCTCGATTGTATTACTGGAGAAGATGAGGATCCATATGACGATCCTTGATATGATCGATTTTGATAATTTGAGGATGATCGAGAGGGTGTTTTTCCCTTACCTCTTCCTCTGGTGGCCCAAGGAGGGTCCATTCTGCACAGATAGTAAATCATTCAGAAAATTAGAAATCTTCGTCACGGTATAACCAATTAAGATCCTGATTAGAAACATCAGAATAATCATGAATTGAAAATTCAAAATCATCGACCATAATCGAAGTGATTACTTTATCAATAATAAGACTTTGTAAGTCTTTATTTAAAGGAATCGCTCTTATAATAGTAATAAGAGTCTCATCGTTGAAGAAGTTAGTGTAATAACTCATTATTCAAGATATTCACGAGATAAAAAGTCAGGAAGAGAGTTATCAGTTCCCTTTTTATAAACAATTTCAAAATCAAAAGGTGCTAGTTGAGCTCGCCATCTAGCAAACATGAGCTTAGAAACATCATGCTTAAAATCTTTGTCAAACATATATTTGACAGATTGGGCATCAGGTTTTATTAAAAACTTATGATTGTACAAATCGTCTTGAAATTTTAAAACACATTTGACAATTGTCAACATTTCGTGGGCCACAGTAGCATATTTCTTCTGGGCATCGTTCCACTTTCCAGAGTGATATCTTATTGGATATTCTCTTTTATCAATGGGATTGATTTGTTTCAAAATCCCACCATAACCGATGTTGGATGCATCAGTCTCAACAATCTTTTGCCAAGTAGGATTGGCCAAAGTTAAGCAGGGTAAAGCTTTTACCCTTTGCTTAATATTTTGGACTATTTTTGTATGTAAATTAGTCCAAGCCTATTTGTAGGTCTTTTTTAGCCGGTCGTATAATGGGGCTAAATCACGCGACAAATCTTTAATAAAATGGGAGACATAATTAAGGCTTCCTAAGAACCTTTGTAATTGAGTTCTATCAGTAATAATATCAGAAAATTTAGAAGCAAATTCAATTGCACGTTGTATAAGGGTTATCTTACCCTGACAAATATTATGTCCTAAAAATCTAACATCAGTTTGAAATAAACTCATTTTTGGTTTTGAGATTACCAAACCATTTTGTATAACAATCTTTTTGAAAATATCAAGATGTTTGATATGTGTTTCAAAGGTTTTTGAATAAACCAAAATATCGTCAATATAAACAATGATGAAATCCAAATATGGATTAAAAATGTCATTCATGATTTTTTGAAATTCGGAAGGAGCATTTTTTAGACCAAATAGCATAACATTCCATTCATATTGACCAAAGGGAACATTAAAAGCAGTTCTATAAGTATGCTCTTTAAAAATTTGAATATGCCAATAACCAGATTTTAAATCGAATTTTGAAAATATATTAGCATCATATAAACGAGAAAGAAGATCCCTTTTATTGGGGATCGGATATCTAATCCATTTTAAACTCTTATTAACAGGTTTGTAATTGATAACTAATCGGGGAATTCCTCGTTCTTTTTCTACAGCATTATTAACGTAAAATGCCGAACAAGACCAAGGGGATTTTGAGGGCTTTATCGGACCTCTTTGTAAGAGACTATCAATCTCAGTTTTACAAAAGGCGACCAATTCTGAATTCATCTGGCATGGTCGAGATTTTGTAGGAATATTATCCTCCGAAAAAGTATCTTCGTAAGGAAGAGTAACAATATGCTTTTTTCGGTTCCAAAAAGCGCTAGGATGATCGGCAAAAATATCAATAGCCAATTTTTTAGAAATCAAATTGATTTTTTCTTTTGTTTTAGCAGAATTTATTGTATAAAATATTTTCATGCTTAATAGTTCTAATTGCAAAGAATCTACATGCTTTTGTTTCATGTCAATTAAAGCATTGATATCACGAGTTACAGGATTTGTAACAAAAGAATAATAAATATTTTTATTATTATAAGTAGCATTAAAACCTTTTGCATCAATATCGGTAAAAGGATAAACAACGTTTATAAAAGGAGTTCCTAAAATAATAGGAGGATATAACTGATTTTTAACCAGAAAAAAGAAGTGAGGAATGCAAACTTTATTTTGACAAATATGCGTGTTAGGCAGTTTATACTTTATATCTAAAGCATGGCCAGAAGCGATTTAACCATATGAGTAGTTGTTTGAAAATGTTTAGTGGGAACTAATCCCTCTTGGATGCAACTAACATCTGCACCGCTATTGTGACGACCCAAAGGGTCATCACTTATTTTATTAATCATTTCGAGCTTCTGAGGCCTTGAAAACCTCATTCTATGTTGCCTCGATTTACGTGCACGATCCGGGCATGTGGCCGGAAAGTTTTTGTGATAGAAAATATGAATTCTATGAGAAATTTGGAGAAAAATGATATTAATATTGATATGGTTGACTTCGGTCAACATTTTTGGTAAACGGACCCGGACCCGAGATTGGATGGTCCCGAAAGGTCCTTAGGAAAATATGGGACTTGGACATGCGTCCGGAGTCGAATTCTGAGGCCTAGAGCCCAAGTTATGAATTTTTTCGTGAAATTGTTTTTGATGTAATTGTTAAAGGAAAATGAATTAATTGACCTTGGTATCGGGCTCGTATTTTGGTTCCGACGCTTGGTGCAAGTCTTAAATATTATATATGTGTTTTCTGCAAAGTTTGGTGACATTCGGATGTCGTTTGATATGTTTTGGACCTTGAGTTCCAAGTTTGAAAGTTTTGAAAAACAAAAGTATGAAAATCATGAACTTGAGGCTTGATTTGATGAAAACGATGTGATATTGGCGATGTGATCGCACGAACAAGTTCGTAATGTGTTTTTGATGTTGTGTATATGTTTGGTTTGGAGCCCGGGGGGGCTCGGGAAAAGATTTGATAGGCCGTTCGTTCAATTTCTGAATTTTTGCACTGCTGATTTTTCACCCAGCTGTTGGCTTCGCAATTGCGAAGTATTTCTCGCAATTGCGAAGGTGACAGATCAAGGCAGGGTTCGCAAATGCGAACCCTTGATCGCAAATGCGAAGGGTGCCCAGGACCGTTCGGGTTCGCAAATGCGAACCAAACCTCGCAAATGTGAGGCCTTCAGTGTTAAGCCATTCTTCGCAAATGCGAAGAATTCTTCGCAAATGCGAAGGCCCCTCAGCCCACCTTTGTTCGCAAATGCGAACAAATGTTCGCAAGTGCGAAGGCCCCAGAATTGCCTTGGCTTCGCAAATGCGAACAAAAGTTCGCAAATGCGAACTTCCCAGCCTTAGCTTATTTTTCAAACTCCACAAATTGGTTGGGATTCACAATTGCGAACCCATGTTCGCAAATGCGAACACAGAGACCTGTAAATCACGATTTCCAGCTTCATTTTTCACATTTCACAACCCAAAAACACCCATTGGCGATTTTTCACGAACTCCCTCTTCTTCAAAACAATTGTAAGTCACTTTTTACTTAATTCTTTCAATTCCTAACAACATTAAACATGTTTTTCAATAGAAATCAAAGGTTTTCATGGTAGAATTCCTTGTTTTTGGTAGAATATAGGGTTTTTCATGAATTAGGAAATTGGACCTCGAATTGAGGTCCGATTTTGAAACAAATCATATACTTGAACTCGTGGGGGATGGGTAACCGGATTTTGGTCCGAACCCCGAGTTCCGACCATGTGGGCCCGGGGTCGAAATTCACTATTCCGGGCAGAATGTTGTAAAAGTTGTAATTGGCCTTATGAATTAGTTTGTTGAGTAGTATTGATGATATTAAATCAATTGTGTATAGATACGATTGGATTGGAGCCCAATTTGAAAGGAAAAGGCATTGCCACGGATTGAATTGTTCATAAACATTCGAGGTAAGTGTTTGTTCTATCCTAGCTTGAGGGAATAGGATTATGTGCTATGTGTTATGTGAACGAGTGCGGTGTATGGGTTGTGGTGACGAGCATCCATACACTGGAGTCTAGTATGACCGTGAGTCGTTGTTAATACTTATTGTGAGACATATTTGAAGATAAATTGTTGAACCCTTGCCGGGTTGTAGAATTGTTATTGTTCTCCCTTGTCGGGACTTGTTGTGAAGATGATTATTGATTGCCCTTGCTGGGACGGTTTATGATTTATTGTTTCATTCTTTGCCCTTAACTGTGATTGTTATTTGGGTGAGGAAGAGTGATAATGCACGAAGGGTGATGTCGTGCCTTGATTTATTATTTATGCACGAAGGTTAATGCAGTGCCATGTTTTATTGATTTTGCACGAAGGTTAATGCCGTGCCATGTTTTATTGATTATGCACGAAGGTTAATGTCGTGCCATGTTGTTGATTATGCACGAAGGATCATGTCGTGCCTTGTTATTGAACCATGTACGAAGGATCATGCCGTACCATGGATGTGAGGATGAGAGTAAAAGCACGAAGGGTGATGCCGTGCACTTTATTTACTTATTTGGTGAGGATGAGAGTAAAAGCACGAAGGGTGATGCCGTGCAACTACTTGCCATTCCTTGACTTTATATTACTTGTTTTTCCATTATACTTTGTTTTTCCTTGTGAACTTATTAACTGTTGTTAATTGTTGAGTTCTTTTGAGATATTCCTTATTGTGTTATTACTTGGTTATTTCTTGTTAATTGTGGTATACATATATATGGAACTGCACAGGTTTATGTGGGTGTCCGGTCCTAGGCTTGTCACTACTTCGCCGGGATAGGCCAGGCACTTACCAGCACATGGGGTCGGTTGTGCTGATACTACACTTCTGTGCGTTTTTGCACAGGTCCAGGTTTCGATCAGGAGTAGCAGCAGTAAATCTTTTGCGTGGAAGTTGAACACTTTGAGACCGAGGTAGCTTACAGGCGTCCACAAGCCCGGCGTCTCTTCTTTTACTTTTGTTATTAGCTGTAGTCTCTTTGTTCCGAGACAAACAGATTATGTTATATCTCTTTCAGACCTTTATGTGTAGTATTCAGTAGTAGTTCGTGAGTTGGCGACTCCACGTCTTGGGTAGAGGATTTCAGTATCAGATACCTTGAAACTACTTATTTTCTATTTTTATAAAGTCTTCCGCACTTGTTTAATTAAGATTATGATTTTGGTTATTAATTTGAGTATGAAGTATTGTTAAACAGGATAGTGTGAATAAAGAGGCTTGCCTAGCTACCACGAGTAGGCGCCATCACGATCCCGATGTTGGGGGAAAAATCCGGGTCGTGACAAGTTGGTATCAGAGCTCTAGGTTACATAGGTCTCATCACTCACGAACAAGCTTAGTAGAGTTTGAGAGGTAGGTACGGAGACGTCTATACTTGTCCTCCAGAGTCTATTGAGTTAAGAAAGAGTCTCTCATTTGTTCTTTCTTGTCGTGCGACTTGTTCCTCAAATACTGATTGAACTTCTATTCTGTCTTTTCGCAGATGGTGAGGACACGTGCTTCTTCGTCTACTGACCAGCAGCCCGAGCCCCAGGCATCTCCCGTGAGGGGCAGGGGCCAAGGCCGTATCAGAGGCCGTGGTAGGGGTAGAGCTCAGCCCCAGGCAGCTACCCTAGAGGTGGAGCCTCATATTGAGATTGACGAGGAGGTTCCGGTCCCAGCAGCTCCAGTGGGCCCAGCTCAGGTCCCAGGAGAGGCTTTATTTACCCCGAATCTTCGGGAGGCTTTGGTTAGGATAGCGGGATTTATGGACAGCATTGCCAGAGCAGGTTTATTACCAGTTGCACCAGCCACTTCTCAGGCTAGAGGAGGGGCCTAGACTCCTGTTGCTCGTACTCTAGAGCCAGTAGCTCCTCAGCCTCAGGCACCAGTGGTTCAGCCAGCTGTGGCCACTCAGTCAGGTACCACAACTCAGGCCGGAGATGGAGCCGCCATGACTTCTGATTCTTTTTGGAGACTTGATCGGTTCTCCAAGATGTTAACCACTACCTTCAGCGGTGCCACATCGGAGGATCCTCGGGATTTCTTATTCGGTTGCCATGAGATTCTCAAGACTATGGGGATCGTGGAGTCCAATGGAGTTGACTTCTGTACATTTAGGCTTTCAGGATCCGCCAAGGCTTGGTGGAGGGATTATTGTTTGACTCGACCAACATGGTCCCCGGCTTTATCATGGGATCAGTTTGTAGAGCTATTTCTGGAGAAGTTTCTCCCTACTACTCAGCGGGATGCACTTCGGAGGCAGTTTGAGCGCCTCCATCAGGGCACTATGACGGTCACTCAGTATGAGACGAGATTTGTCGATTTGGCTCGTCATGCAGTGGAGATACTTCCCACAGAGCGGGAGAGGGTCCATAGGTTCATAGATGGGCTTAATCAACCAATTAGACTTCAGATGGCGATGGGAGTAGGGAGTGATATTTAATTTCAGGAGGCAGCTAATGCAGCACGTAGAGTTGAGATGGCTCTTGCTCGGGGAGGTGGTTATTCTTCAGACAAGAGGCCTCGTCATTCAGGCAGGTTTAGTGGTTCTTCTTCTGGTGGCAGAGAATCTTTTGACAGAGGCCAGTCTTCCAGGCCTTTCCATTCCGCCCTTCAGGCTTCACAGGGTGGACCAGGTGATCGTGGTTTTCGTGGGCAGTATTCAGATCAGCCTCCTATTAATGCTCAGCCCCTTCAGAGTGTTCGTGGAGGCCATTCAGGTCGTCAGGGCCAGCAGCCCTATCAGTCTAAGAGTTGCTACGGTTGTGGTGATCCAGGTCATTTTGTCAGGTACTGCCCTCGAGCAACGGGCAATTCTTAGCAGCGAGGCCCTCGTCCCATGATTCGGGCCCCAGCTGACCCTCGCCTGCCCAGCCAGCCGCAGGCGGGGGTAGAGATTATAAAGGTGGAGGTCGAGACCGTAGAGGTGGAGACCATCCAGCCAGGGGTAGAGGTCAGCCAGTTGATGGCCGTCCTAGAGACGTAACTCAGAGGGGAGGTGCAGATCCCCGGTTCTACGCTTTGCCAGCCAGGCCAGAGGCAGAGGCATCAAATGCCGTGATTACAGGTACCATTCTTGTGTGTGGCAGAGGTGCTTCAGTATTATTTGACCCTGGATCTACATATTCATATGTGTCTTCCCACTTTGCACCGTATTTGGCCGTGCCCAGCTATGCTCTAGATATTCCAGTTTATGTGTCTACACCGGTGGATGACTCTATTGTAGTCAACCGAGTGCATCGTTCGTGTGTAGTTATATTTGGGGGTCTTGAGACCCGTGTTGATCTGTTGCTTTTGGATATGGTGGATTTTGATGTCATATTGGGGATGGACCGGTTGTCCCCATACCATGCTATTCTAGATTGTCATGCTAAGACCGTGACCTTGGCCTTGCCAGAATCACCCCGACTAGAGTGGAAAGGTACTTCAAGCCACTCCGTTCGCACCGTTATTTCCTATGTTAAGGCTCGATGCATGGTCAAGAAGGGGTGTCTAGCTTATCTGGCTTATGTTCGTGATTCCAGTGCAGAGGTTCCTTTCATTGATTCAGTCCCTATTGTACGGGAGTTTCCTGAGGTTTTCTCTTCAGACCTACCGGGCATGCCACCCGACAGGGATATTGATTTCTGTATTGATCTGGCACCGGGCACTCAGCCCATCTCTATTCCACCCTATCGTATGGCCCCGCCGGAATTAAAAGAGTTGAAAGATCAGTTGCAAGACCTTCTTGAGAAGGGCTTTATCAGGCCCAGTGTTTCCCCCTGGGGAGCACCTGTATTATTTGTAAAGAAGAAAGATGGCTCGATGCGGATGTGTATTGATTACCGGCAATTGAACAAAGTGACAATAAAGAATAAGTATCCACTGCCGAGGATTGATGATTTATTTGACCAGCTTCAGGGTGCCAAGGTATTTTCAAAGATAGACTTGAGGTCAGGCTACCATCAGCTGAAGATCAGGGCGGCTGACATTCCTAAGACATCCTTTCGCTCTAGATATGGGCATTATAAGTTCTTGGTCATGTCCTTCGGGTTGACCAATGCCCCGACAGCATTCATGGAGTTGATGAATCGGGTATTCAGACCTTATTTAGATCTGTTCGTGATAGTCTTTATAGATGACATCCTGGTATACTCCCGCAGCCAGGAAGAGCACGAGCAGCACCTCAGAGTGGTTCTTCAAACTCTGAAAGATAATCAGCTATATGCTAAATTTTCGAAATGTGAGTTCTGGCTGAGTTCGGTGGCATTTCTAGGCCACTTGGTGTCGAGCAAGGGAATTCGAGTGGATCCGAGGAAGGTGGAGGCCATGCAGGGTTGGCCCAGGCCCTCCTCAACTACTGAGATTCGTAGCTTCCTTGGTCTGGCAGGTTATTACAGTCATTTTGTAGAGGGGTTTTCTTCGTTCGCAGCACCCATGACCAGATTGACCCAAAAAGGTGCCCCTTTTCAGTGGACAGATGAGTGTGAGGCGAGCTTCCAAAAGCTCAAGATAGATTTGACTTCGGCACCAGTGTTGATACTACCTACGGGTGCAGGGCCTTATACAGTTTATTGTGACGCATCTCGTACAGGGCTTGGAGCGGTATTGATGAAGGATGGTAAGGTTATCGCTTATGCCTCGAGACAGTTACAAATACATGAGAAGAATTATCCAGTTCATGATCTTGAGTTAGCAGCAGTGGTTCATGCCTTGAAGATTTGGAGGCATTATCTATATGGTGTGACATGTGAGGTATACACTGATCACAAGGGCCTACAATACTTGTTCAAGCAAAAGGAGTTGAATCTACGATAGCGGAGATGGTTAGAGTTTCTAAAAGACTATGATGTTACTATCTTATATCACCCAGGTAAGGCCAATGCGGTGGCCGATGCATTGAGTGGAAAGTCTGCCAGCATGGGTAGTCTTGCATACATTCCGGTCAGTTAAAGACCATTTGCTATAGATGTCCAAGCCTTTGCCAATCGGTTCGTGAGATTGGACATTTCTGATCCTAGCAGGGTGTTAGCCTGCACGGTCGCTCGCTCTTCTCTATTAGAGCGTATCCATGAGAGGCAATTTGATGATCCTCATTTGCGTGATTTGAGAGATACAGTACAGCGTGGGGAGGTGCCACACAGGTAAATCTAGATGATGATGGGGTATTGAAATTGCATGGTCGAGTTTGTGTGCCCAATGTCGAAGGGATTCGAGAGTTAATCTTAGCGGAGGCCCACAGTTCGCGGTATTCTATTCACCCCGGCGCCGCGAAGATGTACCAGGACTTACGGCAGCACTATTGGTGGCGCAGAATGAAGAAAGATATCGTTGCGTATGTCGCTCGGTGTCTAAATTGTCGGCAGGTGAAATATGAGCACCAGAGACCTGGTGGTGTATTCCAGAGGATTGAAATTCCCGAGTGGAAATGGGAGCGGATCACTATGGATTTCGTTACTGGACTTCCTTTGACTCGGAGGAAATTTGATGATATTTGGGTCATTGTTGATAGGCTGACCAAGTCAGCACACTTTATTCCAGTATCTGTCTCCTACTCGTCGGAGAGGTTAGAGGAGGTTTACATTAGGGAGATTGTTCATCTTCATGGGGTGCCAGTATCTATTATTTCTAATCGGGGTACGCAGTTTACCTCGAGGTTCTGGAGAGCGATCCAGCAGGAGTTAGGTACCCAGGTTCAGTTGAGTATAGCATTTCATCCTCAGACGGATGGCCAGTCCGAGAGGACTATTCAGATTCTAGAGGACATGCTTCGAGCCTGTGTTATTGATTTCGGAGGCTTGTGGGACCAGTTTCTGTCATTAGCAGAGTTCGCCTACAACAACAGCTACCAATATAGCATCCAAATGGCCCCGTATAAGGTGTTGTATGGTAGGCGATGTCGATCTCCAGTTGGATGGTTTGAACCGGGAGAGGCTCGGTTGTTGGGTACAGATTTAGTTCGGGAGGCCTTGGATAAGGTCAAGACTATTCAGGAGAGATTGCGTTCAGCTCAGTCCAGGCAGAAGACTTATGCGGATCGTAAGGTTCGAGATATAGATTTCATGGTTGGTGAACGAGTATTGCTCCGAGTGTCGCCTATGAATGGCGTGATGAGGTTCGGGAAGAAGGGCAAGCTCAGCCCTAGGTATATTGGCCCATTTGAAATTCTAGACAGAGTGGGAGGGGTGGCTTACAGACTAGCTTTGCCGCCTAGCTTATCAGTCCGTGCATCCAGCTTTTCATGTATCTATGCTTCGGAGATACCACGGCGATCCCACACATGTATTAGACTTCAGCACTGTCCAATTGAACAATGATCTATCTTACGAGGAGGAGCCGGTGGCCATTCTAGACCGGCAGGTTCGACAGTTGAGGTCGAAGAGTTATCCTTCTGTGCGTGTTCAGTGGAGAGGTCAGCCTCCTGAGGCATCGACTTGGGAGTCCGAGTCTGATATGCGGAATCGCTACCCACATTTGTTTCCTGACTCAGGTACTTCTTTCTTTTGTCCGTTCGAGAACGAACGGTTGTTTTAGAGGTGGAGATTGTGACGACCCAAAGGGTCATCACTTATTTTATTAATCATTTCGAGCTTCGAAGCCTTGAAAACCTCATTCTATGTTGCCTCAATTTACGTGCACGATCCGGGCATGTGGCCGGAAAGTTTTTGTGATAGAAAATATGAATTCTATGAGAAATTTGGAGAAAAATGATATTAATATTGATATGGTTGACTTCGGTCAACATTTTTGGTAAACGGACCCGGACCCAAGATTGGATGGTCCCGAAAGGTCCGTAGGAAAATATGGGACTTGGACATGCGTCCGGAGTCGAATTCTGAGGCCTAGAGCCCAAGTTATGAATTTTTCTGTGAAATTGTTTTTGATGTAATTATTAAAGGAAAATGAATTAATTGACCTTGGTATCGGGCTCGTATTTTGGTTCCGACGCCCGGTACAAGTCTTAAATATTATATATGTGTTTTCTGCAAAGTTTGGTGACATTCGGATGTCGTTTGATATGTTTTGGACCTTGAGTTCCAAGTTTGAAAGTTTTGAAAACCAAAAGTATGAAAATCATGAACTTGAGGCTTGATTTGATGAAAACGATGTGATATTGGCGATGTGATCGTACGAACAAGTTCGTAATGTGTTTTTGATGTTGTGTATATGTTTGGTTTGGAGCCCGGGGGCTCGGGTAAAGATTTGATAGGCCGTTGGTTCAATTTCTGAATTTTTGCACTGCTGGTTTTTCACCCAGTTGTTGGCTTCGCAATTGCGAAGCATTTCTCGCAATTGCGAAGGTGACAGATCAAGGCAGGGTTCGCAAATGCGAACCCTTGATCGCAAATGCGAAGGGTGCCCAGGACAGTTTGGGTTCGCAAATGCGAACCAAACCTCGCAAATGCGAGGCCTTCGGTGTTAAGCCATTCTTCGCAAATGCGAAGGACCCTCAGCCCAGCTTTGTTCGCAAATGCGAGCAAATGTTCGCAAATGCGAAGGCCCCAGAATTGCCTTGGCTTCGCAAATGCGAACAAAAGTTCGCAAATGTGAACTTCCCAGCCTTAGCTTATTTTTCAAACTCCAGAAATTGGTCGGGGTTCGCAATTGCGAACCCATGTTCGCAAATGCGAACACAGAGACCTGTAAATCCCGATTTCCAACTTCATTTTTCACATTTCACAACCCAAAAACACCCATTGGCGATTTTTCACGAACTCCCTCTTCTTCAAAACAATTTTAAGTCACTTTTTACTTAATTCTTTCAATTCCTAACAACATTAAACATGTTTTTCAATAGAAATCAAAGGTTTTCATGGTAGAATTTCTTGTTTTTGGTAGAATATAGGATTTTTCATGAATTAGGAAATTGGACCTCGAATTGAGGTCCGATTTTGAAACAAATCATATACTTGAACTCGTGGGGGGATGGGTAACCGGATTTTGGTCCGAACCCCGAGTTCCGACCATGTGGGCCCGGGGTCGAAATTCACTATTCCGCTCAGAATGTTTTAAAAGTTGTAATTGGCCTTATGAATTAGTTTGTTGAGTAGTATTGATGATATTAAATCAATTTTGTATAGATACGATTGGATTGGAGCCAAATTTGAAAGGAAAAGGCATTGCCACGGATTGAATTGTTCATAAACATTCGAGGTAAGTGTTTGTTCTATCCTAGCTTGAGGGAATAGGATTATGTGCTATGTGTTATGTGATCGAGTGCGGTGTATGGGCTGTGGTGACGAGCATCCATATACTAGCGTCTAGTATGACCGTGAGTCGTTGTTAATACTTATTGTGAGACATATTTGAAGATAAATTGTTGAACCTTTGCCGGGTTGTAGAATTGTTATTGTTCTCCCTTGTCGGGACTCGTTGTGAAGATGATTATTGATTGCCCTTGTTGGGACGGTTTATGATTTACTGTTTCATTCTTTGCCCTTATCTGTGATTGTTATTTGGGTGAGGAAGAGTGATAATGCACGAAGGGTGATGTCGTGCCTTGATTTATTATTTATGCACGAAGGTTAATGTCGTGCCATATTTTATTGATTTTGCATGAAGGTTAATGCCGTGCCATGTTTTATTGGTATGCACGAAGGTTAATGACGTGCCATGTTGTTGATTATGCACGAAGGATCATGTCGTGCCTTGTTATTGAACCATGTACGAAGGATCATGCCGTACCATGGATGTGAGGATGAGAGTAAAAGCACGGAGGGTGATGCCGTGCACTTTATTTACTTATTTGGTGAGGATGAAAGTAAAAGCACGAAGGGTGATGCCGTGCAACTACTTTCCATTCCTTGACTTTATATTACTTGTTTTTCCATTATACTTTGTTTTTCCTTATGAACTTATTAACTGTTGTTAATTGTTGAGTTCTTTTGAGATATTCCTTTTTGTGTTATTACTTGGTTATTTCTTGTTAATTATGGTATTCATATATATGGAACTGCACAGGTTTATATGGGTGTCTGGTCCTAGGCTTGTCACTACTTCGCCGGGATAGGCCAGGCACTTACCAGCACATGGGATCGGTTGTGCTGATACTACACTTCTGTGCGTTTTTGCACAGGTCCAGGTTTCGATCAGGAGCAGCAGCAGTAAATCTTTTGCATGGAAGTTGAACACCTTGAGACCGAGGTAGCTTGCAAGCGTCCGCATGCTCGGCGTCTCTTCTTTTACTTTTGTTATTAGCTGTAGTCTCTTTGTTCCGAGACAAATAGATTATGTTATATTTCTTTCAGACCTTTATGTGTAGTATTCAGTAATAGTTTGTGAGTTGGTGACTCCACGTCTTGGGTAGAGGATTTCGGTATCAGATACCTTGAAACTACTTATTTTCTATTTTTATAAAGTCTTCCGCACTTGTTTAATTAAGATTATGATTTTGGTTATTAATTTGAGTATGAAGTATTGTTAAAAAGGATAGTGTGATTAAAAAGGCTTGCCTAGCTACCACGAGTAGGCGCCATCACGATCCCGATGTTGGGGAAAAAATCCGGGTCGTGACAACTATCAATCATAGCAACACCAGAAATTGTGAAATCGTTATTAACGAGAATAGTACAATTAATGTACCATTTATGAGCAGTCACTATTTGCATCATTCCTAGAAACATATCCTTAGCAGGACTGATATCTAGAGAAGGAGGTTCTTTTTCCTCAGTAGCAGTATTTTTACCTATATCGATAGGTGACTGAACTAGAGAATTATAATTTCTAGTTGAATGATCCGGTGATCATGAATCATTTGATTCTGTTTAAGAGATTTAATATCTCTTTTCAGATTTTCAATTTCCTCCTTTAGATCATTAAAAGAGGCATTGCGAGTCACATTGACTCTATTTTCTCGTTGTCGATTGATTTCATCTATCGTATAAGGGGGAGTATACTCAATCCTTTTCTTAGAAAAGAAATCATTTGAAGACTCGGTAGTATTACTAGAGCTTGAAGCAAAATTTATAATTTTTTGACGAAGTTAATCGTCTGTAACCTCTTTTAAAAGATCTATGACATTTTTAGAAGAAATAGTTTGCACATTCAAATCTTGAAAAACAACTTGTAATTTATAAAATTCATCATTTTCACAAGTACAAGCAGTGCTATTACAGGTTACACAGGAAGATATATCACGATCTTCATTAGTATCTAACTTACATCGTTAGATACTAATGAAGATCGTGATATATCTTCCTGTGTAACCTGTAATAGCACTGCTTGTACTTGTGAAAATGATGAATTTTATAAATTACAAGTTGTTTTTCAAGATTTGAATGTGCAAACTATTTCTTCTGAAAATGTCATAGATCTTTTAAAAGAGGTTATGGACGATGAACTTCGTCAAAAAATTATTAATTTTGCTTCAAGCTCTAGTAATACTACTGAGTCTTCAAATGATTTCTTTTCTAAGAAAAGGATTGAGTATACCCCCCCCCCCATACGATAGATGAAATCAATCGACGACGAGAAAATAGAGTAGATATGACTCGCGATGCCTCTTTTAATGATCTAAAGGAGGAAATTGAAAATCTGAAAAGAGATATTAAATCTCTTAAACATAATTAAATGATTCATGATCACCGGATCATTCAACTAGAAAATTATAATTCTCTAGTTCAGTCACCTATCGATATAGGTAAAAATACTGCTACTGAGGAAAAAGAACCTCCTTCTCTAGATATCAGTCCTGCTAAGGATATGTTTCTAGGAATGATGCAAATAGTGACTGCTCATAAATGGTACATTAATTGTACTATTCTCGATAATAACGATTTCACAATTTCTGGTGTTGCTATGATTGATAGTGGTGCAGATGTTAGTTGCATCCAAGAAGGATTAGTTCCCACTAAATATTTTCAAAAAACTACTCATATGGTTAAATCTGCTTCTGGCCATGCTTTAGATATAAAGTATAAACTGCCTAACACGCATATTTGTCAAAATAAAGTTTGCATTCCTCACTTCTTTTTTCTGGTTAAAAATCAGTTATATCCTCCTATTATTTTAGGAACTCCTTTTATAAACGCTGTTTATCCTTTTACCAATATTGATGCAAAAGGTTTTAATGCTACTTATAATTATAAAAATATTTATTATTCTTTTGTTACAAATCCCGTAACTCGTGATATCAATGCTTTAATTGACATGAAACAAAAGCATGTAGATTCTTTGCAATTAGAACTATTTAGCATGAACATATTTGATACAATAAATTATGCTAAAACAAAAGAAAAAATCAATTTGATTTCTAAAACATTGGCTATTGATATTTGTGCCGATCATCCTAGCGCTTTTTGGAACCGAAAAAAGCATATTGTTACTCTTCCTTACGAAGATACTTTTTCTGAGGATAATATCCCTACAAAATCTCGACCATGCCAGATGAATTCAGAATTGGTCGCCTTTTGTAAAACTGAGATTGATAGTCTCTTACAAAGAGGTCTGATAAAGCCCTCAAAATCCCCTTGGTCTTGTTCGGCATTTTACGTTAATAATGCTGCAGAAAAAGAACGAGGAATTCCCCGATTAGTTATCAATTACAAACCTCTTAATAAGAGTTTAAAATGGATTAGATATCCGATCCCCAATAAAAGGGATCTTCTTTCTCGTTTATATGATGCTAATATATTTTCAAAATTCGATTTAAAATCTGGTTATTGGCAGATTCAAATTTTTAAAGAGCATACTTATAGAACTGCCTTTAATGTTCCCTTTGGACAATATGAATGGAATGTTATGCCATTTGGTCTGAAAAATGCTCCTTCTGAATTTCAAAAAATCATGAATGACATTTTTAATCCATATTTGGATTTCATCGTTGTTTATATTGACGATATTTTGATTTATTCAAAAACCTTTGAAACACATATCAAACATCTTGATTTTTTCAAAAAGATTGTTATACAAAATGGTTTAGTAATCTCTAAACCAAAAATGAGTTTATTTCAAACTGATGTTAGATTTTTAGGACATAATATTTGTCGGGGAAAGATAACCCCTATACAACGTGCAATTGAATTTGCTTCTAAATTTTCTGATATTATTACTGATAGAACTCAATTACAAAGGTTCTTAGGAAGCCTTAATTATGTCTCCCATTTTATTAAAGATTTGTCGCGTGATTTAGCCCCATTATACGACCGGCTAAAAAAGACCTACAAACAGACTTGGACTAATTTACATACAAAAATAGTCCAAAATATTAAGCAAAGGGTAAAAGCTTTACCCTGCTTAACTTTGGCCAATCCTACTTGGCAAAAGATTGTTGAGACCGATGCATCCAACATCGGTTATGGTGGGATTTTGAAACAAATCAATCCCATTGATAAAAGAGAATATCTGATAAGATATCACTCTGGAAAGTGGAACGATGCCCAGAAGAAATATGCTACTGTGGCCCACGAAATGTTGACAATTGTCAAATGTGTTTTAAAATTTCAAGACGATTTGTACAATCATAAATTTTTAATAAAAACTGATGCCCAATCTGTCAAATATATGTTTGACAAAGATTTTAAGCACGTTGTTTCTAAGCTCATGTTTGCTAGATGGCTGGCTCAACTAGCACCTTTTGATTTTGAAATTTTTTATAAAAAGGGAATTGATAACTCTCTTCCTGACTTTTTATCTCGTGAATATCTTGAATAATGAGTTATTACACCAACTTCTTCAACGATGAGACTCTTATTACTATTATAAGAGCTATTCCTTTAAATAAAGACTTACAAAGTCTTATTATTGATAAAGTAATCACTTCGATTATGGTCGATGATTTTGAATTTTCAATTCATGATTATTCTGATGTTTCTGATCGGGATCTTAATTGGTTATACCGTGACGAAGATTTCTACTTTTCTGAATGATTTACTATCTGTGCAGAATGGACCCTCCTTGGGCCACCAGAGGAAGGGGTAAGGGAAAAACACCGTCTCGATCATCCTCAAATTATCAAAATCGATCATATCAAGGATCGTCATATGGATCCTCATCTTCCCCAGTAATACAATCGGGAAGAAAACAATTGATAAATTCAAAAATTGTCCAGCAAGAAGAATCTTCTTCTTCTTCTTCAATACATCTAGAAGATATCCCAGAAGACAGTCCGTTATACGGGCACTTACAAGCATATTTAGCCAGCAAAAAGTAAAGTGATACATTTGCTTCAATCGCTAAAGAGGATGAAGATACTAAATCCTATGAGAAATTGCTCAAGAAAGAAATGATATTTCTTTTGGAAAACTCTGAAATTCAGAGAAAAGACGAGCCGTGGAAGATATTCCAGAGATACCTTATTAATGGATTATATTATCCGGGTGAATCATATAAAACCCGATCTTATTATGAAACTATCCTTACAACTACGGGTAGTGCAGAGATTCAACACTTCTCTGGTTACAATACTTCCGAGAATGTTTATAGCTTCTCAAAGATTATTATCAAACAGATAATATCTGTTGACGAATAGGGAATATCTACCATGAAAGAAAGGCAGATAAGCCTAAACAAATCCCTTATGAGTTTCACCTACTGGGATTATATCACAACATTTGATAAAGTGCTATACTACAATAATGATCGACATAAGCATACGTGGTTTATCAAGATATGTGCAAAGATATTCTCTGCACCTATTCCAAACTGGTTTATAAACTGGTGGTCATATCATGGCCCTACGGTAAATATTTTACCTGAACCTTTTCTAAAGTTATACAAAGAATGGACGAAGATTTTGCCATTTCTTACAGAGTTGTACCATGCCGATTATATATATTTTTTGGAACGTATAGATCAACTATATTTTTTCATTGAATTCTCTATCCCTTGGATTCATAAATGGATTCCAGAATTCGGTTATACCGAAGATAATATTTCTTGCTTATACCGGGTATTTTACAATAATTTCTGGGATAAATTAATGAAGATTGATCCCAAAACAAAGCAGCTTTATGGACAAGAATTATTGGACACTATTACATCACAAATCCAGTTATACTCGGAGGTGTCTCAAAAAATCGTCTTATATGATGACTGTTCAGTAAGGCACATTGCCAGAAGAATCTCTATTCAGGAAGGAGATAAAACTGAACTAATCCAGCAATACCTGGACGAAGTAAAAAGAAATCTGATAGAGACTATTAATAAAACTGAAAAGTCTGACTCATCAATGCGAAGTGAGACAAGCAACGAAGATATACAAGACTCTCAGCCAATGGAAACTGAGAGAATATTATCTGATAGCGAGATTCGCAAGGTGGAAAATCTCCTCCATACAATGAAAAAGGACGGAAAAGCCGCCGGACCCATTGACAAGACAAGTAAACAGTAGATATACTGTGCAAAGGCCCGCATGAGGGACCTACTTTACTATTCATAAACAGTAGAAACACTGTGTAAACAGTAGAAACACTATGTATGGGCCCACATATGGACCCACTTTTACTATTCATATATTCTTTTTTCTTCTATAAATAAGGAGTCTTCATTCATTAGGAAGGCAAGGAAGAAAATACATTTTCTTCTTGAAAGCTCTCTCTCTCTTCTCAATTGTAAACATCTCTCTCTTTGTAAAGTTTTATTTCAAGAAAGAATACAGTGATACGTATTCCCGAAAGGGCTGAGGCCTAAGGTACTTCTTTTCTGTCTTCTCCTTCTCCTCTCTGTAAGCCGTGACTATGTCCGGCTAAGAATATTCATGTCTATGTTAGTTTTCTAACGTCTTATACTTGTTTACTATGAAAGATCTAGACTTATCAAAATATAAAGGAATTTTATAAAGAATTTTTGACTTAGTTCCGGGATGGTGGTACAGTCGGGTACATTACTTTTACTTGCTCCGTCTAACAAGCCGTGTTTTAAGCCCGCTAAGCTGAGTGCGTTAGGGCATCTTCATCACGGTCAGAACGGTTAGACAAGAGCTAGTATAGATAACTAGTGTGTTCCAGACATTAAGCTTTGTAAAATTCTTCTATATTTTCGATTCTTGAGACCTTATTGATTGTAGGGATTACCGTCAGTCCTTAAGCTAAATGATACAAATTACTGTATCTATGCATAGGCTACGCGGACTACCGCATGCCTATCCAGAGATCCTGTTAATGGTATATATATATATATATATATATACTTAACATATATAGATAATTAATCAGTATTAAATAATTTTTTTATTTATTTAAAATCCCACGAAGCCGGCCAGGCCCAGCCCGTTTAGGTCCGGGCCCGGCCCAAAAAGACAGCCTTATAATAGAGTATAGACTCCAACAAAATTTTTCATCTCTTTGAACTGTGGATCAGCATACAACAAATGAAGGCCATAACAAATTTATATTCAAGCAACATTCTATCCAAATGTAATATTCCATATACATTTTGTATCTATCTGTCTTCTTCTTGTTTATATTTTTTGACTTTATTATCATAGTTTATATCTTTCTAAATTCATCTTCAGTTGCCAAAGCTTAAAAATTGAACATTTAGAAATTATTCATCGGTATCAATATGAAATACAGAATTGTGCTCACAAAATACTCTTCTTGTCAATATCAGTGTAAAATACAAATTGTGCTCACAAAATACTCTTCTTATCAATATAAAATTTATGTCTTCTTGTTAACAAATACAAATTTGTGCCCACTGACATTCCGACTTTTGCATTTGATCCATTTTGCTACCATAACTGCAAGAAAAATTATCAATACAAAAATATTGTTTACTATAAATTTAAAATAAGATCAATATGAACTTTTATTATCACTGTAATCTTTTAGTGCTAAAATGAGATGGTGGGCCAAATTTGCAAAAAGTATTTCATTCACAACTATAGTGATAAAGAATAGTGCCTGAGAATAGACTAAATTATATCTGTAATCTTTTAGTGATAAAAAATATACAACAATGAAAAAAATCTTATCAAGGACTTAGCTTCAATATGTATAGCTGGACAGGAAGGGGGAATTTTATTTTCTAATTTTGTGATCTAAGAGAAATTTGCTTTAGTTTCCTGAAAAAGCAGAAATTATTGTACCAGTGGCTAGAGGTTGAGTTGATTTCATTATGGAGACTACGACAGTGCCTACTACTTCTGTTTCTTACCAAAATCATAATTCAAATGATGATAAAAATTCCACAATGATACATAATGTGTATAATATTGACAAGAATTTTGCTTCTAAGATTGGCATGAAATTTGGTTCCGAAGAAGAATCATACAATACATACAATTCCTACGCTGTGGCAAAAGGGTTCGGTGTTCGAAAAGGACCAAAAACTGTTAATAAAAACAAAGAAATAACTAGGTGTTTATTTCTTTGTTCTTGTGAAGGGAAATCTGATAAGCATTCCCCTTTTCAAGAAAGAAAGCGACAAAGGTTAGAATATATATGTGGTTGTTTGGCTCGTATAAAATTCAAAATTTCAAATGGGACATGAGAATTGTGTGAATTCAATGATGTGCATAGCCATGAAACGATTCTTTGGATGTGCATTATTGTGCGATGAAACGATTGATTCTTTTGTTTGCTTATTTCAAACATTTTTTAAGGTAATTGGAGGAAAAGCACCAAGAACAATTTTTACCGATCAAGCTCATGCCATAACGTTTGCCGTTAAAGAAGTTTTTCCCGATACATGTCATCATCGATTATGTGAATGGCATATTGATAGAAATGCTCAAAAGAACATACCACATCTTTAGCGGAAATCGGGATTCAAAGAATATTTCAATAAACTTCTGTGGAGGTGCATGTCAGAGATAGATTTGAGTTAATGTGGCAGAAAATGATAAGTGATTGGAATTGTGGGAGTAACAGTTGGCTTCAGAAGCTATATGACTTGAGGGGAAGTGGTGTCCCGCATTCAGTCATTTTTTTTTCTCTGCAGGTATCAGATCAACTCAAAGAAGTGAGAGCACAAATAGGGTATTTACAAAAATATCATGCAAGACAATGAGTATAACTGAATTCGTAAAGCACTACGAGCAACAAGCAACTGAAATGCATGATATTGAGGCAACTGAGGATTACAAGTGTCGAGGGAAACCTAAACTTTCCATAGAAGATTGTGGGATCTTAAAGCATGCTGCTAGTGTTTACACCAGAAGAATTTTTTCCAGATTTCAACATGAATTTTTGCAAGGGACAACCAAAAAAGTAGTCAATGTTGATACTAATGGGACTTGTAGTAAGTTTACAATTTTAAAGGATGAAAGTGGGCAAACTGAAATCGTCCATTTCAATTCTCTAGACAAATCCATTATTTGTAGTTGCCAGATGTTTGAATCCATGGGTTGGCTATGTTGTCATGCACTAAGAGTTTTGTTCTTTGACTTGAACTTTTCTTGTATCCCGGAGCAATACATTTTGAAAAGATGGACTAAGAATGCTAAACATAGTAATGAATTTGAGGAGTACATCAATAAGAAGGAACCGTGAAAATCCTCTATGGCAATTCGCTTAAATGATTTAATGAAGGAGTCATTTGCAGTTATGACTTTAGCAGCAAATGATGTCGACTATGAGGAAATTGCTAGAAAATATTTGTATTCAAAGCAATCGCATATCAAAGCAATCGCATATCAAAGCTTGGCTAAGTGAAAGAGTATGAACTATGAAAATGTTGAATATAGCAAGAGCTGGTTTAAGTAGAAGAAATCCTAGTTAGAAGAAATGGTGTTTGGGGAAAGTTTTTGTTCTTGCTATTGTTTCAGTTGATAAGAACGAGAAGGAGAGTATGGGACCCACAGTCCACTTTACTTTTATTTTTATTTTATTTAATTCTTTCGGCCCACATTTCACTAATTCATTTTTACTTATTAATCAATCCAAATATTAGTAACTGGACACCACAAATACACTTGTCAAAAATAGAGAAGGCGTCGTAGTGGGTGAGTCTCACTCAAAATGAAATTTCTCCAACTAGATGCATTTCAAAATGTTAAATATTAGTGGGACCTACTAGATTATAAGTCCCAATATGACTAATAAGGGTCCTAGGGAGTGAAGTGGTTGTGTGCTTTTAAAACGAAAACATTCATACGCAAAAAACGGAAGTGGGAAGTGGAGTGACGCCGCTCGATGGACCAAAACGGCGTCATAGCTTTTCGCCACCGTCGTTCGCCGTCCTCCGATCGATTTCTCGGCGTATTATCTCCACCGCAGACTGATACTACTATCGCCGGCGATGAGCTTAACGAAGATGATGTTTTCTGGACCGGAGACTTCACTGAACCTCAGCGCAGCTCTAGTTCCCCGGCTTCTTCAAACAGTCTCCGGCGGCAAACCTTCCGTCATCCGGAGAATTTCGGTATTCTCGCTGCATTGCCTGAGGATCAACGGAAACTTAACCTTCCGGTTGTTTATCGGAAACCTTCGATAATTTCCTCACCTTCGCCGCCGATATCGTCTTCGCCGATGTCTTCGCGAGCTTTTCCGATGATTCCGAAGCCTCCATTGGACAGAGAAAATAGCTATAACCGTAATAACTATTCACAAACGATGCCGGCGAGGAAGTTCCAACACTCGGCTCCAGTAAACGTCCCGATGATGCCGAAGAAGGCGACGCCGAGAAACGACAAGCTTGCTGACGTGGAAATCGATGACGATGAGGGCGGCGACGATGAGATGCTTCCGCCTCATGAGATCTTAGCCAGAGGAGGATCCTCTAGATCACCTAAAACCACGTTTTCGGTGCTCGAAGGCGTCGGAAGAACACTCAAAGGGAGAGATCTTCGTCAAGTTCGAAATGCTGTTTTTCGCCAAACAGGTTTTCTAGATTGAAACGATAAACAAAAGCAGTTCAGTTAATTTATGATATATTTACTCATATTGTTACATATATCTGGACTTAGAAGTGAAAATATTATTCTAGTAAATTTTGGGAAATGGAGATCAAGAGAATATAAATGCAAGATAGTTCTGTTGGATTTTATATGATTGTGATTGCAACAACTTTGTTACTTCTGAATTGCGATTACGTATAACTATTTATTAGCTTTAAGATAGGCTTTGTTTATCCCCAGGGCTTTAGACTTTGGTCTAGTGGTAACTGCACAACAGTTTATGTGCGGTGTTAGGTGCAAGTCACGGTTGGAACTTTGCCAGTGATAAAAGTTTGGTATTTAAGAAGGGCAGAGGGGCGACTCATTATCCTCTGAGTTAACCGTGCGCTGCTAGCTGCTAGCTGCTAGCCTTCTGGAATTTCTTGGTTAACAGAAAAAAAAAACAATAATAGGCCTCTGTTTAATGTCTAATGTTGATCTATAGTTTGGAAAATATACTGCTATATGCTATGTAGATTCTCCTGTACTTGTGCTGTGCTCACCGAGGACATGAACCTTATAGAAGAGGGTGGAGGTCGAGGATTAAGGTGGAAGGTTAGTTGGTATTTTATAGTTGTTCATCGCTAGTCTTAGTAGTATGCATGTTCCTTCATATTCTTAGATTTTTATTATGTTATGTGGTTTTGTTCGCCTCAGCTATTGTATTAACTGTTGCTATTATTTGGTGCCATTTATCTTTTATCTCCCTTTTTTCTTTTATCTTCCATCTTTCTTCTTCCCTTGCTTTCTTCTTCTTCTTCCTCTTCTCCTTCCTGAACCGAGGGTCTATAACAGCCTCTCTACTTGAATTAGGTAGGGTTAAGGTTTGCGTACAGATTACCCTCCTCAGACCCCACTTGTTGGGGTCAAACTGGGTTTGTTGTTGTTGTTGTGCTAGTTCCTAGTGCCACTGTATTGACGTTATAATATGTGGCCCGGTTTAAAAATATAATTACCATTGGATATAGAGGATTTATGATTTTGCTCATGTTTCATGATTTGACAGGTGGTAAAACATCAGTTAGTCCAAATGATATACTATAATTTTGTCATTATACCCTTCGGTTCACTTCAATTGGGCTGTTTTCTTTGAAATTTAATAGAATTTAAGAATTAAGAACCAAAAGTTAATTGAATGGTGGTAATGAATGGAATAATCCATGTTTGGATGAAATAATGGTACGAGTAACTTGGAATTTATATGATAATGAATGAGTTGGGTTACCCATGGTTTAGGTAACCTAGATGGTTGAACTAGAGGTAAGATGACAGAAAGTAAGAGAAAGAGAATTGAGAGTTCAAACTATAGTTTGACCAAATTAAAGTAGCTATGATATTGGCTGAGGACCTGAGGTTATTAATACCTAGATTGGTAATGCTTGATCCTCGATTGTTGAAGAATTCAACAGTTGGCTTGTGTGAGCTTCATATTTGGGTCAATTTCTGCGTGTTGTTTGTTAACCAGTTTGCTAGGCTCATAGCAGGGAGCCAAGTTCTTATTTGTATGTTCATGGACATGTAACCTCCGGCCATCCATGTAAAGATTTTTATCAAGCACTTGCACCATGATCATGTTCTTTAAAATGCAATGAAGGTATGGTGTTTCATCTTTCAGATCCACCTTAAGCGCGTCTAGTCGTGAGGGTTCTTCAAACAGTTGCCTTCCTAGTTGAAGTGTCTTTATCTCCATCAATCACATGGTCCTTGCATAGTTCACATCTGATGCATTTCCCTGGGTGATTGCCAGTTATTTGATTTGATCGGTTGATCACATATTTACATTTTCATGGTACAAATTAATTAGTCACTTTTCAAACAGAGTGATTACCACAGTGAAGATTCTGTTGCTCTGTAACGACCCGACTGGTCGTTTTAGAAAATTACGCCCCAATCCCTAATTTAACTGTTTTCCTAAGTTCATTTCTGCCATTGTGGTTTGCCGGGGAGAGTCGGTTCTGAAAATTTGAGCATTTTGGGACACTTAGTCCCTAAATTAGAGCTTTGAAGCTAGAAAATGGCCCATAGCCGGAACAGTGTTAAGACGATCTCGGAACGGAAATCCGATGGTCCCATTAGCTCCGTTAGGTGATTTCGGGGTTGGGAGCGCGTTCGGAATGTATTTTGGAGGTCCGTAGCTCAATTAGGCTTGAAATGCCGAAGGTTGAAATTTCGGCGAATCCGAACGATAGGTGAGATTTTGATCCGGGGGTCGGAATGGAATTCCGACAATTTCTGTAGCTTCGTTATGTGAATTTGGATATGTCCGCAAATTTTCATGTCATTTGGAAGTCGTTTGGTCGGGTTTTAGATCGAATGTGTAATTCGGAGAGTTTTAAGAAATTTAGGCTTGAATTCGATGTGAATTATGAGTTTTGATGTTGTTAGACGTGTTTTGAGGATTGGAACAAGTTCGAATAAGGTATTAGGATGTGTTGGTGTGTTTGGATGAGGTCCCGGGGCCTCGGGGTGGTTTCGGATGGTTAAACGGAAGGAAAACGTGGAAAATTGCAGGTTGGGCCTTCTGTTCTGTCGTTTTCACCCCTGCGGAAATGGGATCGCAGAGGCGAGTCCGCAGGAGCGGAACTTGGGGCGCAGGAGCGCCTGGGTTCGCAGAGGCGGATCCTCTTCCGCTGAGGCGGAGTCGCGGGTGCGGAAGACTCGTCGCAGAAGCGACCTTGGGTCGAGGAGTGAGAATCCGCAGGTGCGGAGGGGAATTCGCTTAAGCGAGTCTGCAGAAGCGGACTATTTCTCGCAGAAGCGGAAATTCTCGCAGGAGCGGAAATTCTCGCAGGAGCGGTTGTCCAATCGCGGAAGCGGACGCGCGAAAGCGGTCCTTTTCTCGCAGAAGCGGGATTGGCCAGTTAGGCCTGGGATCGCAGAAGCGACCAGTTGGTCGCAGATACGGGCTCGCAGGAGCGGAATTTTGTCCGCAAAAGCGGAAATCGTAGAGAGTTAATTATATCAGAAGTTAGAAATTTCAGAAACATTTCCAAACATTGAGGGCTCGGCTTAAGGGGCGATTTGGGCGATTTTGAAGGGAGATTCAAGGGGTTTCTTCAGGTAATCAAGTATGGACTTAAATTATGATTATTGTTGACAATATTATGCAATTATCTCATGAAAATGAAGGAATTTGGGGTGTTTTATGGGGGTTTTCACCCTAGGCTTGAACTTTAGAAAATCAAGGTTTTGAGTGGGCAAATGGAGTCCGAATTTGATAAACTTTATATGCTTAGACTCGTATTGAGACAAGGGTTCCGAAAATATAACTTTCGTGATTTTTCGATAAGCATACCGAAAGTCGGGTTTTGGCAACTTGTGGGTTTTGGTGTATTTTGAGTTATTTTGATTGGGTAATGCCCAATTAGCCTATTTTGATGTGATTCTATTGTTTTTTATCAGATTCTACACTTGGGGAGGCCGACATTCGCGGCAAGAGAGTTGTTTCATAGCGGTTTTGTACCGGAGTCGAGGTAAGTGGCTTGTCTAACCTCGTGTGGGGAATTTTCACCCCTAGGATATTATGTGATAGTTTAAATGCCTTGTACGCGAGGTGACGGGCGTGTACATGCGCTGGTTGTGGAACACGTACTTTATTTAAAATGTTCGATGAGCGATATTCCTGTCTTTGGCTGTTAAATTGATATTTTTACCCGGTAGTGGTTAGGAAAGCATGATTAGGTGGTACTTAACTGTTTAGTTGCCTAATTGCTTTATTTGAACTCCTTGATAATTATTGGCACTATTTTTCGGTGAAGTTATAGTTAAGCATAATTGATCTCTCCGTGGATTCCTTTATTTGTTGTGCTTGTGGACTGCGGGTTCGATTCCTGGAGACCCAGGGCTGTGGGTTCGATTCCCAAAGACCCAGTGTGATATTGGTAGGGACTACGGGTTCGATTCCCGAGATCCTGAGTTATTGGTAGGGACTACGGGTTCGATTCCCGAGATCCTGAGTTATTGGTAGGGACTACGGGTTCGATTCCCGAGATCCCGAGTTATTGGTAGGGACTACGGGTTCGATTCCCGAGATCCTGAGTTATTGGTAGGGACTGCGGGTTCGATTCCCGGAGATCCTGAGTTATTGATTATTTATTGAGATATGGGTTGCGGGTTCGATTCCCGGAGACCCAGAGGTACTGTCAATGGGACTGTGGGTTCGATTCCTATAGGTCCCGGACTTGTTTTATTGAGTTGGCTATTCGTTGTTAGCTTAATTGTAGACGATTGTAGTAATCATCTTATTGTTGCTAGTTCGGAAATTTATTATTGTTCATTTAAACTGCTTATTGTTGTTATTATCATTGTATTATTGTTTTCTCGGTAGGGCCCTGACCTTCCTCGTCACTACCCCATCGAGGTTAGGCTTGGCACTTACTGAGTACCGCTGTGGTGTACTCATGCTACTCTTCTGCACACTTTTGTTGTGCAGATCCAGGTACATCAGGGCAGGCTCACACCAGGTGATTCAATAGCGTTTTGGGAGACCTCGAGGTATGATCTGCTACGTCCGCGGATCCGGAGGCCTTCCTTCTATTCTAGTGCTAGTAGATGATTTTCCTTCATTTCGTTGTTAGATACTCCTTTTACATAGAGCTACAATTGTATGATCTCTTTTAGTCCGTGTTACCCGTGGGATTCCGGGTCTTGGTAGTGTTTTAAACAGCGTATTTGACTGGTGTATGTGCCAAGCGGCACGGATTTCATTTCTTTCTTCTTATTTTCCGCTAATTTTTATTAAATGTTCATAACTGGTATATTCCGCAACGTGTTAGGCTTACCTAGTCGTGGGGACTGGGTGCCATCACGACAAGTTCATGATTGGTGAACTAGGGTCGTGACATGCTCCTCCCTCAAAGCTACTATAATTGACAATGGTCTTAATCACCATTTATATCTCGTAGTTTCCCTGTCTAGTTTAAATCTATCAATCATATCGTTGTTTACTTTCTTGACATTTGATGCATTTCAACTGTTAACCACTAGATGACTTCTGTGCATGCTGTCTTGAGATATAACTTGCAGTTCTTCTTTAACTCTAAAGGAGTGATTCCTCTTTTCTGTTCTAAAAGAGTTTAGTAAAATTTTTGAGTTGGATGTTGAAATTTACTGTCTTGTCTTCAATGATTTATGTAGTGCTTTATCTCTTGATGTAATCTGACTGTTCTGTATTTTCAGTCCCAAAAGAATTATTAAGGCATAGTTCATGTCTCAACTTTGTCATTGATGCTGTTTTTCTTGATATTGGAAAGTTCAATTTCCATTACCACTTCAATCTGATATAATCTGTTCACATATGAGGGGAATCCTGCTAGATCCTTTTTTCTGTTTTGTTTTTGGTGGTGATAGAGCCCTAAGTTAATGGAGCCTTGTTGCATCAATAGGTTCTTTACTCTATTGGTGCCTTTATTTTTTATTTTCATTTCATGAGGCAATCGAAAGAAAGCATCCCTGTGTATCTGAAGGGACAGTGGCAGTATTTTGTTGGTTTTTATTTGTCTTCTGATTGTTGTGATCATCACTATCTCTGATCAGGCCGCATGAGTAACTCTGATCAGTCCAAGGAAAGCAGGTATCAATGAGCATGGTTTTTTATGATGATGCAAAAAAGCCATGTAATCTTTTCGCTGCCCTAGCCTTGGTTAGAGTTATTTGAGTTAGCAACCAAAGTAAGTCTAATTTGGACTTAAAGAACACTTTTAAGTTTTAAAAAAAAAATATTTTCTATATACAACGCCACAATTTCTGGCGTTGTATATTGACGGTAACGGCACCGTTAATATACAACACCAGGAATTATGGCGTTGTATGTGTCACTATATGTTCTAACGCCACAATTTCTGGTATTGTACGCTCAATTTTTTCTGACTCAGTGCTTACAGTATTGTACAATAATTGGATTGTACAATGCCAACCTTTTTGGCGTTGTGTGGTAAAAAAAAAACCATCACGGCTCTTCGTTTTCTATATAAAGAGGTTACAATTGTATTCTATGCATTCAAAAATTTTATTAACTCTTCTTGTTCTATTATTCTTAAATTCTACAGCATTTCTTCATTATCTCTGAAGAGCGTAGGATAAGAGCTTCTTTATATTGGGGTGGTGAGGTTATGATGGAGAATAACTCTGTCAGCTACAATTTGCCTGCTAAGTGTCATGTTAAATTGCCATTGACAATGGAGTACGATACATTGATATCGTTGTTATGCAAAAAAATGAGTGAGAAAACGTTTCGTCATACTTAAAGTTACCGGAAGATATTTGTATTCCGTCACTTCGCAAGGGGTTGCTTTTTATTCGGAGTTTAACATCGACGATGATGAAACTTTGCGTGATTTTTTGAGGACTCCGGATGAATGTCGTGATTTTCTTGTAATCAAAATGCTGGAGATGTACGTGAAGGTCGAAGACATTCCTGAAAATGAGGTTGTGCGTAGTAGAGTTAACCCCCAGTCATCGGGTGGTTATTTTGAAACAGTTTTTGCCGGACAAGTTCAGGATGAAAGAGTTATCTTCGATTTAAACTTATCACCGCTTGCTTTCCATAACTCACAAGACGACTGATAAATTTTAAGTATTATTTGTGATAATTAAGTATATTTTTATTAAATTGATTTAATAGTAACACTCGCATATTTAATAGGGGGTACCGGCCAGATATGAATTTTACAAGTGACCCATCTGGTAGTCATCATCTAATTGATAATGTCCAACATGGAATTTCATCACATTATGACTTGTAAGTTAAGAGGTTTACGTAAATTATGAAAATTATTTATTAATTTATTAGCTTATATTTTTGTCGATTGTGCAGTGAAAATGAGCAAGTTGAACTTACACAATTGCCCGGAAATGATGTATTACATCGGGACTTGGCAGATGCATAGAGCGAGGAAGAGAACAGTCACCACGACAATAATGCGGATGAATCCGGTGATGAGACACCCTTTGGTTGTGAGGATAGTGATGCCGAAGATGATGAGGAAGAACCCGATTTGAAGAGAGACCCCCCAAGGCGAAGTGTGCATGAGTCTGAAGTGCTGTTTCATTCAAGAGAGATTCCTTACATTGATAATTTGCCAACAATGCCGGATGTGAAAGCTCTCATACGGGATTTTGATGAAATTCGGACAGCAATATGGGATGAATCTAGACCAACTATGCTTGCAAAGGGGATGCTTTTTCCTGATAAAGTGCGCCTAACCAGGTCTTGTAAAATGCACAACGTAAAAGACTGTCATAAGTGTCACACCTCCTTTTTACGCACCCGCACATAACGTAAAAACGTAATGTGCCACTGTTTAATACTACACCCCGAGAAGGGATATAATAATAATCAGTGAAGGAGTTTTTCCACTTAAAGGACAGTCGGAACGGGATCAATTTATTTAATTATTCAGAGTCGCCACTTGAGAAAATAATGGTGTCCCAAGTCACCGGTTTAATCCCGAACCGAGGAAATTTATGACTCTGTATACAGTCTGCGAAACTAGAAACCTGGATAAGGAATTCTGTTAACCCGGAAGAAGGTGTTAGGCACTCCCGGATTCCGTGGTTCTAGCACGGTCGCTCAACTGCAATTTTTCTTTTATCTGATTTCTTTATATATTTTAACTATGTGCTTTTTAATGTTCCACTTTTTAATTTTAGAAGAATTGCGACGTCACGAAAACACATTTCGAGTCACACCGCAACCGGTACGCCTGTGACTTTAATGTATTTCAGTTTCGCCGAGAGTAAGATTTGGGTCACATAAATGCGCACCCGTGTTTAAGAAAAGTAATTTTATTTACAAATCGTGCCTAAAGAGTCTATCGTCTTTGTTAACTTCGGGAAAGACCGTGAAATTTACTAGACGGTCCTTCCAAATCTAAAATTTTCATACAATTAATTGAGGGCCCCGCAATTGCGTATTTTCGTGCGGCGAGGCTCATCTCATTATTTATTTAAGGTCAATCCTAACATGACTATGATTTTCTAATTAATTGGTCTCTAATAATAAACCAAGGTCCTAATTTATTTTTAAAGAGTAGTTTCAATTGTATTTAAATGAGTATTAAGAGCTTTGGGCCTCAAAATGAGCCTAATACAAAAGAGATTAAATAAACTAGGTTGGGAACCCATGCGTGTGACAATGTCTTTGTTCTAGTGATACCAAATGACCTACAATGGACCTGTTTTGTTCTGGACATTTTTTGCACATGTAATTGGGCCAAAAGTGTGTCCAGATTTGTGGCTTTGGCAGCCCAGACATTATTATTAGCTAATTTGAAATTCAACATACTAATTGAGCCATTTTTAAATACTATTAATAATCCAAAATCAAGGGATGAGGCACGAACTAAATCGAAATGATCCAATTCAACTATCCAGAAATTAGTGAGTAATAACCGAAACAGTGAACTAATTCGATTAAGTCTAAGCGAACTTATTCGACTATCTAGTAGCAGTAAAATAACTAATCAATTAGCTAACTATTTTAATCCCTGCTATAATTATTACACCCATTATTACAATTATTTAATTCATGAATTACTATTCTTTAAATTCACGTGTTCATAGAAGCAAAAGTCCAAATATCCTGTATGATTACAAATTATATTTTAGCAAAAACCTATAAAGCACGGACGCGAATTCAATTAACAGAAACTATCATTAATACTACAAATAGCAATTGAAAGTGGAGAAAAAGAAAGAAAACAAAAGTAACAGCATATTGTATCAAAGCCTCGTATGAATTAAATCTGCAATGTTGCCCATACAATATTTGAAACTTCAAGCTGTCAAGAGGGTAAGAATGTACCTGGAAATCAACAAGTAAGAGACTAAAGATCAGTTAAGTCGATGAAGCCAATTAACAACAGACCAACAGCAACAACACCACAGCAACAACACCACAGCAACAAATAACCAGTCACTCAGCAACCAACCAGTAAACACTCAGCAAACCAACAGTAGTAGTCCAAAACTCAACAAGCAAAATAACACAGTCAACTTCAGCAAACCAGTCAACTTCAGCAAACCAGTGGCCAACGACTTCAACCAACAGAACAAACGACCCCAGAATCTATGTAAGAGATCTATGTGAACTTAAAACAACCCAATGAAACAGTAACCAAAGGTCCAATGGCAAGCCAAGAAGAATCCAAACTCCCACTGTCTATTTTCTAGAGTTTCTGTATGTGTGAATGGCTATATGTTTCCAGATTATATCTCCCAAAAATCCAGTCCTAAAACCTGTCTATATGAATGTCTAAGCCTCTGTGTATATCACTGTTTTTCTAGGTATCAATGCCTATATTGCTCTCTAGGTCTATCTCTGGATATCAAAAACCATCCCTCCTGTTTCAGATTGCCCCTATATTTATATCTAACCATTTCCCCTAAAGACCTTAAATTAAACCCCCTTGCCCATCCCTCTCTCTGCCCAGCCCTGAACTCCCACTATCCCTTGTCCCTGTATGGGCTTTACTAATGAATAATTCCTGGTTCCCACAGGACAGTCAGTGGCCTGCTGTACAACAGGTTCCACTACTCAAAGGGCATATTATTATGGACTAACATGTGCTCACATGGTGGCAGTCCACTAGTTGCTAATGAGACTGAGCTTAATTCCGCTATAACCAGTCTTATTACTACCTAAAACATAGGCAATTCAAACTCCCAATCCCCAGTGATTCAAATAAGAAACCAGCCTACAGTGATTCAGCTAAGACATCAGTCTGTAACAAAGGAATCACTGCTCTGTTGTTTCTAACAAACAGACCTACGAAGGTACATCGACGACATTCGATTAACTACAACACATAATCATGGATAACCAATTAATCAACCAAACAATGATTCTGAAATCTCGGCCAAAGTGAAACTTAGGTATTCGACGACGCTAACCAAAACGAATAGCTATCCTATGACAAACACATTCGAACGAATAACGGAAAACAATTCGACCAAATAAAAGGTCTTTGAGGGGAGAACAGATAGGGACGACCAACGAAGAAAGTTAAACAAATTGAACTAAAAAAAAACACACAAGCAACACATACCTAATTAAAAATAGATAGGAAAAAGGGAGATTACCTCGAACGCAATCGAAATCGAAGCAAAGCCCGGACTGTTTTGAGCTTGGCCTTGGATTTGAAGTCTAAAGGACTTTAATTGAGATGTTCTCCAGCGAGAACATCCCAATTAACCTCTATTAGGCTTCAACTTCTCTCGAATCCAAACGAAGATCCTAATTTGAAATCTAGGGTTCATAGGCTCAGATTTGGGGCTTGGGGCTTTGGGTTCGATTCGAGCAAAACCAAAGCCGGTGGGGGTATGAGGGAGGTCATGGGAGCCTATAGTGTGATTTTGGTGAGGTTTGGCGTTAGTTCGAATTTAACTCGAATCTTCAAATGAAGATTCGAGAAATTCCCGATTGATTCGAGATTAGGGGTTGCCAGGTTCTTGTAGACGGGGTTGAGGTGATCGTGTGGTGTTACTTTGGTGGCCGGCGGCGTTGTTGCCGCCGGGTTTTCAAGCGAAGGGAGAGGAGGCGGCGCTAGGGTTTGTTGTTTGTGAAGGAGACGAGGTTGAGAGAGAGAGAGACGAGGGGGGATGGGGGGGGGGTCTGAGGAATGAACGGGTTAAGGGGTTTGGGGGGTTTTCTGGGTAATTAGAATTAATGTTTTAATCTTGGCCGTTGGATGATGAGAATCCAACGGCCGGGATCAACAGAATGGGGTAATTAAATGTGATCCGTCCGATCAAGGCTGATCGATGGCTTGGATCTCTTTATTAAAAACAGAAACGACGTCGTTTGGTCTTATCTGGAGACGGGTTGGACTGGACCAGAGGTGATTCGCTTGGGCCTGGCTTTTTGGGCTAAGTTGTGGCCCAAATCCGATCTCCTTACTACACTCCAAGTTGTATTATATATACATATATCTATATATATTCATATATTTATATATATATATATATATATATATATATATATATATATATATATATATATATATATATATATATATATATATATATATATATATATATATATATATATATAAACAAATCGACTTGTAGCACCTATAATTAATTTTTGGTAACAATCAACACAATTAACTACCAAATTGTACATTAAATGACAAGAATTACGGAAAAATACCCCCCTTTTATGACTTTTCATTCTTCGCCAAATAAAACTTAATTATTTATAAGTACGGAACTAACCCTGTAAATATAAATGCGACGTATTTGGTATATGTATTTTTATTGTTAACTTAAGCAAACAGACACGGACCCCCGAATGCAAGCGATGAGAAACAGAACATATGATCCCCAATCATTGTAAACAAACAAAAACTCTTTTATTTTTGATATTTTGGGAGTAATTCGTGCGAGGCAAAAATCACGTGCTCACAGCTGCCCCTCTTTGCGCGGAAACATGAAGAGTTTTCGTGCAAAGATAGTGAGCGAATACGAGCGATTTTTTTGCCCGTTCGAGCACTCCATGTGAAGCATTTCTAAAAGATCTTGACCGAGCCTTTACTTCAGGAGGCCTCCTACATATCCTGGGCTAAACAGGAATCAGGTCAATGTAGTTCGGGAAGTTTTTGTAGCTGGGACTACCATGATTGCTGTGATCTTGTTGTTACTGTTGTTACTGCTGTTGCCACTGCTTAACTGATCCCCTTATTACACCGTGCTAAACAAAATAAGAAGCTAAACTAAGTTACAGTACTGCAAGTTCTTATCTATCCTTTTTTAACTTGATCTTGTCATGCTCCTTGCCATCCTGTCTGACTTGATGTTCCTTCTGATGCTTCTTCTCTTCCGCCAATTGTTACTTCGGCCTATCTTGATTGCCGAACTCCGACCATTGGTTCCTTCTTTATGATCCTCGAGCTATTCTCCTTTGCAATCTGAATCTATCTTTTCTGATCCTTGTTGCCTCCCTCTGCTTACGAACTTGGATTCATGCCGGAGATTTCTGTTACATTCAACCGCTTTCCTCAACCAAAATAGATCGCCACTCCATTCTCCAGGCGGGCTCCCTGACTTCAACTACTACTTCAAAATAAAATCGCCACTCCATTCTCCAGGCGGGCTCCCTGACTTCAACTGCTGTGATCTTGCTGTTACTGTTGTTGCTGCTATTGCCACTGCTTAACTGACCTCCTTATTACATCGTGCCAAACAAAATAAGAAGCTAGACTAAATTACAGCGTTGCGAAATCTTATCTATCTCTTCATCTTGACTCTCCCATGTTCCTTGCTATTCTGTCGGTCTTGATGTTCCTTCTGATGCTTCTTCTCTTCTCACAATTGTTATTTCGGCATATCTTGATTGCCGAACTCCGACCATTGGTCCCTTCCTTGCGATCTTCGACTCGTTTTCCGTCGAAGTCTGAATCTATCTTTCTGATCCATGTTGCCTTCCCTCTGCTTATGAACTTGGATTTATGCCGGGGATTTCTGTTACGCTCAACCGCTTCAAAATAAATCGTCACTCCATTCTTCAAGCGGGCTCCCCGACTTCAACTACTACTTCAAAATAAAATCGCCACTCCATTCTCCAGGCGGGCTCCCTGACTTCAACTATAGCTTCAAAATAAAATCGCCACTCCATTCTTCAGGCGGGCTCCCTGACTTCAACTACTACTTCAAAATAAAATCGCCACATCATTCTCCAGGCGGGCTCCCTGACTTCAAAATATAGCTTCAAAATAAAATCGCCACTCCATTCTCCAGGCGGGCTCCCTGACTTCAACTACTACTTCAAAATAAAATCGCCACTCCATTCTCCAGGCGGGCTCCCTGACTTCAACTACTACTTCAAAATAAAATCGCCACTCCATTCTCCAGGCGGGCTCCCTGACTTCAACTACTACTTCAAAATAAAATCGCCACTCCATTCTTCAGGCGGGCTCCCTGACTTCAACTACTACTTCAAAATAAAATCGCCACTCCATTCTCCAGGCGGGCTCCCTGACTTCAACTACTACTTCAAAATAAAATCGCCACTCCATTCTCTAGGCGGGCTCCCTGACTTCAACTACTACTTCAAAATAAAATCGCCACTCCATTCTCCGGGCGGGCTCCCCGACTTCAACTACTACTTCAAAATAAAATCGCCACTCCATTCTCCAGGCGGGCTCCCTGACTTCAACTACTACTTCAAAATAAAATCGCCACTCCATTCTCCAGGCGGGCTCCCTGACTTCAACTACTACTTCAAAATAAAATCGCCACTCCATTCTCCAGGCGGGCTCCCCGACTTCAACTACTACTTCAAAATAAAATCGCCACTCCATTCTCCGGGCGGGCTCCCCGATTTCAACTACTACTTCAAAATAAAATCGCCACTCCATTCTCCGGGCGGGCTCCCTGATTTCAACTATAACTTCATAATAAAATCGCCACTCCATTCTTCAGAGGCAGGCTCCCCGACTTCAACTATAACTTCAAAACTAAATCGCCACTCCATTCTTCCAAGCGGGCTCCCCGACTTCAACTACTACTTCAAAATAAAATCGCCACTCCATTCTCCGGGCGGGCTCCCCGACTTCAACTACTACTTCAAAATAAAATCGCCACTCCATTCTCCGGGCGGGCTCCCTGATTTCAACTATTACTTCAAAATAAAATCGCCACTCCATTCTTCAGAGGCGGGCTCCCCGACTTCAACTATAACTTCAAAACTAAATCGCCACTCCATTCTTCAAGCGGGCTCCCTGACTACAACTATAACTTCAAAACTAAATCGCCACTCCATTCTCCAGGCGGGCTCCCTGACTTCAACTACTACTTCAAAATAAAATCGCCACTCCATTCTCCAGGCGGGCTCCCTGACTTCAACTACAACTTCAAAATAAATCGCCACTCCATTCTTCAGGCGGGCTCCCCGACTTCAACTACAACTTCAAAATAAATCGCCACTCCATTCTTCAGGCGGGCTCCCCGACTTCAACTACAACTTCAAAATAAATCGCCACTCCATTCTTCAGGCGGGCTCCCTGACTTCAACTATAACTTCAAAACTAAATCGCCACTCCATTCTTCAGGCGGGCTCCCTGACTTCAACTGCACTTCAAAATAAATTCGCCACTCCATTCTCCAGGCGGGCTCCCTGACTTCAACTACTACTTCAAAATAAAATCGCCACTCCATTCTCCAGGCGGGCTCCCCGACTTCAACTACTACTTCAAAATAAAATCGCCACTCCATTCTCCAGGCGGGCTCCCTGACTTCAACTACTACTTCAAAATAAAATCGCCACTCCATTCTTCAGGCGGGCTCCCTGACTTCAACTACTGCTTTAAAATAAAATCGCCACTCCATTCTTCAGGCGGGCACCCCGACTTCAACTACAACTCATTAACTCCATCCCATCCTTTCTTCTGAATTACCTTGTTTCGGAATTGCTTTCCTCCTAGGTCGTGTTATTTTTCCTTGACTGCTGGGGATATCTTTGGAATTGTTTACTTACCTGCTGAGGATAATGATGCTGGGAAAATTTCCTTCATTCCCTCCCTTCCTTTGACTCATGCGCTTGAATTTGCGTTGGGAACTCTTGTTGTAACTCTCTGCTTTATGGTGGGTTACTGGTTTCAAGACCTGCAATGTAAAGACTGAAGACTTGCCTTTTGTTATACAGGTAGGCGCATGCTTTTAGTAGCAACTTTTGAATTAAAAATGCATTCTGGCAATAATTTATGAAATATGCAAAGGACAATGTAAAATAAAACAAACATAAAATATCCTATTCGAGGGCGGATAGTCCCATCGTATTCTATTCGAGCGCGAATACTCCCATTGTATCCTATTCGATGGCGAATACTCCCATTGTATCCTATTCGAGGGCGAATACTCCCATTGTATCCTATTCGAGGGCGAATACTCCCATTGTATCCTATTTGAGGGCGGATACTCCCATCGTATTCTATTTGAGGGCGAATACTCCCATCGTATCCTATTCGAGGGCGAATACTCCCATCGTATTCTATTCGAGGGCGAATACTCCCATCGTATTCTATTCGAGGGCGAATACTCCCATCGTATCCTATTTGAGGGCGAATACTCCCATCGTATTCTATTTGAGGGCGAATACTCCCATCGTATCCTATTCGAGGGCGAATACTCCCATCGTATTCTATTCGAGGGCGAATACTCCCATCGTATTCTATTCGAGGGCGAATACTCCCACCGTATCCTATTCGAGGGCGAATACTCCCATCGTATCCTATTTGAGGGCGGATACTCCCATCGTATTCTATTTGAGGGCGAATACCCCCATTATATCCTATTCGAGGGCGAATACTCCCATTGTATCCTATTTGAGGGCGGATACTCCCATCGTATTCTATTTGAGGGCGAATACTCCCATTGTATCCTATTCGAGGGCGAATACTCCCATTGTATCCTATTCGAGGGCGAATACTCCCATTGTATCCTATTTGAGGGCGGATACTCCCATCGTATTCTATTTGAGGGCGAATACCCCCATCGTATCCTATTCGAGGGCGAATACTCCCATTGTATCCTATTTGAGGGCGGATACTCCCATCGTATTCTATTTGAGGGCGAATACTCCCATTGTATCCTATTCGAGGGCGAATACTCCCATTGTATCCTATTCGAGGGCGAATACTCCCATGATATCAAAAAGTGAACAAACCTGAGATGTCCTGTTCGAAGGTGGACAAACCTGAAACATCCTATTTGAAGGTGGACAAACCTGATACGTCATCTTGAATTGCTTTCCTCGTTTCTCCGAGAAAATTTTCAACAACGGCAGAAAATTTTCTGCCCCAGTATTGGTGTTCTTCCTTGTGGCATGACTTTCTGCTATCAATAGCACTTTCTTTCCCCGTTTCAAATCAAAGAAAATTTGTTAGTTCAAAACATTGTGAGCGGTTGTGCTGCTCATGCGGGGTGGTTTTTCCTTTTCTCCTTTCCCTCGCTCGGGGTTCCCAAAATTTGTTGGGGAATGATTTCATTTGCTGGAGATGATATTCCTGCTGGGGATGGGTTTTTCCGTTTATCCCTTCCCCGTTCTGTGTTTCTCAACTTGCTGGGGGTTATTTTGTAGAAGATGGGATTTCTTTTCTTCCTTTACCACTCTGTGTTGTCCGACCACCTCGGAACTTGCTGTAGATAACATTGTTGGGGGATTTTCATTTCCTCAAAATTGGTGTTTCACTCTTCTTGAAGGCTGTTGAGGATGACACTGGTTCGAAGACCATTTCCCTTAAGACTTTCCTTCTTCCCTAAGTGGATATTGACTTCCAGAAAATTTTCAAACTGAAAAGAAAATTTTCTGCCCCAGTTTAATAATCTTCTTTGCACCATACTTCTCTGTCGTCAATGGCATTTCCTTGCCTTGCATAATAATTGGAAAGTTGGTGGCAAGTTTTGAAGTCATTTCTCACTATGTTTTGACTAGACCGACTTTGATGGAGAATTTTGACAAAAGGAGAAAGATAAAAAGAAACAACAAATAGAAGACAAGGGAGGACTGACTCTCTAACCAGAAACAACTATAAAAACTTATCAAACGCGGATACCAACTCTACTGGTCATGACATGCACATATGGCCTATCCTCCGTCGTTAATTTCCTTTCACGATTTTTGTCTCGTGATTTCCATCTGATTATCACCTTTATTCGACTTGTAGTGCCCGAAGGGTTTTCACTTTCAAGCCTCTCTCATTTTGATTTTTTTTTTCCAGCTTTCGTCGCCTTATGGTGCCTATGAAGGTTTTCACCGGTAAGACTCTCTCATTTGTATCACTTTTAGCCTGGGGATTGGGGTGTCACTGCCAAGACTTTCTCGTGTTTCCTTCCTGCTAGGAATCAGAGTCTTTTCTGCTGAGAATCAGAGTGTTATATTTTGATAGGACTCTCTCACTCGCCTGACGTGGCATCTTTTGAAGACTGATCAGAAGGTCTTTCTGGACCGTAATGTGGGATTTGGATATGGTTAGAAAGAAAAGGTATTAAAGGCTTAAAACAAAATGACTTTGGGTTCAAAATTTACAACCTTCGGATCTAAATTTATTTATAATGAACACAATTTTTCTTTGCCCCAATTTCTTACTTGGGGATTTTTATTTCTTTATTTACACTATGACCGAGCTGTGAAGCGCCTACGTATCCTCTTTAAGGAATCAGGTCAAACGTAGTTCCCAATTCCTCTTTTTCAAATTTCTTTTCTTTTTTTCACACATTTTCTTTTTCTTTTCTTTTCTTTATCTCCTTTTGTTGTTTTCTTTTCTTCCCTTTTTCTCTTGTCTTTCAAACCCGTGTTTCTAGTCTTTGCAACTAACTCCGAAGGAGGGGTATGAAAGAAATCAAAATAAGGCTCGAAGGGTTAACGAAGGATAAAGTGTTTGGGTAGCAGAACAAAATGCCTTCGTCATTCCAATCTTCAAAACATGCCAAGTACAAACAACACATTCGCGACATCTTTTGGTTGTGCTAGGAGTGATAACCATATCGTCCATTCGCCTTCTTCATCCATCATTTTAAAGTATTGTTGGACGACACTTCCATTTCAGTATCACGAGCGAACCCCATGTCAGCATGGCCATTTTGCCCTTAAGGCTTTCTTTGTATTTTACCCGCCCCAAATTTCACGTGACTCGCGTTCCAAATAATCTCAAATCATTATTTCTTTTAAAATGCCATGATTATCTTCCAATTCCTTCATGATTAACTTTTAAGATTAGGCCACAATTATGCGTGCATGTCATGTCACTAGTGTTGACGGAAAAATGACTATAAAGAAGAAAGACTTAAATCAAAGAAAAATGACTCGAAATAATGGCAAACAAGAGAGTTGCATTAGACGAACTAGAAATGAATTAATACGACAAAACAAACACAATAAACTGGGGTACACCCTTGGAACAAACCTACACAATACTAAATGAGGTATTATGACCAATAGAAAACTGGACAAAATAAAACGATAAAAGGGTTTGAGTTACATGACAATATCCCGATTACAACCCTGAAATAATCTGGACGACAGAAATGACAACAAAATAAGCCACCAAAAACTCCATTCTGGTTGACCAAGAAATGGAGAGTCTTCCCGATTACCAAGCACGATATTTTGGCCGCTGAGCTTCGCATCAATATTACCAAGGCCACTTATTTGCTTCGACATTTTCGGCTTTAGTCAATACATCCCCACAAAGCGTCCATCATGGCGTGCAGGTAAAGGACTCTATGCGATATTCTTGGTGTCACTATCTTGGATCATAATCAGGTTTTCCTGGATCTTCTGTTTCCGGTTCACCACAAACCAACCACCTCAATTCTCAACGATTCAAAATAAAATATGGTAGAAATGGAATCAGTCAGTCCTTATCCATATTTTTTGCTTACTTCTTTTTCTTTTTCTTTTTTTTTCTTTTTTTTTCTCTTTTTTTCCATTTTTTTTTCATTTTTTTTTCATATATATACATATACAGTTGTGGTCGGATCTTATGGAGATTGCCTACGTATCATGACCCCGCATGAATCAGACCGAGCGTAGTTCTTGCAAATTAATGCAAGAAATAAAGATATGTTTATTTGATTATATTTTTTTTTGAATAAAAATTGTACAAGCCGACTCCAACTACAAACTTGTGTAGGAGATTTCTACAAGAATAAGAATATTTTTGGTGTCACTTATGACTATTTCTACAAAATTGGCCACATAATGGCTTATTTGACAAAATGGCTATTTTTTCAAAATTTATTTAAGAAAGATAAAACTTGAATTTTTTTTTATCCTGTGGCTCATGGGGCATCGTTCGGCATCACCATAAACCAACACAAAACTATTTTTTCATAAATTGGCCATGTAATGGCTTATTTAGACAAAGTGGCTCTTTTTGCAAAATTTTATGTAAGAAGATGCAAATTCAAAATTTTATCCTGGGGCCTATGGGGCATCGTTCAGCACCGACACAAGCCAACACAAGACTGAGAAAGTTCAAATGCAAAAATGTAGCTATTTCAGTAAAATTTCGGCCATGTAATGGCTTGTTTGATAAAGTGGTTATTTTTGTAAAGTTGAGTGATGACTCAAAACTTGATTTTTGCGGATACAACCTTTCGACATTTCCGCGAGGGAATATTTCAAGGCTTGTGTCCAAAATTATTTAAAAAAATCCAAAGTGGCTATTCTTGCAAAAACAGCCTTCCGGCGTCTTTTGAGGGACGTTCGGCTTATTTTAAGCGAGAATAGCATCACCCGGCTTATTTATAACGAAATCAAAAATTTGACAATTATTTGGTTATTTTTGCAAACGGGGTGTGAACCCGAACTTGATTTTGCGGCTATGGCCTTGCAACATTTCCACAAGGAATATTTCAAGGCTCTGTGCCCGCAAATTATTAAAAATGATTCAAAGTGGCTATTTTTGCAAAAACAGCCTTCCGGCGTCCTTTCGGAACATTCGGCTATTTTTCAAAATGGCATCACTTTGATTTTATTGAAAACTAAAACTTCGACATTTTTTTTTTTAATTTTTTGAAGGGGTGGTTGGACCCGATGAGGGTTGCCTACGTATCCCACCTAATGGCGAGAATCAAACATGCGTAGTTCGGTCAGATTATTTGACCAATTATTTCAACAAAACTGTTCTACCTATTTTTCAAATTTTCTTTTCAAGCAATTCGTCAATATTTCGATATCTAAAATTTCTCTCTTTTTGTTTTTCAGGAATTTAGCCAATAATAATCTAGAACAAATAAATGCAACATATAACATGCCCGGTCTTACCGGGTCACCTGTCCTAGACGGACCCAACCCCTGTGTTGAGTCCCCTAAGTCAGATATGATGCAAATAAACGTCCTAAATCTAGGCTCAATATCCTGATGTTTTCAATGGTACTAGACCGTGTACCCGAGCGGACAACTTGGATCGAGGAGGGGGCTACGTACCGGTGACCCGCAGGGTCAATCGGCTTTGTAACTTATTCGGCCTCTTTTTCTTATTTTTGGTATTGACACTAACAGAAAGGGGAGTCTCAACCAGTAAGCACATCCCCGGAGGTAAAGAAGAGAAGGGTTTTCGGCACAGTTTTATATATACAATTCACGCAATATCAAAGCGGTAAACATGTAGCACATTAATCAAAACATATAATGAAATCAAATATAAGCAAAAATAGCAATTTCACTGAGCTCGAATTCTTAAACCCTGAACCGAAGTTCTGGGTTATTATCCCCAGCAGAGTCGCCAGAGCTGTCACACCTCCTTTTTCCGGCACACAACGTGTAACGTAAAAACGTAATGTGCCACTGTTTAATACTACACCCCGAGAAGGGATATAATAATAATCAGTGAAGGAGTTTTTCCACTTAAAGGACAGTCGGAACGGGATCAATTTATTTAATTATTCAGAGTCGCCACTTGAGAAAATAATGGTGTCCCAAGTCACCGGTTTAATCCCGAACCGAGGAAATTTATGACTTTGTATATAGTCTGCGAAACTAGAAACCTGGATAAGGAATTCTGTTAACCCGGAAGAAGGTGTTAGGCACTCCCGGATTCCGTGGTTCTAGCACGGTCGCTCAACTGCAATTTTTCTTTTATCTGATTTCTTTATATATTTTAACTATGTGCTTTTTAATGTTCCACTTTTTAATTTTAGAAGAATTGCGACGTCACGAAAACACATTTCGAGTAACACCGCAACCGGTACGCCTGTGACTTTAATGTATTTCAGTTTCGCCGAGAGTAAGATTTGGGTCACATAAATGCGCACCCGTGTTTAAGAAAAGTAATTTTATTTACAAATCGTGCCTAAAGAGTCTATCGTCTTTGTTAACTTCGGGAAAGACCGTGAAATTTACTAGACGGTCCTTCCAAATCTAAAATTTTCATACAATTAATTGAGGGCCCCGCAATTGCGTATTTTCGTGCGGCGAGGCTAATCTCATTATTTATTTAAGGTCAATCCTAACATGACTATGATTTTCTAATTAATTGGTCTCTAATAATAAACCAAGGTCCTAATTTATTTTTAAAGAGTAGTTTCAATTGTATTTAAATGAGTATTAAGAGCTTTGGGCCTCAAAATGAGCCTAATACAAAAGAGATTAAATAAACTAGGTTGGGAACCCATGCGTGTGACAATGTCTTTGTTCTAGTGATACCAAATGACCTACAATGGACCTGTTTTGTTCTGGACATTTTTTGCACATGTAATTGGGCCAAAAGTGTGTCCAGATTTGTGGCTTTGGCAGCCCAGACATTATTATTAGCTTATTTGAAATTCAACATACTAATTGAGCCATTTTTAAATACTATTAATAATCCAAAATCAAGGGATGAGGCACGAACTAAATCGAAATGATCCAATTCAACTATCCAGAAATTAGTGAGTAATAACCGAAACAGTGAACTAATTCGATTAAGTCTAAGCGAACTTATTCGACTATCTAGTAGCAGTAAAATAACTAATCAATTAGCTAACTATTTTAATCCCTGCTATAATTATTACACCCATTATTACAATTATTTAATTCATGAATTACTATTCTTTAAATTCACGTGTTCATAGAAGCAAAAGTCCAAATATCCTGTATGATTACAAATTATATTTTAGCAAAAACCTATAAAGCACGGACGCGAATTCAATTAACAGAAACTATCATTAATACTACAAATAGCAATTGAAAGTGGAGAAAAAGAAAGAAAACAAAAGTAACAGCATATTGTATCAAAGCCTCGTATGAATTAAATCTGCAATGTTGCCCATACAATATTTGAAACTTCAAGCTGTCAAGAGGGTAAGAATGTACCTGGAAATCAACAAGTAAGAGACTAAAGATCAGTTAAGTCGATGAAGCCAATTAACAACAGACCAATAGCAACAACACCACAGCAACAAATAACCAGTCACTCAGCAACCAACCAGTAAACACTCAGCAAACCAACAGTAGTAGTCCAAAACTCAACAAGCAAAATAACACAGTCAACTTCAGCAAACCAGTGGCCAACGACTTCAGCCAACCAGTGACAAACAGCTTTAGCCAACAGAACAAACGACCCCCAGAATCTATGTAAGAGATCTATGTGAACTTAAAACAACCCAATGAAACAGTAACCAAAGGTCCAATGGCAAGCCAAGAAGAATCCAAACTCCCACTGTCTATTTTCTAGAGTTTCTGTATGTGTGAATGGCTATATGTTTCCAAATTATATCTCCCAAAAATCCAGTCCTAAAACCTGTCTATATGAATGTCTAAGCCTCTGTGTATATCACTGTTTTTCTAGGTATCAATGCCTATATTGCTCTCTAGGTCTATCTCTGGATATCAAAAACCATCCCCTGCTGTTTCAGATTGCCCCTATATTTATATCTAACCATTTCCCCTAAAGACCTTAAATTAAACCCCCTTGCCCATCCCTCTCTCTGCCCATCCCTGAACTCCCACTATCCCTTGTCCCTGTATGGGCTTTACTAATGAATAATTCCTGGTTCCCACAGGACAGTCAGTGGCCTGCTGTACAGCAGGTTCCACTACTCAAAGGGCATATTATTATGGACTAACATGTGCTCACATGGTGGCAGTCCACTAGTTGCTAATGAGACTGAGCTTAATTCCGCTATAACCAGTCTTATTACTACCTAAAACATAGGCAATTCAAACTCCCAATCCCCAGTGATTCAAATAAGAAACCAGCCTACAGTGATTCAGCTAAGACATCAGTCTGTAACAAAGGAATCACTGCTCTGTTGTTTCTAACAAACAGACCTACGAAGGTACATCAACGACATTCGATTAACTACAACACATAATCATGGATAACCAATTAATCAACCAAACAGTGATTCTGAAATCTCGGCCAAAGTGAAACTTAGGTATTCGACGACGCTAACCAAAACGAATAGCTATCCTATGACAAACACATTCGAACGAATAACGGAAAACAATTCGACCAAATAAAAGGTCTTTGAGGGGAGAACAGATAGGGACGGCCAACGAAGAAAGTTAAACAAATTGAACTAAAAAAAAACACACAAGCAACACATACCTAATTAAAAATAGATAGGAAAAGGGAGATTACCTCGAACGCAATCGAAATCGAAGCAAAGCCCGGACTGTTTTGAGCTTGGCCTTGGATTTGAAGTCTAAAGGACTTTAATTGAGATGTTCTCCAGCGAGAACATCCCAATTAACCTCTATTAGGCTTCAACTTCTCTCGAATCCAAACGAAGATCCTAATTTGAAATCTAGGGTTCATAGGCTCAGATTTGGGGCTTGGGGCTTTGGGTTCGATTCGAGCAAAACCAAAGCCGGTGGGGGTATGAGGGAGGTCATGGGAGCCTATAGTGTGATTTTGGTGAGGTTTGGCGTTAGTTCGAATTTAACTCGAATCTTCAAATGAAGATTCGAGAAATTCCCGATTGATTCGAGATTAGGGGTTGCCAGGTTCTTGTAGACGGGGTTGAGGTGATCGTGCGGTGTTACTTTGGTGGCCGGCGGCGTTGTTGCCGCCGGGTTTTCAGGCGAAGGGAGAGGAGGCGGCGCTAGGGTTTGTTGTTTGTGAAGGAGACGAGGTTGAGAGAGAGAGAGACGAGGGGGGATGGGGGGGGGGGTCTGAGGAATGAACGGGTTAAGGGGTTTGGGGGGTTTTCTGGGTAATTAGAATTAATGTTTTAATCTTGGCCGTTGGATGATGAGAATCCAACGGCCGGGATCAACAGAATGGGGCAATTAAATGTGATCCGTCCGATCAAGGCTGATCGACGGCTTGGATCTCTTTCTTAAAAACAGAAACGACGTCGTTTGGTCTTATCTGGAGACGGGTTGGACTGGACCAGAGGTGATTCGCTTGGGCCTGGCTTTTTGGGCTAAGTTGTGGCCCAAATCTGATCTTCTTACTACACTCCAAGTTGTATTACATATACATATGTCTATATATATTCATATATTTATATATATATATATATATATATATATATATATATAAACATATATATATAAACAAATCGACTTGTAGCACCTATAATTAATTTTTGGTAACAATCAACACAATTAACTACCAAATTGTACATTAAATGACAAGAATTACGGAAAAATACCCCCCTTTTATGACTTTTCATTCTTCGCCAAATAAAACTTAATTATTTCTAAGTACGGAACTAACCCTGTAAATATAAATGCGACGTATTTGGTATATGTATTTTGATTGTTAACTTAAGCAAACAGACACGGACCCCCGAATGCAAGCGATGAGAAACAGAACATGTGATCCCCAATCATTGTAAACAAACAAAAACTCTTTTATTTTTGATATTTTGGGAGTAATTTGTGCGAGGCAAAAATCACGTGCTCACAATGAGATGCAGGTAGCAGAGTCAAGTCCAACGGTATACAAGGTTATTTGTCGCAGGTGGTTTTGGCCATGTAATTGGATGCTGCATGTGACAAAGAAGAAGATATGTATGTGGAAAGTGGGTAAATGTATTCCCACCCGCACATGCGAAATGGACACATTCAACGGGAATCACTTTAACTTAGATATTGACGTGATTTCTCTTGTTCTTATTCCACACGTTGAACAATCACTCCATAAGGTATAAAATCAAAGAGTGCATTACATCTGTCCAGTAGGAATATGGCCATACCATAACTAAAAGAAAGGCATTTCTCCGACGCAAACGAGCGTTTGAATACTGTATGGTAACAGGGATAAGTCATTTGCAGATCTGCCTAGGTACATGGCTACATTGCAGCATTTCAACCCTGGGACGGTTATTGAGTGGAAGGTTGAGCGAAGTGTAGGTAAACCAGAATATATATTCAATTATGTGTTCTGGGCGTTTAAACCAGCAATTGATGGTTTTTCGCATTGTCGCCCTATAATATACATAGACGACACTCATGTCTATGGAAAGTACGATATCAAGCTATTCCTAGCCGTGGCAGTAGATGCTAATGGACAGATATTTCTTCTAGCGTTTGCTATTTGTGCCAATGAAATCCAAGAGACGTGGACGCAGTTTTTGAACCACTTGAAAGAGCCCGTTGTGAAACAACGTTCTGGTAGCTGTCTAATCTCTGATCGGCACGGTGTTATCTTAAGTTCTGTGGAGAACTTGCCTGCATGGCAAGAACCTTATACCTACCATCATTACTGTGTTAGGCATTTGAAAGCCAATTTCCAGAAGGTATTTCCGAGTAAAGCTTTGCATGATTTGATGTGGATGGCAGCAACAGATCATCAACAACATAAATTCCGGAGGCACATGGAATATATCAGGCAACAAGACGAGGCAGCCTATCGTTGGTTAATGCGACATGACCCTGAAAATTGGACTTTGCATGCGGATGGTGGAAGACGATGTGGAACTCTGACTACAAATGTGTCCGAGTCTTTCAATGAGTTATTGAAGTCGGCAAGAGGATTGCCTGTCACAACCATGGTGCGGATGTCGTTCAAGCTGATAGCAGAGAGGTTTGTTGAGAGATCTGCGGCTACAACGTCATTGATGGAAAGTGGTGTTGAATTTTTGCTTGTGCCAATGGCAAGATTTGAGAAATACAGACGACGAGCACATTGGCATTCATTTTTGCAGTATGATAATGACAGAAATGTGTTTGAAGTTCGCATCGCTATCCATCAAAATCGAGGTAATAATGTGCATACTGTGAGTAAAGCTGCAAGGTTATGCTCTTGTCGAAAATGGTCCATCTACCACATGCCTTGCTCATATGCCATCAAGTGCTTTCAACATGTTGGTTTAGGTGTAACAAACTATGTTGATCAACAATATAACATTTTTAAGTATGTAAACATATAGTAGTCAGTTGCAACCACTGGGCGCTGAGCATTATTGGCCTCCTGCACCATTTAAATGGTGTGTAACAAGTCCTATTTGCGTAAAATACAAGTGAAGAAGAGCGCGTATACGGAACCAAATGGATGTTAGTGATACAGTTTATATGCGAAAATGTGGTATATGTTCGCAAACTGGACACGATCGTAAAAAATGTCCTTTGAGTGGTAACCGTAATCAAGCTCGGGGTGGGTGTTCTTCTAGTGTACCTAACAATCTATGAGTTGTAATAATTAGTTTTAATGTGTATGTTGGTTGATTTATGAAATAAAATTATGTTTCATTACTGTCTAACCAATTACCAATCTTGTTTTTAACTTTTTTTTTTATTTTCTTTGCTTTTACTTCTGTTTCATATGTAAATTAAACACGAATTTCATTAAAGTAATTTGTGTGTTGTCTTGTCGGATTGAAAAGTGTGATCGGATGACATAAAGTAGAGCTATCAATGGAATAATATTTAACAAGCAAAACACAACGCCATCATACCTGGCGTTGTGCATGTGATGTCTTGTTATTCTGAAAAAAGCTGACCGTAAAATACAACGCCATTAAAAATAGCGTTGTGCATGTGATGTCTTGTAAAAAACAACGCCATCAAAACTAGCGTTGTGTGTGTATTCACTCACCTATAAATAACGAGCTCATTGTAGTCATTTTATGTGCTCAAAAATTTAGTAAACGCAAATATTTCTTCCAACTTGGATATTTTTTTGAGTAAAAGTAAATGGCTCAACCTCGTACACCAGTGTGTTACTGTGCAAAAGCTTGTGCGCTGCAAATTTGTTGGGAATGTCGTGATGTTGGACGTAACTACTCGATGTGTATGAATCAGTTGTACAAAAATCCGGATGAACCTATGTGTGAGTTTGATGAATGAGCTGAGAAACAATGTCTCCAAGAATGCTACAGAGAACGAATGCTAAATCTTCATATTATGTAGTTAGGCCAAGCAGATCTAACAAGACAACTCCATAGAACAATGGAAGAAATGTCGGAGGAGCTGAGGGAAGTAAAAGATAAAAAATGGAGAACAGAATGGAATTTTGCAGCAATGAAGAACAAAGAAAAAAACAAAATTGAAAATTGCGGAGATTAAGGCGAGAGTGAAAGAGTTAGAAGACGAAAAAGAACAATTGCTAGAATAATTTAAGTGGTTAGAACGCAGAATAAATGGAAGCCGGGACTAAACAATTCTTACTATGTGTTTAGTTCATTTTTATGTTTGTCTTTAAGTGGCATTTAAGTTTAAGTTTAAGTTTAAGTGGAAGAGTATGTTTGTGTTTGTGTTGTACTAATTTAAGTTTAAGTGTAATATTATGTTTTTGTTCGTGTTGTACTATTTGAAGTTTCAGTGGCATTTAAGTTTAAGTCATTGTGTTGTTATACGAAACAATAAAACAAATGGAGAATTTAAAAAATTAATAGAGATATTCAATTAAATATTGTTGTTACAAAAAAATTATTTACAACAAATACTCAAAAAAAAAAGGCCGCCCAAGTCAAGTCCCGCATCCGGTGTGTCTCAATGTAGCCTTCGGCCTGAGACGCATGCCCGCCCGTCCAGGTATGCTATCAGGGTCATCATTATCAAATTTCCTCCTTATAGCTGGATTTGGCTCAGGATGACATGCAACGGTGGTGCTGTCAGGTCCTATAGAAGACTACATAATAAAATAAAAAGTAGTTTACAAAATCACATAATAATTTATAACAATTTATATTATCTTACCATAATAGAATCTGGATCTTGAATGTAGTCATCTGTCGCATCGTCAACTGAAGCCTGAACAAGGAGATTATTATAATGTAATAAATAAAATAAGTTATAGTTAAAACAAATTCATATTCAGAACTAATAAACTCATACCTGAGCATGTGAAGAGCTCTCATAACTCAGTCGGCGATCACTAAATATATCTTTGGTTGGTCCACCCTCATCAGTGGTAGATTGGGCCAGGGTAATATGTACCCCAATCCGCTGCTTGGAAATCAGAGCCCGTGATCAATAATTGACCCGATGGGATCATCTGTGAAGGGCCTGCAGTGTCATAAATACCAATGTTGTAAGACAACATGTTCGTCTCATGCATCCCACCTGGCATAGCAGTAGCAACATCATCATCGGGAGCATCATCGGCCCCCTGCTAGACACCACCTCGTCGTCGGGGAGCAGGTCGTCGGGCACCAGCAGCTCGTGGAATACCACGACCTCGCTGGTATGTGGCTGGATCAATATAATCAGCATCTTGTGCCAAGTGCTGATCCGATCTGGCACGCTGCAGTGTCTCAGTAGCCACTGTCATGAATCGCCGACCATAATCCTGCATGACTACAGGATCGTGGACATAACTCTGCATTTGCTGCCCTATATGGTAGACGGTATGCAATCCAATAGCCTGCACAAAAGAATGCAAACTAGGTATTACTCACAACATTATATATATATTAGTAAATATAACATAAAACTTACCAGAGCCTCGTGTCTGCGTATGAGATGTACCGCCCATCTACCTGATGCACTGGGTTCCCGATAAAAAGACAGGACACTGTGCGGTACCATGCCATATACCCTATCAATAGGATAGTGCTACGGAGGTGGGATCAATTCACCTCGTATATCCCAAATTACTAGCCGAGTGTGAAGCCAGCCTAAAAAGGTGTCGTCCACCCTGGAACGATCATCCCTCTAATAATGTAAGGGAAGCCATGTAGGAGGAGGCGGTATAGGCTGCAGCATGCCAAATTGACGCGAAACCCGCTCCGAGGCGTGATGCTCCACGATATCCAGGCATATAAGAGGGACAAAAGTCATCCAAATATGCCGGCCTAAAGTACAATACGCTGGCAGGGTAGCTAGCAAGTCCTCGCTATACGGCGTCCAAATGAACTATCAAATAACAACACAAATTGTTAGTATGCGTAACACTAAATTAAACAATAACTGGTACGTTTAGTTGGATATTCATCTATGCATCCTCGAGAACGTCTAACACATCCCTGATGCATGGGAGATTATGATGGGTATCATACACCCGCGAAAGTCCATGCCGCATAACCTACCTAGAAGCTAAAGGCAGGTGTGGAATGGCGACATCAGCTGGTAGTTGTGGCAGATGTGTCCTAAGCTGCACAAATAGCTCCCATACCCAAACCTAACATAGAAAGTTGATGTATACTGTGAGATAAACTATAGCTAGGTAGATTTGTAACTAACAGATATTTTCATTGAATATGTTCTCACCTGTAGAAGAGGCAGGAAGCCACAAATATCTCTCTGTGTGCCCATAGAGGCCCGACACATCTGCCTGTATAAAAATGCGAGGACAGCAGCACCCCAGCTGTATATGGCTGTATCCTCGAAGCGTGTGATGTGATGGAGAAACCAGAGGCTGACTAAGTTACCCGAAGTGTTCGGGAACAAGACCCCCCCCCAAATAGAAAGAGCATCAACAGCCTAGTGTAGTGAAATACATCATCCTCCTCTGACTGATCTGTAATAGTAGGGTGGAGCTGCTCTAGGCGCTGTCTAATAGGGGATAACTGTATCCGACTGATCCCAGCCCTAGGATCCTCGGCCTCCAGCCTCAAACCTGTGAGCATCTGAAGCAAATCCCAATATGCCTCGCGCGAAAAATGCCTCATGTTCGCACGGAATAGAACAGGCAATTCATCGGCTGACAGGCCATATAAAATTTGTATGTCCTGCAATGTAATAGTGGCCTCGCCAATGGGAAGGTGGAAGGTGTGCGTCTCCGGTCGCCACCGTTCAATCATGGCCGTGATCAAAGAATAATCAAGCTGTATCCGGCCAATGCGAATAATCTTGTAGAATCTCATCTCCTCCAGGTGATGGACGACTCTAGGATGTAGATCGCGCTCACTCAAAACCTCCCATAAGACATCCACTCTCCTAGCCCGGAATGTTTGTGTCAACAATTGGCCATCCCAGATATACTCTAATCGATGTTGGGGCTCTAGGCCTAACAGATTTGAGGTCCGAGGGCCAGGAAGTATGTGCGCATCCATGTCGTCAATTGTAAAAATATAAATTTTAATAACTTAATTGTACAAATTATCATTAATAGCTATGTATTTTTTTATAATTAAAAGTTTTATTTATAATAATTTAATTATCCAAATTACTAACATATAGGTCCATGGCTCGATATTTTTGAGGCCCAGCGGCACCAAACTATTATTAGTCGTTATGTATTTCTTTTTATAATTTAAAGTTATATTTTAAATATTTTAATTGTACAAATTACATTTATATAGGTCTCAGACTCGATATTTTTGAGGCCCAGCAACACCAAACTATTATTAATAGTTATGTATTTTTTTGTAATTTAAATTTATATTTTATTAATTTAATTGTACAAATTACTAACATATGGGTCCGGGGCTTGATATTTTTGAGGCCCAGCGACACCAAACTATTATTAATCGTTATGTATTTTTTTTTGATAATTTAAAGTTATATTTTAAATAATTTAATTGTACAATATACTTATATATGGGTCACGGGCTCGATATTTTTGAGGCCCAGCGGCACTAAACTATTATTAATCGTTGTGTATTTTTTTTATAATTTAAAGTTATATTTTAAATAATTTAAATGTATAAATTACTTATATATGGGTCCCGGACTCGATATTTTTGAGGCCTAGCGGCACCAAACTATAATTAATCGTTATGTATTTTTTTATAACTTAAATTTATATTTTAAATAACTTAATTGTACAAATTACTTATGTATGGGTCCCGTGCTCGATAGTTTTGAGGCCCAGCGGCACCAAATTATTATTAATCATTATATAAATTTTTATATTTTAAATTTATATTTTAAATAATTTAATTGTACAAATTACTTATGTATGGGTCCCGTGCTCGATATTTTTGAGCTCCCAGGCTCGATAATTTTTAATAACTTAATTTTATAACTTAATTTTGAGGATAACAATCCAAGCTAAATACTACACATTGCTACACTACAAGGCTCTAATATTTACTAGCCTAAAAGAGTCTATATTTTACTACGCTAAAAAGGTCTACATTTTACAACTAACGAATAATATAAATTAAACAAATATATATATATAAAATATTAACATGAAAGAACATATATTAATATATTAATCTGGATAGTGCCGTTGTATTTAACGCTGTTAAAATACAATGACAGTAATAGTGACGTTGTATATACTATTGTTTTTTTTTTTAAAAACGTAAAAGCGTTAAAGTAAGTCAAAAGGACCTACTTTGATTCCAGACTCAGACTTATTTTGGTACCTTTACTAGGAGGGATACACATACTTAGTGCAATAGTTGAGCAACATGCAAGTACAAGGTATTTGCTACCCTTTTTTTTTCCATGAGGAGTTATTTGATACCTTTATGAGGAAGGATACAAATAATTAGTAAAATAGTTGAGATGCTGTTGATCTGAATGCTATGATATCTAAAAAAGAGCACATGTAGCAATGGTTATTATGAGTAATGTGAACACCTAATTTTTGTCCATGCCTCAAGTCCTATACTACTTTAGTATAAATATTTCTTTTTGTTCTAATCTTAATATTTTAAATTTTATCTTACTTTTAATAGGTTTTATTTAAATAAATAAATTAATTAAAAGACCTACAAAAATATTCACATCCTTAGAGTATAGGTTTATTTCTATTTACAAGAGAAAAGAAAATTTACAAAAAAAAAAGTATTTGGTTTCTTTCAATTTGAATTTAAATAAGTAAGCTATGGTATCTTTTCTTAATAGTATTTATATTACATGTAAATATTTTATTTATTTTCTAATATTTTTTCTTAGTCTGTAAGAAGTAGGTTTTATATTTTTTATTATGTATTTTACTTGTTTGTTTATTTTTTCTCATATATATAGTAAAAGAAGTAAATAAAACAACATAAAAAATAAAAAATAAAAATATTTGAGCTAAACCTACCGCCCTTACCCTCTAAAAACTTATTTTCCCACGATCTGATCCTTTCCCTAACTTCCCACTCCCACCTTTCACGTCAACTACCCCATTTTATGCCTCACGTGTCAAATTGGTTTCTGAACCTCAATCCCACGTTTCACTTAACTGCTTGGCACAAGACTTAATAAATTCCATGGTTCTTCTTAGAGAAGAGGTGGACGGACAGAAGAGAAAAAAGGGATTCTCTACACAAAATTGGGGTGGAAAACAAAAAGAAAGGCAAGACTCTCAAAACCATATCACCTTAAACCCATTTAAAATTTCATTAAACCAGTTTTTTTTTAATAAATGAAAAACCCGAACATTTATCAATTTTCTTTTCCGACGAGGAAGCTCCGTTTTAGCCCTGTAATGTCATGAAAGATAGATAGGGATAGTTGGACTCCGATTGAGAGCTTCGTCTAAAGTTCCGGCGAGGTTCCCATTTAGTAAGCCTTAATGTGTTTCTGGCCTTATTTCCCGATTTTTGTTGCTTTTTAAAAGCTGATTTGGCTTTCGTCTCTTCTAAATTTGATCCTTGTGCAGACTAGATATGTTCTCCGTAAAATTGTACTCAGATTTGTTTTATTATGGAATCATTGTTGTTGTTTGGTTTATCTCTTACTATTGTATGCATTTATTTGTTAGATTTAATTTCGTATAATGAGTAGAACATTAATACACTCAATTGAAAGTCGAGTGTGTTCAATCTTGGTCCCATGTAATACTTACGTTAAGTAGTATGCTATAAACTGTGAGAAAATCGGTTTCATTTTCTAGCATATAAGAAACGGACATGTATTGATTTTCTGATCATGGAGACTAAATTATATATCTTGAAGACCAATTATTAATGAATGAGGTACAGTTCAAACTAGACTAGCTTGGTTGGAATTCCATAGCTCTTCTTTCTAAATCATGATCTTTTGTCGTATTCTCTACTAATGTGCCAAATAGTTCTAACTCATCCATTTTCTCTTAACCAAGTCAACTAAAACAAACCATGAAGTAATTGATGAAATACATAAACCATCTTTTTATATTGTTGCTTCACGTTATACTTTGCTCGAATTTACCATCATTTTACGATTTAAAAAATGAACACTCGCAGTTTGCTTTAAACTCGATTTAGACTAGTATTGTGATTATGTCTTTACGAGAATCAGTTGACCAACGATGTTATAATAGGAGAGCGTATGAAAGCCTACTAACGGAAAATATTAAAGCTCATCCCTCTTTGTTAGTTGCACCTTTTAGTTGATCAAAACTATGTTGTTCTCTTTTGGAAGAGACGAGTAGAACAAACTTTTCTTAATAAAATAAAGAAAGCGTTATTGATTGTGGAAATATTTGCGTGACATAATTTTTGACGCGCCAAAAGAAATAGTATACGTACGCGTAAGCCAATTTTTTAACTATGAAAAATTCAAGTGATTATAAGCGGTTAAAAAGATAAATGCACATAGGTCATTTCACACCTCCTTTTGGCGCTTACCGCACCCCGCGAAGGGCTCGGTAGAAGGGAGTTTTTCCAATTAAAGGACAATCGAAACGGGATTCATTTATTTAATTCAGAGTCATCACTTGGGAGATTTATGGTGTCCCAAGTCACCGATTTGAATCCCGAATCGAGGAAAAAGTTGACTCTATATTACAGTCTACGCACCAGAAATCCGGATAAGGAATTTTGTTAATCCGGGAGAAGGTGTTAGGCACTCCCGAATTTCGTAGTTCTAGCACGGTCGCTCAACTATTATATTTGGCTAAATTATCTGATTTTAATACATGTTAAACCTACGTGCGAATTTTAACTTTCAACCGCTTGTGATTATTATTATTTTTATAAGAATTGCGACGTCGTAAAAACGTACTTCGGACCACACCGTACCGGTACGCTTGTGGCCTTTAATATATTTTGACTTCGTCGAGACTTGGATTTGGGTCACATAAATGTACACCCGGGTTTAGGAAAGTAAAATTATTTAAGTAACAAACCTAAAGCAACTAACGTGTTTATTATTTTGAGAAGGCCGTTGCTAAAACGGCTTGTCTCGAAATCTAAACATTTAAAATAACAACCTATTGAGGGCCCCGCAATCTTCGTGTTATTTGGCAAGGCTCATCCCATTTATTATTTAAAGGCTAATTAACCGCTTTTATTGTTTATTATTTTAAAAGAATTGCAACATCGTGAAAATGTATCTCGAGCCACGTTGCACCAGTGCACCCGTGGTTTTTGACACATTTTTGACTCCGTAGAGATTTGGATTTAGGTCACATCAATGTGCACTCGCACTTAAAAATGCGCGCCTAAAGCAACTACGCATTTATTATCTTTGGGGAACATCGTAAAATTCGCTAAATGATACATCCCGAAGTCTAAATATCTTTTATACATCATTTATTGAAGGCCCCACAATTGTGTGTAATGCGGCGCGGCTCATCCCGTTTTATTTCCTAAAAGACGAACCTCAAATAATTATCATCCCTATCTTTTATTTATCCTTAACACTGTCGAAAATTCCTAATCAATTAGCGTTACTAATAATTGTTCTGCCCATGTCTATTGCCGCCTATGATTTCAGATTTTTAACTAATTTTTGTGTTGAGCATGTCACTTATTAATATTCCCTAAAGCTAGGCGGGCCTTTTATGCTAGCATATTTCTCAAAGGAAACGTTTCAGGATATATTTCAAATATTTTCAACAGTTAGTGGCAAAGACACTTAATCAAATTGCTGTGATGTCAATTACAAACTAACGGCCTGAAATCATACTAAGCTGATTGCTTCAAGTTAACTAACTAGGATACATATTCAACTTCAAGCGATTTAGTGATATTGATAATTATTCTAGGAGTATTAATTTCTATATTGAAACAATGAAAAATCTCAAATGTTTTATGACTTTTGTATTCACAGATGAAAAAGTTAAGCTAAGACAAATGTGATCTATGCTGAAACTACAACTAGTTAACCAATAGGCTAAAATAATTTCCACACGGTTCAATTAATTACAATTTTAGTCATAAGCAATCCATGAATGCAGATAACTAAATGCTTCATTACAGCTCAAACAAATATAACTTCCAGGCATAAGTGCACATGCAGTTTACTGCATTTCAGCTTAAAAAAAAAAACTCCACATTACATCAGATTTGAGAGTGTGTACCTGGAAATTAGATAGCAATAAAAGAAAGTAGAAGAAGTCAGCTACAACAGTAACTCGAATTAGCAATACAACACAACAATTAACAGCAATAGCAGGAGGATTCAGAATAGCTCGAAAACTAGTTTCCAAACCAGAATAGCACTCGACCAACATCCCAGAAATGAATGAAGTAAATCCGAAAGAACTCGAGGCCATAACAAGATTAGAATAAACCAAGACTACAAAAGTTGACCCCCTGAACTTGTTCTAAAAATTTCCAGGGACTAGACAACCAGAAGTTTCATTAACAAGTAAAACACTGCTTAAGACTCGAAATTGATATCAATGGAACAGACCACCAGAATACCAATGAAGTAGTGAATTTCACTCAAACTTTCTAGCTATCCTTCTTTTTTCTTAGTTTTCTTCTCCCAAAATTTCTAAAGTCCTCTTTTATCTCTATGGCTTGTCAGTTATATAACAAAACTGAACCAGCCCTGAAACCTCTTTTTAATTATTTTAAACCAACCAGCCATGTTATTCCCTCCCCCTTTTTCTCTCCAGAGACAGACTGCTAAGGTTTAAAAAAATAGCCCCCATGGCTGTCATTTCCACTTAGGATTGTCTAGACATGGGGTTTTTCTATTTTTAAATCACCTGAAGTTCAAAAATGTAATGCCTATCCTGCTGTACAGCAGGTTCCACTACCCACTCCCATGTGCAGTTGCCACTTTTATCACTAACCCCATCAAGTTTTCTAACTTTCCACCCTTAAAAATATTAACCAGGGTGTAATTTGCACTACTTATCCCCATTTTTGATTAAATTAATCATTAGTTTAGTGGTGCACTGAGTACCATTTAGTAGGCCAACTAAGCTCTGCGTTTATCACAATTAGACAACTATAACCAATTCAACCTCTAATTCAAAAACACAAACAATTCATGCTTCAATTCAACAGTGGTTTTGGACCAATATTAACAGTGTCAATCACTGTTCTAACAGACAGACCTCTGAAATTAATCGACGATATTCATTTAGTCGATTACAACACGTATAATCGATAACAAATAATTGACCTACGAATCTGTGATTCATGGTTTAACGGGCAGACTCAGGGGATCAAAAATACGAATTAATTACTAGACAACCTCAAAATAAATTAAACGCACAATTCGTTACAATTAAGAAATAACAGATAGAATCGACCAAATAAAAGGTCCACTGAAGATGGCCAGAATAAGTTGAAAGAAAGAACAGAAAAAAAAATTAAAAAATCAAATAAACCAAACAAAACATGTAAACAAATAAAAATATGAATATAGAACGGAAGAAAAAGAAACAAGTACCTCAGAATTCAAACGACCCAGGTTCGCACTTGGATTGATAGTCTTGAGGTCGAACATAATTTAATCGAAGTGTTCTCTACTGAGAACACCTCGATTAAAGTTGATTAGACCCCGAGCCCCTAATTAATTGGATAGATTTCATCATCTGGCTTTCTAGGGTTATTGAGTTCTTAATTTGGGGTTCGAACAGTCTTGGTCATATTCGAAGGGAACCAAAGTTATTTGGGGTATGAGGGAGGTTAGAGGAGTGACTGGTGTGAATTTTGGGCCGGTTGGGGTAGCTTTAAGTTTTGCTCGAATCATCAATCGATGATTCGAGAAGCTATGAACTGATCCGAGGTTATTGGTTTGTGGATTTGAATTCAGGGTGGTTGAGTGGTCCTAGGGTGTTGAGATGATGGTCACAGGCATCGTTGCCGCCGGGTTTACGACGAAGGGGAAGGAGGACATCGCTAGGGTTCCTCGTCTCTTCAGAGACGGGGTTTGAGAGACGATGGGGGTTTGGCTTGGGGGATGTGAGGTGTGTTTGGTTGCTTATATACGTGGTTGGGGATTCGATCCTGGCCGTTGGCTAAAACGAGATCGATGGCCGGGATCTTTTCATCAAGGGGAAACGGTGTCGTTTGGTTAAGTAGAGGTTGGGTCGGTCTCAAACGGGCACGGGTCGGGTGAGACGGGTTGGGGGAGATGGGAAATCAACCGTTTGATTGACATAGGTTGAACGGATGAGACAGATTGCCCATGAAACGACGTAGTTTCACGGTTGTACTACGTCGTTTCGATTGAGCTGGACGGAGGGGTCTTTGGACTGGGCAATTGGGCTGGATTGGGATAAAATTACTTGGGCTATGGATTAATTTGGTTTGAGGCTTAGGTGGTTTTATCCTATTTCCGATTTTCAATCTTTTTTCGCTTTCTTTTCCTTCTATTCATTTCAAACTAAATTCTAAAAATCCAAATTACATTATAGAACTAAATTAACTTATCAAAAATATTAATTAACTTATAATAACAATTAAACACACATAATTAAATACCAAATAAAAATAAAATCACACAATTGGACATTAAATGGTAAAAATGCAAAAAATACATTATTTTGTAATTTTTTCATTTTCATAAAACAAACTTAATTACTCTTAATTGCAAACTTTAATTTTATATACAAACGCAATTTATTTTTGTATTTTTATTTATTTAAACAAATAAACATGGGCAAACAAATGCAAACAATAAGAGAAAAATAACATAAAATCCACAAATATTGCAAACAACACAAAACTCTTTTATTTTAAATTTTTGGGAGTAATTTTCATATAGGGCAAAAATCATGTGCTCACAGCTGCCCCTCTTTGCCCGGAAATACGAAGAGTTTTCGTGCAAAGATAAGTGAGCGGATACGAGCGTTTTTTGCCCATTTTGAGTACTCCGTGGGAAGCATTTTTCAAAAAAAAAAAGTTGATCAAACCTTTGCTTCAAAAGGTCTCCTACATATACCTAAGTAAAAGAGAATCAGGTCAATGTAGTTCGGAAAGTTTTGGTACCTGGGACTACCAAGGAACTGTGGTTTTACTGTCACTGTTGTTGTTGCTACTGTTGCTTACTAATCTCCTTATTACACCGTGTTAAAAGAAAACAAGAAGCTAGACTAAACTAAGAATTATAAAATCTGATCTATCTTCAATTGGCTCATGTGTTGAATTGAGCTTGCATCTTGTATTCTTCTGATGATCCTTTATTTCCATCTTGACATTGTCGGCCTTTCTTGATTGCTGAACGTGAACTTATGTTGTGGATATTACTGTAATCCTTCATTTTAATGATTTTGTAACGACCCGGCACGTCGTTACGGGAATTACCACCCCGTTACCTTGCATTTACATATATTATGCTTTTAAATCAGTATTAGAATATATTGGGTGAATTAGGAGTGATTTGGATTGAAAATGAAGCAAATAGCATGCTTGAAGGAAGCTTGAATATGGAAAGTCAACCAAGAGTTGACTATTGAGTTAGAGTGCTCGGAACTGAATTCTGATGATTCGACTAGTTCCGGGGGATCATTTATGACTTAGGAGAACAATCGGAATTGAATTCGGAGGTCCGGTGTAGTTTTAGGCTTGAATTGGCGAAGGTTGAATTTTGGCGAAATCCGGATGGTAGGTGATATTTTGATCCGGGGTCGGAATGGAATTCCGACAATTTCTATAGTTTCGTTATGTGATTTTGGATATGTCTGCAAATATTTAGGTCATTCGGACATCGTTTGATCGGGTTTTGGATTGAATGTTAGTTTTGAAAGTTTTGAAGAAACTTAGGCTTGAATCCGTGAGTAAATGGAGATTTTGATGTTTAGTATGGTGTTTTTATGATTGGAACAAGTTTGTATCATGTTTTGGAGTATGTTGGTGGTTTTCGTTGGGGTCCCGGGGGTCTCGGGATGAATCCGGGGGTCCAAACGGACCATTTTTGGAAGAAAAGAGAAGGCTGGTTGTTGTCATAAACGCAGCAGGTTTTTGCTCTCCGCGATCGCGGGGAGGGGGACGCGATCGCGTAGGGCTGGGGGCTAGGCCATCGCGATCGTAGGATCACCAGTCGCGATCGCGTAGAGTTAACCGCGTGGCCATCGCGATCGCATGAGCATCTACGCGATCGCGTAGAAGAGAAATGGGGTCCAGGGAAAAATGTGCTACGCGATCGCAGGAAGAGGGACGCGATCGCGTGAAGCCGGATGATTGTACATCGCGATCGCGTGAGGCCGAAATTTTTGAACATCGCGATCGCGTGAGTAGAGTCGCGATCGCGTAGAGCAAATGGGTCTGGCAGAGAATTTAATCACAGAACGGAGGGTTACGGGTTCATTAACCCAAAACTCAATTTTGAGCCCTAGAGAGAAGAAAACTCGAGGAAATCACTGAGAAGTGATCGGGTATTCGTCGGAGGTAAGATTCTTGACTCAAAAACATCATTTTATGGTAGAATTAACATCAATATTCACGAAATTGGGTTGAAATCTTGAAGAAATGTGGCCTAAATATTGAAAACGGTATTTTTGGATTTGGATGGCCATTTGAACTCCGATTTCGATAAATTTTATATGCACGGACTCGTGGAGAGATGAGGGTCGCGTTGGTGCTAATTTCGAAATTTTCCGAGCAGTGGGGCCCGGGGTCGGATTTTTCCAACTTGGTGTATTTATGCGAATTTCATGTAAATTGAAGTGGGTTATGATTCTTTGACCCGTATTTGATATAATTATTGTGATTTGACTAGATTCTACGTACGAGGGAGCTAAATTCAAAGGAAAAGGCATCGCGGACGAGTCTACGACCGGCTAGAGGTGAGTAGTTTGTGTATATGGTAGCTTGAGGGTTCGAAACCCCAGCTTAGCACATTGTGACGCTAGTAGGGCGTGGCTCGCATACCGTGGCAGGTGCGGGATTGATTGTGACTAGGGATTGAGACTTGGTCCATCCCGGATGTGAATAATATGTTGTTAGTGTTGGAAATACACTGTATTTGATATATTTGTGGGCTGTAAGCCTTGTTTGGGGCCTTGTGCCGATCTGTAGCGTCCTTAGAGGACAATATTTATGTGATAGCTATAATTGCTTAAATCACTGATCTCAGTCCTGGAAATTGAAATCATACTTTTGAAATGCTAAGTCACCAGCTTTTACAAATTTAATAAAGTTAAAGTATTTTTCATAAATTATGAATTGAGAACTGGAATTAAGGAAAATGAATTGTTTTGTGACTTAATGGCTTATTGTGGACTGAGTATGAGATCGGGCTGCACGCCGCAGTGGTTTATATGTGGATCGGGCTACACGCCGCAGCAGTATTGCGCTTGGGCTGTAGGAGCCCCTCCGGAGTCTGTACACACCCCCAGTGAGCGCCGTCGACGTTAAATTGGATCGGGCTACACGCCGTAGCGGTTATGTGCATTGCATTGCATCTATATTTGTTGAATTACTCTGTGGTAGTTGTATTGTATTGTGCTGCTAGTTCGTAGGAGATTCGGACTGTAGTTTAGCTTCATATTGTGGTATTTTGTGGATTTCTTACTGTCAGCTACATATATATATTTGTTACTCACTGAGTACTTAGTACTCACCCCTACTCCCTGCACCTTTTGTGTGCGGACTCAGGTACTCAGGAGCAGTAGACGGGCATCTCCAGCGTTTACATTGTCACATCGAGTTGCTGAGGTAGCTGCCTACGTTCGCAGAACTTAGCTTCTCCTCTCCTTTCCAGTTGTTATTTTGTATTTTGTATTCAGACTTGAGTATTTCTATACAGTACTCTCTATTCCTGTTGGGTTTGTTAGAGGCTCTAGACTTGTGACTCCGGATCTTTGGGAGTGTCAGTACTTTTGTTCATTATTATTATTATTGGAGTTCTTAAACTCATATATTCTTCTTGGGTTGTCCATTTGGGATTGGTATTTGTGATAATTAAATTATTGGTCTGGCTGGCCTAGCTTGATTGTTGGGCGCCATCACGACCGGATTTGGGTCGTGACAAGTTGGTATCAAAGCCTAGGTTACTAGGACTCGCGAGTCATGAGCCGGTTTAGTAGGCTTTCGCGGATCGGTACGTAGACGTCCGTATCTATCCTCGGAGGGCTACAGAAACTTTAGGAAAAACCTCATTTTCTTGGATTCATATCGTGCGATTTGTGTTAGCATGAAATTAAAATTTTCCATATTCTATTCTCTCGCAGATGGCGAGAACACGAGCTAACGGACGTGGCGGACGACCACCATTATCACCCAGAGGCCGTGGTCGTGGTAGAGGTAGGGCAGCAGCACCAGCACCTGCTGACCCACCAGCTGACCAGACTCAGGGTCAGATTCTCGCACCAGTGGCCCAGACTTAGGACCAGATTCTAGTGACAAACGCTCCGGCAACTCAGGTTCAGGCACCGGCAGTGCCCATTGTCATACCAGGGTCTTCAGGAGACCTTGGCTCAGATCTTATCAGTGTGCATAGGCTTGGCTCAGGTAGTTGCAGCTACTGCTGCAATATCTTCTTCACATGCAGGGGGAGGAAATCAGACCCCCGTGGCTCACACACCCGAGCCGGTCCAGCCAGTTGCGCCCGTTGCACCAGCTCCTGCTTATATGGTTCCAGTTATGCCCGACGATGAGCAGCGTCGTTTGGAGAGGTTTGAGAGGCTACATCGTCCGACATTCAGTGGTGCTGAGGGCGAGGACGCCCAGGGTTTTCTTGACAGATGTCAGCGCATGCTTCGCACCGCGGGTATTCTAGAGTCCAGCGGTGTTTCATTCACCACTTTTCAGTTCACAGGTGCAGCATTTCAGTGGTGGGAGGATTTCGAGAGGCGTAGGCCCGCCGGGGCAGTGCCCCTCACTTGGCAGCAGTTCTCCATGGTATTTTTGGAGAAGTACGTACCTCAGTCTTAGAGAGAGGAGCTGCGACGTCAGTTCGAGTGGTTGAAGCAGGGCGATATGACAGTTAATCAGTACGAGATGAGATTCACACAGTTGGCCCGTCATGCCATGTGGATGGTTCCTACAGATAGAGAGAGGATTCAGAGATTTATTGATGGCCTTATTTATCCCATCCGCATATTGATGACCAGAGAGAGAGTTTCGGCAGCTACCTTTGAGGAGGTGGTTGATGCTGCCCGTCATATTGAGACAGATCGCCGCAGAGAGCGGGAGGAGAGAGAGGCTAAGAAGCCTCGTGGTTCTGGCAGTTTCAGTGGTGCTCCGTCTAGGGGCCAACCCCAGTATAGCAGGGGTCGTTCTTTCAGGTCTCATCAGTCTGGACGTGCAGAGTCCAGTGGGGTTTCATCAGATCGTGGTCGTCAGGGCCATCAGGGTTATCAGGGTCAGCAGAGCCGTCAGCAGAGTCAGCCTGCACTGAGTGCTCTTCCAGCTCAGAGCTCTGCTCCTGTTTCCTCAGCACAGGGTTCATCGGTAGCGAGGGGTCCTCAGCAGCCCCTTCTTCCATCTTCAGGCCGTTGTTTTGAGTGTGGTGATTTGGGCCATATCAGGAGAGAGTGTCCTCAGTGGCTTCGTAAGCGGTCTCGGTAGAGGGATCGCCCTCGTCTTCTACTCCTCGTTTCTTCGGCGCCGACACGGCCGGCCAGGATCGGTGGCCGGGTATCCGCAGGTCGCCCCTAGGGGCGAGGATCGTACCGGTGGAGGCCAAGCTCGTTTCTATGCTCTTCCGGATAGGAAGGATGCTAGTGCTTCGGATGCGGTCATTTCAGGTATTATCTCAGTCCTGCCACAGGGATGCTTCTGTCTTATTTGATCCCGGATCCACCTATTCTCATGTCTCTACTTATTTTGCACATCATTTGGGTATGACCCGTGGTATTCTTGCTTTGCCCGTACATGTGTCTACCCCAGTGGGGGATACTGTTGTTGTGGATCTGGTATATCGATCCTGTATTATTACTATTGGGGGTCTGGAGACCCGAGTTGATTTATTACTACCGGGCATGGTGGATTTCGATGTAATTCTAGGCATGGATTGGCTATCTCCTTACCATGCGATTCTGGACTGTCATGCCAAGACAGTCACACTAGCTATTCCAGGTAATCCGAGGATCGAGTGGCGTGGCTTGACTGATTATATGTCCGATAGGGTGATTTCTTATATAAAGGCCCAACGAATGATTGGCAAGGGTTGTTTATCTTATTTAGCCCTCATTAGAAATGTTGAGACTGAGACACCCAATCTTAATTCGGTCCCCATTGTGAGGGAGTTTCCGGATGTATTTCCAGCAGACCTGCCGGGCATGCCACCCGACAGAGATATTGATTTTGGTATTGATTTGGTGCCGGGCACTCAGCCCATTTCTATTCCTCCCTATCGCATGGCACCAGCGGAGTTGAAAGAATTGAAAGAACAGCTTTAGGAACTCTTAGATAAGGGTTTCATTCGTCCGAGTGTGTCACCTTGGGGTGCACCAGTGTTGTTTGTAAAGAAGAAAGATGGCACAATGAGAATGTGTGTTGATTACAGGCAGCTGAACAAGGTAATAGTGAAGAATAAATACCCATTGCCTCGTATTGAGGACCTATTTGATCAGCTCCAGGGAGCTAGTGTATTTTCTAAGATTGATCTTCGATCGGGCTATCATCGGTTGAAGATCAGGGACTCGGATATTATGAAGACAGCGTTCAGGACGCGATATGGGCACTACGAGTTCCTGGTGATGTCTTTCGGGCTAACTAATGCCCCAGCTGCATTCATGCACTTGATGAATAGTGTATTTCGGCCGTACCTGGATTCTTTTGTGATTGTGTTTATTGATGATATTTTGGTATATTCACGCAGCCAGGAGGAGCATGCACATCATTTTAGGGTGGTGTTGCAGAGGTTGAGAGAAGAGAAGCTCTATGCGAAATTCACTAAGTGTGAGTTCTGGCTTGATACTGTCGGTTTTCTGGGACATATAGTGTCTAGTGATGGTATTCGGGTTGATCCACGGAAGGTTGAGGCAGTGCAGAATTGGCCCAGACCTTCCTCAGCTACAGAGATTCGGAGTTTTCTTCGGCTTGGCAGGCTATTATCGCCGGTTTGTTCAGGATTTCTCATCTATTGCTTCACCGTTGACTAAGTTGACACAGAAGAATGCCCCATTTGTGTGGTCTGATGAATGTGAGGAGAGCTTTCAGAAGCTCAAGGAGGCTTTGACCACCGCTCCAGTACTTGTGTTACCATCATCTTCAGGGTCATATACGGTGTATTGTGATGCTTCTAGAGTTGGACTCGGTTATGTGTTGATGCAGGAGGGTAGAGTTATTGCATATGCTTCTCGTCAGCTAAAACCCCACGAGAAGAACTACCCTGTTCATGATTTGGAGTTAGCTGATGTTGTTCATGCCTTGAAGATTTGGAGACATTACCTATATGGTGTATCTTGTGATGTATATACAGACCACCGCAGCCTTCAGCATTTGTTTAAGGAGAAAGATCTAAATTTGAGGCAGCGGAGATGGCTTGAATTGCTTAAAGACTATGATATTACTATCTTGTACCATCCCGGGAAAGCCAATGTAATGGCTGATGCATTGAGCCGGAAGGCTATTAGTATAGGCAGTTTGGCGTATATTCCAGTTGGGGAGAGACCCCTTGCAGTTGATGTTCAAGCGTTAGCTAATCGGATGGTGAAACTGGATATTTCTGAGCCCAATCGGGTGATGGCTTGTGTAATGGCTCGTTCTTCTTTATATGATCGTATCCGAGAGCGCCAATATGATGATCCACACTTACTTGTCCTTAAGGACAGAGTTCGACACGATGATGCCAGAGATGTCACTATTGATAGTGATGGTGTATTGCGGATGCAGGGTCGGATATGCGTACCCAATATTGATGACCTTCGTGAGTTGATGTTGAAGGAGGCCCACAGCTCGCGGTATTCTATTCATCCAGGAGCCGCGAAGATGTACCAGGATTTGAAGCAGCATTACTGGTGGAGAAAGATGAAGAAAGATATTGTGAGCCATGTGGCTCGGTGTCTAAACTGTCAGCAGGTCAAGTATGAGCATCAGAGACCTGGTGGTGTATTCCAGCGTATTGATATTCCTGAGTGGAAGTGGGAAAGGATTACTATAGACTTTGTTAGTGGAATCCCTCGGACAGCGAGGAAGTTTGATTCAGTTTGGGTGGTGGTGGATAGGTTGACCAAGTCAGCTCACTTCATCCCAGTGTGTACTACTTATTCCTCAGAGCGGTTGGCAGAGATATTCATCCGTGAGATAGTGAGATTGCATGGAGTTCCCATTTCTATTATATCGGACAGAGGTACCCAGTTCACTTCTCAGTTCTGGAGGACATTTCAGCGAGAGTTGGGTTCACAGGTAGAGTTGAGCACAGCATTTCATCCACAGACGGATGGGCAGTCTGAGCGTACTATTCAGATATTAGAGGATATGTTGCGTGCTTGTGTCATTGATTTCGGTGGTTCATGGGCTGATTATTTGCCTCTTGCGGAGTTTGCTTATAATAATAGCTATCAGTCCAGCATTCAGATGGCACCGTATGAAGCTTTATATGGGAGACGGTGTAGGTCTCCGGTTGGTTGGTTCGAGCCCGGCGAGGCTAGGTTGTTGGGGACAGAGTTAGTCCAAGATGCCTTAGACAAGGTGAAGGTGATTCAGGAGAGACTTCGCACAGCTCAGTCGCGTCAGAAGAGTTATGCGGACCGGAAGGTCCGAGATGTGTCTTATTCAGTAGGTGAGAAGGTGTTGCTGAAGGTTTCGCCTATGAAGGGTGTTATGAGGTTTGGAAAGAAAGGAAAGTTGAGCCCAAGGTTCATTGGACCTTTTGAGGTGCTTAGGAAAGTTGGGGAGGTGGCTTATACGCTTGCTTTGCCACCCAGTTTGTCGGGAGTTCACCCGGTGTTCCACGTATCTATGCTCCGGAAGTGTGTCGGAGACCCGTCTCATGTGTTGAACTTCAGCAAGATACAGCTAGATGAGGATTTGACTTATGATGTGGAACCAGTAGCCATTTTGGGTCGACAGGTTCGTAAGCTGAGATCTAAGGATATAGCTTCAGTGAAAGTGTAGTGGAGAGGTCGTCCCGTGGAGGAAGCAACTTGGGAGACCGAGCAAGAGATGCGAAGCAGATATCCACACTTGTTTGATACTCCAGGTATGTTTCTTAACCCGCTTGCGGACGAGCGTTTGTTTAAGTTGGGGAGAATGTAACGACCCGGCCCGTCGTTATGGGAATTACCACCCCGTTACCTTGCATTTACATGTATTATGCTTTTAAATCAGTATTAGAATATATCGGGTGAATTAGGAGTGATTTGGATTGAAAATGAAGCAAATAGCATGCTTGAAGGAAGCTTGAATATGGAAAGTCAACCAAGAGTTGACTATTGAGTTAGAGTGCTCGGAACCGAATTCTGATGATTCGACTAGTTCCGGGGGATCATTTATGACTTAGGAGAGCAATCGAAATTGAATTCGGAGGTCCGGTGTAGTTTTAGGCTTGAATTGGCGAAGGTTGAATTTTGGCGAAATCCGGATGGTAGGTGATATTTTGATCCGGGGGTCGGAATGGAATTCCGACAATTTCTATAGCTTCGTTATGTGATTTTGGATATGTCCGCAAATTTTCAGGTCATTCGGACATCGTTTGATCGGGTTTTGGATTGAATGTTAGTTTTGAAAGTTTTGAAGAAACTTAGGCTTGAATCCGTGAGTAAATGGAGATTTTGATGTTTAGTATGGTGTTTTTATGATTGGAACAAGTTTGTATCATGTTTTGGAGTATGTTGGTGGTTTTCGTTGGGGTCCCGGGGGTCTCGGGATGAATCCGGGGGTCCAAACGGACCATTTTTGGAAGAAAAGAGAAGGCTGGTTGCTGTCATAAACGCAGCAGGTTTTGCTCTCCGCGATCGCGGGGAGGGGGACGCGATCGCGTAGGGCTGGGGGCTAGGACATCGCGATCGCAGGATCACCAGTCGCGATCGCGTAGAGTTAACCGCGTGGCCATCGCGATCGCATGAGCATCTACGCGATAGCGTAGAAGAGAAATGGGGTCCAGGGAAAAATGTGCTACGCGATCGCAGGAAGAGGGACGCGATCGCGTGAAGCCGGATGATTGTACATCGCGATCGCGTGAGGAGAGTCGCGATCACGTGAGGCCGAAATTTTTGAACATCGCGATCGCGTGAGTAGAGTCGCGATCGCGTAGAGCAAATGGGTCTGGCAGAGAATTTAATCACAGAACAGAGGGTTACGGGTTCATTAACCCAAAACTCAATTTTGAGCCCTAGAGAGAAGAAAACTCGAGGAAATCACCGAGAAGTCATCGGGTATTCGTCGGAGGTAAGATTCTTGACTCAAAAACATCATTTTATGGTAGAATTAACATCAATATTCATGAAATTGGGTTGAAATCTTGAAGAAATGTGGCCTAAATATTGAAAACGGGATTTTTGGATTTGGATGGCCATTTGAACTCCGATTTCGATAAATTTTATATGCACGGACTCGTGGAGAGATGAGGGCCGCGTTGGTGCTAATTTCGAAATTTTCCGAGCAGTGGGGCCCGGGGTCGGGGTTTTCCAACTTGGTGTATTTATGCGAATTTCATGTAAATTGAAGTGGGTTATGATTCTTTGACCCGTATTTGATATAATTATTGTGATTTGACTAGATTCTACGCACGAGGGAGCTAAATTCAAAGGAAAAGGCATCGCGGACGAGTCTACGACCGGCTAGAGGTGAGTAGTTTGTGTATATGGTAGCTCTGAGAGTTCGAAACCCCGGCTTAGCACATTGTGACGCTAGTAGGGCGTGGCTCGCACATCGTGGCAGGTGCGGGATTGATTGTGACTAGGGATTGAGACTTGGTCCATCCCGGATGTGAATAATATGTTGTTAGTGTTGGAAATACACTGTATTTGCTATAATTGTGGGTTGTAAGCCTTGTTTGGGGCCTTGTGCCGATCTGTAGCGTCCTTAGAGGACAATATTTATGTGATAGCTATAATTGCTTAAATCACCGATCTCAGTCCTGGAAATTGAAATCATTTTTTTCTAAATATTAAGTCACCGGTTTTAGGCAAACTAAATAAAGTTAAAGTATTTTTCATAGATTATGAATTGAGAACTGGAATTAAGGAAAATGAATTGTTTTGTGACTTAATGGCTTATTGTGGACTGCGTATGGGATCGGGCTGCACGCCGCAGTGGTTGATATGTGGATCGGGCTGCACGCCGCAGCAGTATTGCGCTTGGGCTGTAGGAGCCCCTCCGGAGTCTGTACACACCCCCAGTGAGCGGCGTCGACGTTAAATTGGACCGGGCTACACGCCGTAGCGGTTATGTGCATTACATTGCATCTGTATTTGTTGAATTACTCTGTGGTAGCTGTATTGTATTGTTGTTGCTAGTTCGTAGGAGATTCGGACCGTAGTGTAGCTTCATATTGTGGTATTTTGTGGATTTCTTACTGTCAGCTACATGTATATATTTGTTACTCACTGAGTACTTAGTACTCACCCCTACTCCCTGCACCTTTTGTGTGCAGACTCGGGTACTCAGGAGCAGTAGACAGGCATCTCCAGCGTTTGCAGGTGTCACATCGAGTTGCTGAGGTAGCTGCCTACGTTCGCAGAACCTAGCTTCTCCTCTCATTTCCAGTTGTTATTTTGTATTTTGTATTCAGACTTGAGTACTTCTATATAGTACTCTCTATTCCTGTTGGGTTTTTTTTTTTGAGGCTCTAGACTTGTGACTCCGGATCTTTGGGAGTGTCGGTACTTTTGTTCATTATTATTATTATTGGAGTTCTTAAACTCATATATTCTTCTTGGGTTGTCCATTTGGGACTGGTATTTGTGATAATAAATTTGTTGGTCTGGCTGGCCTAGCTTGATTATTGGGCGCCATCACGACCGGATTTGGGTCGTGACAGATTTTAACTTAGAATGTGTTCCTCTATTATAGGGGCGGGGCTCCCAACTTCAATCTTCAAAACTTGAAAAGTAACACCTCCGTTCTACGGGCGGGCTCCTCATTTTTTAACTGAAAAGTAACACATCCGTTCTACGGGCGGGCTCCCAAATTCTTCAATTAAAATAACACCTCCATTCTACGGGCGGGCTCCCGAATTCTTCAATCTGAAAAGTAACACCTCCATTCTACGGGCGGATTCCCGAATTCTTCAACTAAAAAGTAACGCCTCCGTTCTACGGGCGGGCTCCCGAATTCTTCAATCTAAAAAAAATAACACCTCCGTTCTACGGGCGGGCTCCCGAATTTTTCGACTAAAAAGTAACGCCTCCGTTCTACGGGCGGGCTCCCGAATTCTTCAATTAAAAAGTAACACCTCCTTTCTACAGGCGAGCTCCCGAATTCTTGAACTAAAATGTAACACCTCCATCCTACGGGCGGGCTCCCGAATTCTTCAATTTGAAAAGTAACACCTCCGTACTACTGGCGGGCTCCCGAATTCTTCAACTAAAAAGTAACACCTCCGTTCTACGAGCGGGTTCCCGAATTCTTCAATATGAAAAAATAACACCTCTGTTCTATGGGCGGGCTCCCGAATTCTTCAACTAAAAAGTAACACATCCGTTCTACGAGCGGGCTCCCTAATTCTTCAATCTGAAAAAATAACACATCCGTTCTTTGGGCGGGCTCCCGAATTCTTCAACTAAAAAGTAATGCCTCCGTTCTACGGGCGGGCTCCCGTATTCTTCAATAGAAAAGTAACACCTCCGTTCTACGGGCGGGCTCCCGAATTCTTGAACTGATAAATAACACCTCCGTTCTATGGGCGGGCTCCCGAATTCTTTAACTGAAAAATAACACCTCTGTTCTACGGGCGGGCTCCCAAATTCTTCAACTAAAAAAATAACACCTTAAGTGATGTTCTCGTTCCCTCGAGAAAATTTTCAACAATGGCAAAATAATTTCTGCCCAAGTCTTGGTGATCTTCTTCGTGGCTTGCTTTTCTGCCGCAAATAAAATTTCTATTTCCTGTTTCAAATCAAAGAAAATTTGATAGTTTTTTAAAACATGGTGAGTGGTCGTGCCACTCCTGCTGGGGATAGTTTTTCCATTTTTATTCTCGCTGCTATACGTTCTGGAACTTCGTTGAGGAATGATGTTATTTGCTAGGGATGACATTGTTGTTGGTGATGGTTTTTCCTTTTCTCCTTTCTCTGTTTTAGTTGTTTGTCTGTCTTGGACTTTTGGTCAACAATCTGTTGGGAATGCTCCTTTTTCCCGATGATCCTTATCCACAAATTTCTCAAATGTTATTCTTCGTTGTATTTTTCCTCATATTTCCTTTCTCCTTGGTATATCTTGCTTATATTTCGTTTTGCCCTATTTTGGCAATTGGCGGTAAGCTTTCAAAGATCTTTCGAAAACAAAAACAAAGAAATGAAAAAGTATAGAAAAAGAAATTCTTTCTGAACCAATGCTGAGAAAAAGAAAAGAAAGAAACTTATCAGGGTGGTACAACCAATTCCAACGATCATGTTGTGCATTCCGGATTAATTAACCCAATCTATTTGTGTCGATCAATCTTTCTAATGTCTTCACTTGCTGGGGGTAAACATATGACCAACTCTTTCACAAAAATGAGGACCATTTCCGCCACTCTTACCTTGTCGCCTTATAGTGCCATTCGAGGGGTTTTCACTAATAAGACTCTCTCATTTCTCTCTACTCCCGACGCCTTATGGTGCCTGTGAAGGTTTTCACCGATAAGACTCTCTTATTTTTCTTCTCTTAGCTTGCGTCGCCTTATGGTGCCTATGAAGGTTTTCACCAGTAAGACTCTCTCATTTTATCTTCTCAGATGGGGATTGGAGTGTTGTTGATAAGATTCTCTCTGCTGGGAGTTCTTATGATTATCAGTTCTTTCCACTCATGATCCTTATTCAGACGGGGACTAACGTTTTATCCTGGCTTTCATTTGCATGTCTTGGCACTTCTCGGATACTGATCGGGAGGTCTTTTTGGACATAAATAGGGGCTTTAAAAAAGATATAAAAATTCTAAATAAGTTTGATCGGTAAACTATACAACTCTTGGAATCAAAACTCTTTCCACAATTTACAAAAAAACAACATAACTTCTGTCCCAGTTCTCTTGCTCGGGGAAGGATTGACTTTTATTTACACTATGACCAAGCTGTAAGGCGCCTACGTATCCTCTTTGAGGAATCAAGTCGAACGTAGTTCACTTAACTCATTTGTTTTTCTTATGATTTTTTTTCTTTTTTTTCAAATTATTTTTTTCTCTTTTTTCCAATCATTCTTTATTTTTATTAATGATTCCTAAAGAGGGATACGAAAGGATAAGTAAGGCTCAAAAGGGGGAAAGCAAAGGTTAAAAGTGTTTTAATAGAAGAAAGAATTGCCTCCGTCATTTCATTATCCGATAAACACCAAGTACAAACAATCCAATGAACCAAAGTTATAATCAAAGAAATTACACGTAATATCTTTTGAGTGCATCAGAATTGATAGCCATGTCGATGCACCTTCCTTCAACATTTGTTAGACATAAAGCATCGTTGGACAACACTCTGGTCACAATATACGGCCCTTGACAGCTTGGGGTGAACTTGCCCTTTGCTTCGGCCTGATGTGGCAAGGCTCGCTTCAACACCTGCTGTCCCGCTTCACATTTACTGGGACATACCTTTTTATTATATGCTCTTGCCATTATCTTTTGATATAATTGGCCATGACATATTGCTGCCAATCTCTTTTCATCAATTAAACTCAACTGCTCCAATCGGGATTTGACCCACTCATCGTCATCAATTTCAGCTTCAGCGACAATTTGGAGGGATGGAATTGCAACTTCTGCTGGTATCACTGCTTCAGTTCCATATACCAACAAATACGGAGTTGCACCTACTAAAGTTCGAACAGTAGTGCGATAACCCAACAATGCAAATGGTAGCTTTTCGTGCCATTGCCTAGATCCTTCTACCATCTTCCTCATCTTCTTTATATTTTTGTTGGCTGCCTCAACTGCTCCATTGGCCTTGAGATGATACGGTGTGGAGTTACGGTGTGTAATCTTAAATTGTTGACATACTTCTTTCATCAAACTACTATTAAGATTGGCACCGTTGTCCGTGATGATCAGTTTTGGAATCCCAAATCTACAGATGATATGGGAATGCACAAAATCCACCACTGTCTTCTTGGTTACTCACTTGAAAGTTTTAGCTTCAACCCATTTAGTGAAATAGTCAATGGCTACCAGAATGAACCTATGACCATTGGAAGCTGCAGGCTCTATGGGTCCAATAACATCCATACCCCAGGCGACAAATGGCCATGGCACTGACATTGTATGCAATTCTGTCGGTGGAGAATGAATCAGGTCCACATGTATTTGACACTGATGGTATTTTCGTACGAAATTGATGCAATCACGCTCCATAGTGAGCTAATAATATCTTGCTCGTAGAATCTTCTTAGCCAATACGTATCCACTCATATGGGGTCCACATACTCTAGCATGTACCTCTATCATTACTGTCATGGCTTGACCAGCATCTATACATCTCAACAAACCCAAATCTTGCGTTCTTTTGTATAGCACTCTTCCACTGAGGAAAAATCCATTTGAAAATCGTAGAATGGCTCTCTTTCGATCTCCAGTTGCCAGCTCTGGGTATATTCCCATCCTGAGGTATTCTTTGACATCATAAAACCATGGCTCACCATACATTTCTTCCTCTATCATATTGCAATAAGCATGTTGATCCCGAATCTGAATATGTAACGGGTCAACATGAACCTTGTCTGGGTGATGCAACATTGATGCTAGAGTAGCCAAAACATCGGCAACCTCATTATGCATTCTTGGGATATGTCTAAACTCCACTAATCTGAATCGCTTAGTCAAATCCTGCAAACATTAACGATACCGAATAAGCTTCAAATACCTTATTTCCCATTCACCTTGAATCTGATGTACTAGAAGGTCCGAGTCTCCCAAGACCAAGATGTCCTGGACATCCATGTCTATAGCTAATCGTAACCCCAAAATGCATGCTTCATACTCAGCCATGTTATTGGTACGATAGAAGCGTAATTGAGTTGTAACATGATAATGATGTCCTGTTTCAGAAATATGTATTGCTCCTATTCCAACTCTTTTTGCATTTGCATCTCCGTCAAAGAAAAGTTTCCATCCTGGCTCATCAGTCAATTCCAGTTCGTCTACATGCAGCACTTCTTCATCGGAAAATACGTCCTTAAAGGTTCGTATTCATTATCAATAGGATTCTCAGCCAAGTGATTGGCTAAGGCTTGAGCCTTCATGGCCGTCCTTATCACATAGACGATATCGAACTCTGTAAGTTATATTTGTCATTTTGCTAACCTCCCTATGGCATATGTTTCTAGAAAATATACTTCAATGGATACAAGCGTGAAATGAGATAAGTAGTGTCGGAAGATAGATAATGCTTTAGCTTTTGTGCTACCCAAGTTAGGGCATAACACGTCTTCTCAAGATAAGTGTACTTAACATTATAGGCTGTGAACTTCTTACTGAGATAATAGATGGCTTGTTCCTTCTTGCCAGTGATGTCATGTTGCCCCAATACGTAGCCAAACGAATTATCCAAAGCTGTTAGATAAAGAATCAGAGGCCTCCCAGGTTCAAGTGGAACCAACACAGGTGGGTTTGACAAATATTCATTTATCTTATCAAAAGCATCTTGGCATTCTTCAGTCCATTTGACTGCAACATCCTTCTTTAACAGCCTGAAAATAGGTTCACACGTCGATGTGAGCTGAGCAATGAATCGGCTGATGTAGTTCAATCTTCCTATAAGACTCATTACTTTGGTCTTGTTCTTCGGTGCTGGCAGTTCTTGGATGGATTTGATCTTTGATGGGTCTAACTCAATGGCTCACCGACTGACAATGAATCCTAACAGTTTTCTCGAGGGAACCCTAAATGCACATTTGGCCGGGTTGAGCTTAATTTCATATCTCCGAAGTCTTTGAAAAAGCTTCCTTAAGTTTGCCACGTGGTCCTCTTGATGCTTGGATTTTATGATCACATCATCTACATACACCTCAATCTCTTTGTGTATCATGTCATGAAACACAGTAGTCATTGCTCTCATGTATGTTTCCCCAGCGTTCTTCAAACCGAACGGCATTACCCGGTAGCAATAAGTTTCCCATGGAGTGATGAAAGCTGTCTTTTCTGCATCTTCTTCATCCATCATGATCTGATGATACCCAACAAAACAATCCATGGCATACCCGATCAAAATATGAATATTGGGCAATGGAAAATTATCTTTTGGACTTGCCCTATTAAGATTGCGGTAGTCGACACATACCCGAATCTTTCCATCTTTTTTCGGCACTGCCACCACATTAGCCAACCAATCGGGATATCTGATGACACGAATAACCTTTTTTGTAGTTGTTTGGCTATTTCTTCTTTAATCTTCATACTCATATCTGTTTTGAATTTCCTCAATTTTTTCTTGACGGGAGGACATGCCGGGTTAGTGGGAAATTTGTGAACCACTAAACCGGTACTTAAACCTGGCATGTTATCATACGACCATGAAAAAATGTCTTTGAACTCTATGAGTGTTTTAATTATCTCATCCCTTATGTTTGGTTCAATGTGACTGCTTATCTTAGTTTCTCTAACATTGTCATCATCCCCTAAATTGAAAACTTCAGTGTTGTTCAAATTGGGCTTGGGTTTCTCCTCAAACTGGCTTAATTCTTTACTTATTTCTTCAAAACATCTTCAGCGTATTCCGATTCATCATTATAATCGATTTCTTGCATAATTAATTCAGAATCAGATTGATCTTTTAGCCTAGGTTGAAGATTCGTTGTGCATGCCATGTCATTAGAACCAGTAAAAAGAGAACTGTTTAGAAAGAAAAAAAGAAAACAAAATTAAAACAGAATATAAGAAAGGAAACTTTCACTCTTTATAAAAATACCGGATAACAGAGTTTCACACTTTTATTAAAGCAAATTAAAACAGGAATTGGATTACAACTCTGGGTAATCCAGAAAACAAAGAGAAAATCTAAAGCCTACTACCAAGATCCCCTTAGAGTAGGAAGAGGAGTAGTTTTCCAATTGTTGAGATTGACCCTAGGCCCCATAAATTGCACGTCTACCCTACTGGAACATTCCCCTGCTTTTATGACATTGACATCGGCAAATAGCCTTTCAAAACCTTGATCCAGATCTCCATTCGACCAAATCAATGGTCCTAGAATAATTGGAGCCGATAATTTTCTCGTACTTTCTTTGACAAACGATCTGGAGAGGCACGAGATTGACTTGGGAAGAATCCAAACCTTCTTCTTCATCTTTCTTGCTTTTCTTAAGTCAGCCACATTGGGTTTAAAGCCTATCCCGAAAGTATCAATGTTACCAGGAAGAGAAACTGGTTGTATAATACCTTGGAGTGAAGAACCTAATCCCTTTCCAGGTAGAAACCCATTTCTCAACATTTCTGTGGCCACCATAACAGACGCGGCTACCACCTTTGGCACAGGAACATGCTCACCCTCCGAAACGTTAGCAACTGATACTGTATCTACCACTTGGTATACCCATGGCCCTCTATCATCCTCAACCTCTTCAAATGGAGTAATAGTATTGCAAGAATTATCTTCACCATGGACCATAATTTCTTGGCGGTCCCATTCGAATTGTACCATCTGATGAAGTGAAGACGGCACGACCTTCGCAACATGGATCCATAGTCGGCCCTACAGAAGATTATAAGATACAGCAACATCCAATACTTGGAATTCCATCGTGAACTCTACTGTCCCAATGGTAAGTTCTAGCACAATGTCTCCAATAGTATTCTTCCCACCCCCGTCGAATCCACGCACACAAATGTTGTTCTTGTGGATTCTTTCATTATCAATCTTGAGTTTCTCCAAAGTGGACAAAGGGCAAATGTTTTCACCGGACCCATCATCAATTAATACCCGAGTTACCACCGAATCTTCACACTTTATTGTGAGGTAAAGTGCCATGTTATGTTCAGTTTCTTCTAATGGTAACTCGTCATCAGAGAATCTTACCCTATTAACTTCAAAAATCTTGTTTGCAATATTCTCAAGATGATTCACAATGATCTTCTCAGGGACATAAGCCTCATTTAATATCTTCATCAATGCTTGGCGATGCTCATCCGAGTGGATTAATAACGACAACAATGAGATTTGGGTTGGTATTTTCCTTAACTGATCTACTATGGAATAGTCCTGCATCTTCATTTGCTTTAAAAACTCTTCTACTTCTTCTGCAGTTACATGTTTCTTTGCAGTTGCTGGATTGGCTTTTCTTAACTCTGCAGGAACAAAACACCTTCCTGAACAAGTCAACCCATGGGTTTCACACACTTCTTCTCTGACTTCCTTTCCTTTATATGTTTCCACCGCTCGTTCATAGTTTCAAGGGATAGATTTAGCATCGATCAATGGTAACTGAGTTACCTTCTTTATGATGACCGGCTCTGTGCGAGCCCCCTTCACAACCAAGGGTTTGCTTGCAACCCCTAGTACTACTACTTTTTCTGGTTCTAGTTCCACTACACTACTGCCTGGTGGTTCCTTCTCAATTAACACATCCGGCTTGATTTGAACTATTTTCTTCCCATTGGTTACCCTCTCTTTTGTAGTGGATTCACTAGACCGAATCATCATTACGGTCTATGATGGTTTCCTCACTTCAACTTCTTTGTGTATCAACTCAATCATATGATCCTCAAGGTGAGTCGACAATGGATTCTGGTTGATATTGGGTACCTCTGGTGTCTGAATTTCAATCTCATTAGTGCCAATAAGATCTTGCACTGCCCATTTCAAGTTCCAACATTTTTGGGTATCATGTCCGGGAGCTCCCGAACAAATATTCACAGTGTACCGAGTGGTCCCTATTTTGGGGAAGGGGATTTGGCAATCTGGGCTCAATAGGACTCAATAAACCTAACTGCCTTAATTTGTGGAACAAATCAGTATAGGTTTCTCCCAACTTGGTAAAGTTTCTTGGTTTCTGCATTCTTTCATTTCCGAAAGCCTGATTCCCCCGGAAACCTAGCCCTGAAGAGTTCCTATAAGCCCTCAGCGGTGGATATGCATTTTGCGGTGATGGGTACGAGTTTTGTGGAGTTGGTGTTCACCATTGTGGACGAGCTGGTGGTTGGTTATATGTTTGGGCTTGAAGAATAGAGAAATGTGGTTCTTGCAGCGGGTAGTATTGATGTGGAGAGTAATTTGGAGTGTATGGGTAATTTGGGTGATAAGGTCTGGATTGGTGGCTAGGGGAAGGGCCTCTCGACCTGGACCAATTGTTGGCTTCAACTGCCGCGACTTCTTCTCTCCTTTTCTTCCCAAGTGCGCCACCTGTGCCACTCTGAATGGCTTGAGTAGTGGCCTTTATCACCGAATAGCTCATAATCTTATTGTTCATCAAACCTTCTTCTACCATGCTCCCCATCTTAACAACTTCATTGAATGTTTTGCCGAGGGCTGACACCAAATGGCCATAATAAGTGGGCTCTAAAGCTTGCATAAAATAATCCACCATTTCTCCCTCTTTCATAGATGGGTCAACCCTTGCGGCCTACTCTCTCCATCTGAAACCATATTCCCGAAAACTCTCTCTCGGCTTCTTCTCTATCTTCATCAAGGAAAGTCTATCAAGAACAATCTCCAAATTGTATTGAAAATGATTAGCAAATGCCTGGGCTAGATCATCCCAGGTAAACCAACGAGTGTGGTCCTGCCTCATGTACAACTCCAAGGCTGATCCACTGAGAGTCTGGCCGAAATAGGCCATTAACAATTCATCTTTCCCATAGGTGAGCCTCATTTTACTACATAATAATCTCAAGTGTGCCACAGGGTCACCATGACCGTCATAGAGATCGAATTTTTGCAATTCAAAACCTGCCAGCAACTGGACCTCTGGAAATAGGCATAGAACTTCATAGGCCACTTTTGCCTGCCCCCCAAGGCCTTGCATATTCCGGAGAGACTGTTCAAGACTCTTCACTTTACGAATCATTTCATCTTGTTCCATGTTCTTGGGTGGTTTATCCTTACCGGACATGTCAATGAGAGGAGTGTAAGGGTAAGAATCATGATGTCTAAAGGTAGGTTCTGGTGGATATAATGACTGTCTTGGATATGGAACAAAGGCTCACTAGAATATTTGAGTAATGTGGCCGGTGGGGGAGCCACGTACACATGTGCGATTGGTGGTGATGGTGGGATCTGCTTTGGTGGTAGAATTTGGTGTTTGGAAACAGTTTCCCCTTGATAGTACTGATGTGTTGGATAACTTGTTTACGGATCAAGGGGAGGATGTTCCGGAGTCTGAGCTAATGAGAGAGGAGGATCATTTGGAAGCATCGGTAATGGATGTCCGTTGGCCCGAGCCAAATGCATCTCTACTATTTGTCTTGTTAACATGTCTACCTCTTCTTTCATTGCATGTACTTCCGTTTTTTCTTCTTCTATACTTTTGACTGACCCATACATGCTTTTGGGAATAGGCCCTTTTGATCTGGTATGGTATCGGTAGTCTTCTAGAACTCCTTAATAAACTGAATGAAAACTGGACAATGAACAAACTTGTTAGCTTTCAGAGTTTGACAGATATGTTATTGTATATTGGGATGCAAATGCACCTAGGATTTTTAACTATTTCTATCATGCCATTTACTTCAATTATATGCGTCATTCTGGCTTATTTTATTTTAAAGGTGGCGATCGAATCTTATATAGATTGCCTACGTATCATGTCCCCGCATGAATCAGACCGAGCGTAGTTCTGGTTGATAGAGTTATGACAAAAACTTTGGGATTTTTTTACAACAAAACTCCTTTGATAACAAACATGACTCAAGATGTTGAGAATTCCACAACAATCTATGAATAAGAAAGTACTTTGACTCTAAAAGACAAACCAAACCCGAACAACATGACTTTAAACTTAGACTCTCAAAAACTTCAAAAGTACAACATTCAAAACATCATCCTAATGCTCTAAAATTTCTCGGGGTCCGCGAGGCATCGTTCGGCCTTGCCGCGGACCTCTGGGTGAGAGATCTCTATGCAATCCTTTTAACTCTTTCATGATTTGGTGAACATAATCCATAACTGAGGCAAAGAGGGTAGTACGGGGCATTTTCTCACACGCTAGGCACCTCATGGTGACGTAATGCCCGATCTCTTCGATTTTATCCTGACCCTATCCCTTTCTCCGAGCAGTTGTTCTATCTGTTGATTCTTTGTCCCTAATATCCCAGCGTTGTCGATGACTTGGTCCAGGAGTCTATCCACTTGTTTTTCCATCCGCTCCATCAGCTTATAGCAACGTCTCTATC
>JASVEL010001418.1:0-103724 GCA_032618575.1 Nicotiana noctiflora
AGGAGGTGGTTGATGCTGCCCGTCATATTGAGACAGATCGCCGCAGAGAGCGGGAGGAGAGAGAGGCTTAGAAGCCTCGTGGTTCTGGCAGTTTCAGTGGTGCTCCGTCTAGGGGCCAACCCCAGTATAGCAGGGGTCGTTCTTTCAGGTCTCATCGGTCTGGACGTGCAGAGTCCAATGGGGTTTCATCAGATCATGGTCGTCAGGGCCATCAGCGTTATCAGGGTCAGCAGAGCCGTCAACAGTGTCAACCTGCATTGAGTGCTCTTCCAGCTCAGAGCTCTGCTCCTGTTTCCTCAGCACAGGGTTCATCTGTAGCGAGGGGTCCTCAGCAGCCCCTTCTTCCATCTTCAGGCCGTTGTTTTGAGTGCGGTGATTTGGGCCATATCAGGAGAGAGTGTCCTCAGTGGCTTCGTAAGCGGTCTCAGTAGAGGGATCGGCCCTCGTCTTCTACTCCTGTTTCTTCAGCGCCAGCACAGTCGGCTAAGACTGGTGGCCAGGTATCCAGAGGTCGCCCTAGAGGCGAGGATCATAATGGTGGAGGCCAGGCTCGTTTTTATGCTCTTCCGGATAGGAAGGATGCTAGCGCTTCAGATGCGGTCATTTCAGGTATTATCTCAGTCTGCCACAGGGATGCTTCTGTCTTATTTGATCCCGGATCCACCTATTCTCATGTCTCTACTTATTTTGCACATCATTTGGGTATGACCCGTGGTATTCTTGCTTTGCCCGTACATGTGTCTACCCGGTGGGGGATACAGTTATTGTGGATCAAGTATATCGATCCTGTCTTATTACTATTGGGGGTCTGGAGACCCGAGTTGATTTATTGCTACTGGGCATGGTGGATTTCGATGTAATTCTAGGCATGGATTGGCTATCTCCTTACCATGCGATTCTGGACTGTCATGCCAAGATAGTCACACTAGCTATTCCAGGTAATCCGAGGATCGAGTGGCGTGGCTTGACTGATTATATGTCCGATAGGGTGATTTCTTATATAAAGGCCCAACGAATGATTGGCAAGGGTTGTTTATCTTATTTAGCCCTCATTAGAAATGTTGAGACTGAGACACCCAATCTTAATTCGGTCCCCATTGTGAGGGAGTTTCCGGATGTATTTCCAACAGACCTGCCGGGCATGCCGCCTGACAGAGATATTGACTTTGGTATTGACTTGGTGCCGGGCACTCAGCCCATTTCTATTCCTCCCTATCGCATGGCACCAGCGGAGTTAAAAGAATTGAAAGAACGGCTTCAGGAACTCTTAGATAAGGGTTTCATTCGTCCGAGTGTGTCACCTTGGGGTGCACCAGTGTTGTTTGTAAAGAAGAAAGATGGCACAATGAGAATGTGTGTTGATTACAGGCAGCTGAACAAGGTAATAGTGAAGAATAAATACCCATTGCCTCGTATTGAGGACCTATTTGATCAGCTCCAGGGAGCTAGTGTATTTTCTAAGATTGATCTTCGATCGGGCTATCATCGGTTGAAGATCAGGGACTCGGATATTATGAAGACAGCGTTCAGGACGCGATATGGGCACTACGAGTTCCTGGTGATGTCTTTCGGGTTGACTAATGCCCCAGCTGCATTCATGCACTTGATGAATAGTGTATTTCGGCCGTACCTGGATTCTTTTGTGATTGTGTTTATTGATGATATTTTGGTATATTCACGCAGCCAGGAGGAGCATGCACATCATTTGAGGGTGGTGTTGCAGAGGTTGAGAGAAGAGAAGCTCTATGCGAAATTCACTAAGTGTAAGTTCTGGCTTGATACTGTGGGTTTTCTGGGACATGTAGTGTCTAGTGATGGTATTCGGGTTGATCCGCAGAAGGTTGAGGCAGTGCAGAATTGGCCCAGACCTTCCTCAGCTACAGAGATTCGAAGTTTCCTCGGCTTGGCAGGCTATTACCGCAGGTTTGCTCAGGGGTTTTCATCTGTTGCTTCACCTTTGACTAAGTTGACACGGAAGAATGCCCCATTTGTGTGGTCTGATGAATGTGAGGAGAGCTTCCAGAAGCTCAAGTCGGCTTTGACCACAGCTCCAGTACTTGTGTTACCATCAGCTTCAGGGTCGTATACGGTGTATTGTGATGCTTCTAGAGTTGGACTCGGTTGTGTGTTGATGCAGGAGGGTAGAGTTATTGCATATGCTTCTCGTCAGCTAAAACCCCACGAGAAGAACTACCCTGTTCATGATTTGGAGTTAGCTGCTATTGTTCATGCCTTGAAGATTTGGAGACATTACCTATATGGTGTATCTTGTGATGTATATACAGACCACCGCAGCCTTCAGCATTTGTTTAAGCAGAAAGATCTAAATTTGAGGCAGCGGAGATGGCTTGAATTGCTTAAAGACTATGATATTACTATCTTGTACCATCCCGGGAAAGCCAATGTAGTGGCTGATGCATTGAGCCGGAAGGCTATTAGTATGGGCAGTTTGGCGTATATTCCAGTTGGGGAGAGACCCCTAGCAGTTGATGTTCAGGCGTTAGCTAATCAGATGGTAAGGCTGGATATTTCTGAGCCCAGTCGGGTGATGGCTTGTGTAGTAGCTCGTTCTTCTTTATATGATCGTATTCGAGAGCGCCGGTATGATGATCCACACTTACTTGTCCTTAAGGACAGAGTTCAGCATGATGATGCCAGAGATGTCACTATTGATAGTGCTGGTGTATTGCGGATGCAGGGTCGGATATGCGTACCCAATATTGATGACCTTCGTGAGTTGATGTTGAAGGAGGCCCACAGCTCGCGGTATTCTATTCATCCAGGAGCCGCGAAGATGTACCAGGATTTGAAGCAGCATTACTGGTGGAGAAAGATGAAGAAAGATATTGTGAGCCATGTGGCTCGGTGTCTAAAGTGTCAGCAGGTCAAGTATGAGCATCAGAGACCTGGTGGTGTATTCCAGCGTATTGATATTCCTGAGTGGAAGGGGGAAAGGATTACTATGGACTTTGTTAGTGGACTCCCTCGGACGGCGAGGAAGTTTGATTCAGTTTGGGTGGTGGTGGATAGGTTGACCAAGTCGGCTCACTTCATCCCAGTGTGTACTACTTATTCCTCAGAGCGGTTGGGAGAGATATTCATCCGTGAGATAGTGAGATTGCATGGAGTTCCCATTTCTATTATATCGGACCAGAGGTACCCGGTTCACATCTCAGTCTGGAGGACATTTCGGCGAGAGTTGGGTTCACGGGTAGAATTGAGCACGACATTTCATCCACGAGACGGATGGGCGATCCGAGCGTACTATTGAGATATTAGAGGATATGTTGCGTGCTTGTGTCATTGATTTCGGTGGTTCATGGGCTGATTATTTGCCTCTTGCGGAGTTTGCTTATAATAATAGCTATCGGTCCAGCATTCAGATGGCACCGTATGAAGCTTTATATGGGAGACGGTGTAGGTCTCCAGTTGGTTGGTTCGAGCCCGGCGAGGCTAGGTTGTTGGGGACAGAGTTAGTCCAAGATGCCTTAGACAAGGTGAAGGTGATTCAGGAGAGACTACGCACAGCTCAGTCGCGTGAGAAGAGTTATGCGGACCGGAAGGTCCGAGATGTGTCTTATTCAGTAGGTGAGAAGGTGTTGTTGAAGGTTTCGCCTATGAAGGGTGTTATGAGGTTTGGAAAGAAAGGAAAGTTGAGCCCAAGGTTCATTGGACCTTTTGAGGTGCTTAGGAAAGTTGGGGAGGTGGCTTATATGCTTGCTTTGCCACCCGGTTTGTCGGGAGTTCACCCGGTGTTCCATGTATCTATGCTCCGGAAGTATGTCGGAGACCCGTCTCATGTGTTGGACTTCAGCACGATACAGCTAGATGAGGATTTGACTTATGATGTGGAACCAGTAGCCATTTTGGGTCGACAGGTTCGTAAGCTGTGATCCAAAGATATAGCTTCAGTGAAAGTGCAGTGGAGAGGTCGTCCCGTGGAGGAAGCAACTTGGGAGACCGAGCAGGAGATGCGGAGCAGATACCCACACTTGTTTGATGCTCCAGGTATGTTTCTTAACCCGCTCGCGGATAAGCGTTTGTTTAAGTTGGGGAGAATGTAACGACCCGGCCCGTCGTTATGGGAATTACCACCCGTTACCTTGCATTTACATATCTTATGCTTTTAAATCAGTATTAGAATATATCGGGTGAGTTAGGAGTGATTCGGGTTGAAAATAAAGCAAATAGCATGTTTGAAGAAAGCTTGAATATGGAAAGTCAACCAAGAGTTGACTATTGAGTTAGAGTGCTCGGAACCGGATTCTGATGATTCGACTAGTTCCGGGGGATCATTTATGACTTAGGAGAGCAATCGGAATTGAATTCGGAGGTCCGGTGTAGTTTTAGGCTTGAATTGGCGAAGGTTGAATTTTGGCGAAATCCGGATGGTAGGTGATATTTTGATCCGGGGGTCGGAATGGAATTCCGACAATTTCTATAGCTTCGTTATGTGATTTTGGATATGTTTGCAAATTTTCAGGTCATTCGGACATCGTTTGATCGGGTTTTGGATTGAATGTTAAGTTTTGAAAGTTTTGAAGAAACTTAGGCTTGAATCTGTGAGTAAATGGAGATTTTGATGTTTAGTATGGTGTTTTTATGATTGGAACAAGTTTGTATCATGTTTTGGAGTATGTTGGTGGTTTTCGTTGGGGTCCCGGGGGTCTCGGGATGAATCCGGGGGTCCAAACGGACCATTTTTGGAAGAAAAGAGAAGGCTGGTTGCTGTCATAAACGCAGCAGGTTTTGCTCTCCGCGATCGCGGGGAGGGGGACGCGATCGCGTAGGGCTGGGGGCTAGGACATCGCGATCGCAGGATCACCAGTCGCGATCGCGTAGAGTTAACCGCGTGGCCATCGCGATCGCATGAGCATCTACGCGATAGCGTAGAAGAGAAATGGGGTCCAGGGAAAAATGTGCTACGCGATCGCAGGAAGAGGGACGCGATCGCGTGAAGCCGGATGATTGTACATCGCGATCGCGTGAGGAGAGTCGCGATCACGTGAGGCCGAAATTTTTGAACATCGCGATCGCGTGAGTAGAGTCGCGATCGCGTAGAGCAAATGGGTCTGGCAGAGAATTTAATCACAGAACAGAGGGTTACGGGTTCATTAACCCAAAACTCAATTTTGAGCCCTAGAGAGAAGCAAAACTCGAGGAAATCACTGAGAAGTCATCGGGTATTCGTCGGAGGTAAGATTCTTGACTCAAAAACATCATTTTATGGTAGAATTAACATCAATATTCATGAAATTGGGTTGAAATCTTGAAGAAATGTGGCCTAAATATTGAAAACGGGATTTTTGGATTTGGATGGCCATTTGAACTCCGATTTCGATAAATTTTATATGCACGGACTCGTGGAGAGATGAGGGTCGCGTTGGTGCTAATTTCTAAATTTTCCGAGCAGTGGGCCCGGGGTTGGGTTTTACCAACTTGGTGTATTTATGCGAATTTCATGTAAATTGAAGTGGGTTATGATTCTTTGACCGTATTTGATATAATTATTGTGATTTGACTAGATTCTACGCACGAGGGAGCTAAATTCAAAGGAAAAGGCATCGCGGACGAGTCTACGACCGGCTAGAGGTGAGTAGTTTGTGTATATGGTAGCATGAGGGTTCGAAACCCCGGCTTAGCACATTGTGACGCTAGTAGGGCGTGGCTCGCACACCGTGGCAGGTGCGGGATTGATTGTGACTAGGGATTGAGACTTGGTCCATCCCGGATGTGAATAATATGTTGTTAGTGTTGGAAATACAGTGTATTTGATATAATTGTGGGTTGTAAGCCTTGTTTGGGGCCTTGTGCCAATCTGTAGCGTCCTTAGAGGACAATATTTATGTGATAGCTATAATTGCTTAAATCACTGATCTCAGTCCTGGAAATTGAAATCATACTTTTGAAATGCTAAGTCACCAGCTTTTAAAAATTTAATAAAGTTAAAGTATTTTTCATAGATTATGAATTGAGAACTGGAATTAAGGAAAATGAATTGTTTTGTGACTTAATGGCTTATTGTGGACTGCGTATGGGATCGGGCTGCACGCCGCAGTGGTTGATATGTGGATCGGGCTGCACGCCGCAGCAGTATTGCGCTTGGGCTGTAGGAGCCCCTCCGGAGTCTGTACACACCCCCAGTGAGCGCCGTCGACGTTAAATTGGATCGGGCTACACGCCGTAGCGGTTATGTGCATTACATTGCATCTGTATTTGTTGAATTACTCTGTGGTAGCTGTATTGTATTATTGTTGCTAGTTCGTAGGAGATTCGGACTGTAGTGTAGCTTCATATTGTGGTATTTTGTGGATTTCTTACTTTCAGCTACATATATATATTTGTTACTCACTGAGTACTTAGTACTCACCCCTACTCCCTGCACCTTTTGTGTGCAGACTCAGGTACTCAGGAGCAGTAGACGGGCATCTCCAGCGTTTACATTGTCACATCGAGTTGTTGAGGTAGCTGCCTACGTTCGCAGAACCTAGCTTCTCCTCTCATTCCAGTTGTTATTTTATATTTTGTATTCAGACTTGAGTACTTCTATATCGTACTCTCTATTTCCTGTTGGGTTTGTTAGAGGCTCTAGACTTGTGACTCCGGATCTTTGGGAGTGTCAGTACTTTTGTTCATTATTATTATTATTGGAGTTCTTAAACTCATATATTCTTCTTGGGTTGTCCATTTGGGACTGGTATTTGTGATAATAAATTTGTTGGTCTGGCTGGCCTAGCTTGATTATTGGGCGCCATCACGACCGGATTTGGGTCGTGACAGATTTTAACTTAGAATGTGTTCCTCTATTATAGGGGCGGGGCTCCCAACTTCAATCTTCAAAACTTGAAAAGTAACACCTCCGTTCTACGGGCGGGCTCCTCATTTTTTAACTGAAAAGTAACACATCCGTTCTACGGGCGGGCTCCCAAATTCTTCAATTAAAATAACACCTCCATTCTACGGGCGGGCTCCCGAATTCTTCAATCTGAAAAGTAACACCTCCATTCTACGGGCGGATTCCCGAATTCTTCAACTAAAAAGTAACGCCTCCGTTCTACGGGCGGGCTCCCGAATTCTTCAATCTAAAAAAAATAACACCTCCGTTCTACGGGCGGGCTCCCGAATTCTTCGACTAAAAAGTAACGCCTCCGTTCTACGGGCGGGCTCCCGAATTCTTCAATTAAAAAGTAACACCTCCTTTCTACAGGCGAGCTCCCGAATTCTTGAACTAAAATGTAACACCTCCATCCTACGGGCGGGCTCCCGAATTCTTCAATTTGAAAAGTAACACCTCCGTACTACTGGCGGGCTCCCGAATTCTTCAACTAAAAAGTAACACCTCCGTTCTACGAGCGGGTTCCCGAATTCTTCAATATGAAAAAATAACACCTCTGTTCTATGGGCGGGCTCCCGAATTCTTCAACTAAAAAGTAACACATCCGTTCTACGAGCGGGCTCCCTAATTCTTCAATCTGAAAAAATAACACATCCGTTCTTTGGGCGGGCTCCCGAATTCTTCAACTAAAAAGTAATGCCTCCGTTCTACGGGCGGGCTCCCGTATTCTTCAATAGAAAAGTAACACCTCCGTTCTACGGGCGGGCTCCCGAATTCTTGAACTGATAAATAACACCTCCGTTCTATGGGCGGGCTCCCGAATTCTTTAACTGAAAAATAACACCTCTGTTCTACGGGCGGGCTCCCAAATTCTTCAACTAAAAAAATAACACCTTAAGTGATGTTCTCGTTCCCTCGAGAAAATTTTCAACAATGGCAAAATAATTTCTGCCCAAGTCTTGGTGATCTTCTTCGTGGCTTGCTTTTCTGCCGCAAATAAAATTTCTATTTCCTGTTTCAAATCAAAGAAAATTTGATAGTTTTTTAAAACATGGTGAGTGGTCGTGCCACTCCTGCTGGGGATAGTTTTTCCATTTTTATTCTCGCTGCTATACGTTCTGGAACTTCGTTGAGGAATGATGTTATTTGCTAGGGATGACATTGTTGTTGGTGATGGTTTTTCCTTTTCTCCTTTCTCTGTTTTAGTTGTTTGTCTGTCTTGGACTTTTGGTCAACAATCTGTTGGGAATGCTCCTTTTTCCCGATGATCCTTATCCACAAATTTCTCAAATGTTATTCTTCGTTGTATTTTTCCTCATATTTCCTTTCTCCTTGGTATATCTTGCTTATATTTCGTTTTGCCCTATTTTGGCAATTGGCGGTAAGCTTTCAAAGATCTTTCGAAAACAAAAACAAAGAAATGAAAAAGTATAGAAAAAGAAATTCTTTCTGAACCAATGCTGAGAAAAAGAAAAGAAAGAAACTTATCAGGGTGGTACAACCAATTCCAACGATCATGTTGTGCATTCCGGATTAATTAACCCAATCTATTTGTGTCGATCAATCTTTCTAATGTCTTCACTTGCTGGGGGTAAACATATGACCAACTCTTTCACAAAAATGAGGACCATTTCCGCCACTCTTACCTTGTCGCCTTATAGTGCCATTCGAGGGGTTTTCACTAATAAGACTCTCTCATTTCTCTCTACTCCCGACGCCTTATGGTGCCTGTGAAGGTTTTCACCGATAAGACTCTCTTATTTTTCTTCTCTTAGCTTGCGTCGCCTTATGGTGCCTATGAAGGTTTTCACCAGTAAGACTCTCTCATTTTATCTTCTCAGATGGGGATTGGAGTGTTGTTGATAAGATTCTCTCTGCTGGGAGTTCTTATGATTATCAGTTCTTTCCACTCATGATCCTTATTCAGACGGGGACTAACGTTTTATCCTGGCTTTCATTTGCATGTCTTGGCACTTCTCGGATACTGATCGGGAGGTCTTTTTGGACATAAATAGGGGCTTTAAAAAAGATATAAAAATTCTAAATAAGTTTGATCGGTAAACTATACAACTCTTGGAATCAAAACTCTTTCCACAATTTACAAAAAAACAACATAACTTCTGTCCCAGTTCTCTTGCTCGGGGAAGGATTGACTTTTATTTACACTATGACCAAGCTGTAAGGCGCCTACGTATCCTCTTTGAGGAATCAAGTCGAACGTAGTTCACTTAACTCATTTGTTTTTCTTATGATTTTTTTTCTTTTTTTTCAAATTATTTTTTTCTCTTTTTTCCAATCATTCTTTATTTTTATTAATGATTCCTAAAGAGGGATACGAAAGGATAAGTAAGGCTCAAAAGGGGGAAAGCAAAGGTTAAAAGTGTTTTAATAGAAGAAAGAATTGCCTCCGTCATTTCATTATCCGATAAACACCAAGTACAAACAATCCAATGAACCAAAGTTATAATCAAAGAAATTACACGTAATATCTTTTGAGTGCATCAGAATTGATAGCCATGTCGATGCACCTTCCTTCAACATTTGTTAGACATAAAGCATCGTTGGACAACACTCTGGTCACAATATACGGCCCTTGACAGCTTGGGGTGAACTTGCCCTTTGCTTCGGCCTGATGTGGCAAGGCTCGCTTCAACACCTGCTGTCCCGCTTCACATTTACTGGGACATACCTTTTTATTATATGCTCTTGCCATTATCTTTTGATATAATTGGCCATGACATATTGCTGCCAATCTCTTTTCATCAATTAAACTCAACTGCTCCAATCGGGATTTGACCCACTCATCGTCATCAATTTCAGCTTCAGCGACAATTTGGAGGGATGGAATTGCAACTTCTGCTGGTATCACTGCTTCAGTTCCATATACCAACAAATACGGAGTTGCACCTACTAAAGTTCGAACAGTAGTGCGATAACCCAACAATGCAAATGGTAGCTTTTCGTGCCATTGCCTAGATCCTTCTACCATCTTCCTCAATATCTTCTTTATATTTTTGTTGGCTGCCTCAACTGCTCCATTGGCCTTGAGATGATACGGTGTGGAGTTACGGTGTGTAATCTTAAATTGTTGACATACTTCTTTCATCAAACTACTATTAAGATTGGCACCGTTGTCCGTGATGATCAGTTTTGGAATCCCAAATCTACAGATGATATGGGAATGCACAAAATCCACCACTGTCTTCTTGGTTACTCACTTGAAAGTTTTAGCTTCAACCCATTTAGTGAAATAGTCAATGGCTACCAGAATGAACCTATGACCATTGGAAGCTGCAGGCTCTATGGGTCCAATAACATCCATACCCCAGGCGACAAATGGCCATGGCACTGACATTGTATGCAATTCTGTCGGTGGAGAATGAATCAGGTCCACATGTATTTGACACTGATGGTATTTTCGTACGAAATTGATGCAATCACGCTCCATAGTGAGCTAATAATATCTTGCTCGTAGAATCTTCTTAGCCAATACGTATCCACTCATATGGGGTCCACATACTCTAGCATGTACCTCTATCATTACTGTCATGGCTTGACCAGCATCTATACATCTCAACAAACCCAAATCTTGCGTTCTTTTGTATAGCACTCTTCCACTGAGGAAAAATCCATTTGAAAATCGTAGAATGGCTCTCTTTCGATCTCCAGTTGCCAGCTCTGGGTATATTCCCATCCTGAGGTATTCTTTGACATCATAAAACCATGGCTCACCATACATTTCTTCCTCTATCATATTGCAATAAGCATGTTGATCCCGAATCTGAATATGTAACGGGTCAACATGAACCTTGTCTGGGTGATGCAACATTGATGCTAGAGTAGCCAAAACATCGGCAACCTCATTATGCATTCTTGGGATATGTCTAAACTCCACTAATCTGAATCGCTTAGTCAAATCCTGCAAACATTAACGATACCGAATAAGCTTCAAATACCTTATTTCCCATTCACCTTGAATCTGATGTACTAGAAGGTCCGAGTCTCCCAAGACCAAGATGTCCTGGACATCCATGTCTATAGCTAATCGTAACCCCAAAATGCATGCTTCATACTCAGCCATGTTATTGGTACGATAGAAGCGTAATTGAGTTGTAACATGATAATGATGTCCTGTTTCAGAAATATGTATTGCTCCTATTCCAACTCTTTTTGCATTTGCATCTCCGTCAAAGAAAAGTTTCCATCCTGGCTCATCAGTCAATTCCAGTTCGTCTACATGCAGCACTTCTTCATCGGAAAATACGTCCTTAAAGGTTCGTATTCATTATCAATAGGATTCTCAGCCAAGTGATTGGCTAAGGCTTGAGCCTTCATGGCCGTCCTTATCACATAGACGATATCGAACTCTGTAAGTTATATTTGTCATTTTGCTAACCTCCCTATGGCATATGTTTCTAGAAAATATACTTCAATGGATACAAGCGTGAAATGAGATAAGTAGTGTCGGAAGATAGATAATGCTTTAGCTTTTGTGCTACCCAAGTTAGGGCATAACACGTCTTCTCAAGATAAGTGTACTTAACATTATAGGCTGTGAACTTCTTACTGAGATAATAGATGGCTTGTTCCTTCTTGCCAGTGATGTCATGTTGCCCCAATACGTAGCCAAACGAATTATCCAAAGCTGTTAGATAAAGAATCAGAGGCCTCCCAGGTTCAAGTGGAACCAACACAGGTGGGTTTGACAAATATTCATTTATCTTATCAAAAGCATCTTGGCATTCTTCAGTCCATTTGACTGCAGCATCCTTCTTTAACAGCCTGAAAATAGGTTCACACGTCGATGTGAGCTGAGCAATGAATCGGCTGATGTAGTTCAATCTTCCTATAAGACTCATTACTTTGGTCTTGTTCTTCGGTGCTGGCAGTTCTTGGATGGATTTGATCTTTGATGGGTCTAACTCAATGGCTCACCGACTGACAATGAATCCTAACAGTTTTCTCGAGGGAACCCTAAATGCACATTTGGCCGGGTTGAGCTTAATTTCATATCTCCGAAGTCTTTGAAAAAACTTCCTTAAGTTTGCCACGTGGTCCTCTTGATGCTTGGATTTTATGATCACATCATCTACATACACCTCAATCTCTTTGTGTATCATGTCATGAAACACAGTAGTCATTGCTCTCATGTATGTTTCCCCAGCGTTCTTCAAACCGAACGGCATTACCCGGTAGCAATAAGTTTCCCATGGAGTGATGAAAGCTGTCTTTTCTGCATCTTCTTCATCCATCAAGATCTGATGATACCCAGCAAAACAATCCATGGCATACCCGATCAAAATATGAATATTGGGCAATGGAAAATTATCTTTTGGACTTGCCCTATTAAGATTGCGGTAGTCGACACATACCCGAATCTTTCCATCTTTTTTCGGCACTGCCACCACATTAGCCAACCAATCGGGATATCTGATGACACGAATAACCTTTTTTGTAGTTGTTTGGCTATTTCTTCTTTAATCTTCATACTCATATCTGTTTTGAATTTCCTCAATTTTTTCTTGACGGGAGGACATGCCGGGTTAGTGGGAAATTTGTGAACCACTAAACCGGTACTTAAACCTGGCATGTTATCATACGACCATGAAAAAATGTCTTTGAACTCTATGAGTGTTTTAATTATCTCATCCCTTATGTTTGGTTCAATGTGACTGCTTATCTTAGTTTCTCTAACATTGTCATCATCCCCTAAATTGAAAACTTCAGTGTTGTTCAAATTGGGCTTGGGTTTCTCCTCAAACTGGCTTAATTCTTTACTTATTTCTTCAAAACATCTTCATCGTATTCCGATTCATCATTATAATCGATTTCTTGCATAATTAATTCAGAATCAGATTGATCTTTTAGCCTAGGTTGAAGATTCGTTGTGCATGCCATGTCATTAGAACCAGTAAAAAGAGAACTGTTTAGAAAGAAAAAAAGAAAACAAAATTAAAACAGAATATAAGAAAGGAAACTTTCACTCTTTATAAAAATACCGGATAACAGAGTTTCACACTTTTATTAAAGCAAATTAAAACAGGAATTGGATTACAACTCTGGGTAATCCAGAAAACAAAGAGAAAATCTAAAGCCTACTACCAAGATCCCCTTAGAGTAGGAAGAGGAGTAGTTTTCCAATTGTTGAGATTGACCCTAGGCCCCATAAATTGCACGTCTACCCTACTGGAACATTCCCCTGCTTTTATGACATTGACATCGGCAAATAGCCTTTCAAAACCTTGATCCAGATCTCCATTCGACCAAATCAATGGTCCTAGAATAATTGGAGCCGATAATTTTCTCGTACTTTCTTTGACAAACGATCTGGAGAGGCACGAGATTGACTTGGGAAGAATCCAAACCTTCTTCTTCATCTTTCTTGCTTTTCTTAAGTCAGCCACATTGGGTTTAAAGCCTATCCCGAAAGTATCAATGTTACCAGGAAGAGAAACTGGTTGTATAATACCTTGGAGTGAAGCACCTAATCCCTTTCCAGGTAGAAACCCATTTCTCAACATTTCTGTGGCCACCATAACAGACGCGGCTACCACCTTTGGCACAGGAACATGCTCACCCTCCGAAACTTTAGCAACTGATACTGTATCTACCACTTGGTATACCCATGGCCCTCTATCATCCTCAACCTCTTCAAATGGAGTAATAGTATTGCAAGAATTATCTTCACCATGGACCATAATTTCTTGGCGGTCCCATTCGAATTGTACCATCTGATGAAGTGAAGACGGCACGACCTTCGCAACATGGATCCATAGTCGGCCCTACAGAAGATTATAAGATACAGCAACATCCAATACTTGGAATTCCATCGTGAACTCTACTGTCCCAATGGTAAGTTCTAGCACAATGTCTCCAATAGTATTCTTCCCACCCCCGTCGAATCCACGCACACAAATGTTGTTCTTGTGGATTCTTTCATTATCAATCTTGAGTTTCTCCAAAGTGGACAAAGGGCAAATGTTTTCACCGGACCCATCATCAATTAATACCCGAGTTACCACCGAATCTTCGCACTTTATTGTGAGGTAAAGTGTCATGTTATGTTCAGTTTCTTCTAATGGTAACTCGTCATCAGAGAATCTTACCCTATTAACTTCAAAAATCTTGTTTGCAATATTCTCAAGATGATTCACAATGATCTTGTCAGGGACATGAGCCTCATTTAATATCTTCATCAATGCTTGGCGATGCTCATCCGAGTGGATTAATAACGACAACAATGAGATTTGGGCTGGTATTTTCCTTAACTGATCTACTATGGAGTAGTCCTGCATCTTTATTTGCTTTAGGAACTCTTCTGCTTCTTCTGCAGTTACATGTTTCTTTGCAGTTGCTGGATTGGCTTTTCTTAACTCTGCAGGAACAAAACACCTTCCTGAACAAGTCAACCCATGGGTTTCACACACTTCTTCTCTGACTTCCTTTCCTTTATATGTTACCACCGCTCGTTCATAGTTGCAAGGGATAGATTTAGCATCGATCAATGGTAACTGAGTTACCTTCTTTATGATGACCGGCTCTGTGCGAGCCCCCTTCACAACCAAGGGTTTGCTTGCAACCCCTAGTACTACTACTTTTTTGGTTCTAGTTCCACTGCACTACTGCCTGGTGGTTCCTTCTCAATTAACACATCCGGCTTGATTTGAACTATTTTCTTCCCATTGGTTACCCTCTCTTTTGTAGTGGATTCACTAGACCGAATCATCATTACGGTCTATGACGGTTTCCTCACTTCAACTTCTTTGTGTATCAACTCAATCATATGATCCTCAAGGTGAGTCGACAATGGATTCTGGTTGATATTGGGTACCTCTGGTGTCTGAATTTCAATCTCATTAGTGCCAATAAGATCTTGCACTACCCATTTCTAGTTCCAACATTTTTGGGTATCATGTCCGGGAGCTCCCGAACAAATATTCACAGTGTACCGAGTGGTCCCTATTTTGGGGAAGGGGATTTGGCAATCTGGGCTCAATAGGACTCAATAAACCTAACTGCCTTAATTTGTGGAACAAATCAGTATAGGTTTCTCCCAACTCGGTAAAGTTTCTTGGTTTCTGCATTCTTTCATTTCCGAAAGCCTGATTCCCCCGGAAACCTAGCCCTGAAGAGTTCCTATAAGCCCTCGGCGGTGGATATGCATTTTGCGGTGATGGGTACGAGTTTTGTGGAGTTGGTGTTCACCATTGTGGACGAGCTGGTGGTTGGTTATATGTTTGGGCTTGAAGAATAGAGAAATGTGGTTCTTGCGGCGGGTAGTATTGATGTGGAGAGTAATTTGGAGTGTATGGGTAATTTGGGTGATAAGGTCTGGATTGGTGGCTAGGGGAAGGGCCTCTCGACCTGGACCAATTGTTGGCTTCAACTGCCGCGACTTCTTCTCTCCTTTTCTTCCCAAGTGCGCCACCTGTGCCACTCTGAATGGCTTGAGTAGTGGCCTTTATCACCGAATAGCTCATAATCTTATTGTTCATCAAACCTTCTTCTACCATGCTCCCCATCTTGACAACTTCGTTGAATGTTTTGCCGAGGGCTGACACCAAATGGCCGTAATAAGTGGGCTCTAAAGCTTGCATAAAATAATCCACCATTTCTCCCTCTTTCATAGATGGGTCAACCCTTGCGGCCTACTCTCTCCATCTGAAACCATATTCCCGAAAACTCTCTCTCGGCTTCTTCTCTATCTTCATCAAGGAAAGTCTATCAAGAACAATCTCCAAATTGTATTGAAAATGATTAGCGAATTCCTAGGCTAGATCATCCCAGGTAAACCAACGAGTGTGGTCCTGCCTCGTGTACCACTCCAAGGCTGATCCAATGTGACTGACTGAAATAGGTCATTAACAATTCATCTTTCCCACCGACGCCTGTTATTTACTACATAATAATCTCAAGTGTGCCACAGGGTCACCATGACCGTCATAGAGATCGAATTTTTGCAATTCAAAACCTGCCAGCAACTGGACCTCTGGAAATAGGCATAGAACTTCATAGGCCACTTTTGCCTGCCCCCCAAGGCCTTGCATATTCCGGAGAGACTGTTCAAGACTCTTAACTTTACGAATCATTTCATCTTGTTCCATGTTCTTGGGTGGTTTATCCTTAACGGACATGTCAATGAGAGGAGTGTAAGGGTAAGAATCATGATGTCTAAAGGTAGGTTCTGGTGGATATAATGACTGTCTTGGATATGGAACAAAGGCTCACTAGAATATTTGAGTAATGTGGCCGGTGGGGGAGCCACGTACACATGTGCGATTGGTGGTGATGGTGGGATCTGCTTTGGTGGTAGAATTTGGTGTTTGGAAACAGTTTCCCCTTGATAGTACTGATGTGTTGGATAACTTGTTTACGGATCAAGGGGAGGATGTTCCGGAGTCTGAGCTAATGAGAGAGGAGGATCATTTGGAAGCATCGGTAATGGATGTCCGTTGGCCCGAGCCAAATGCATCTCTACTATTTGTCTTGTTAACATGTCTACCTCTTCTTTCATTGCATGTACTTCCGTTTTTTCTTCTTCTATACTTTTGACTGACCCATACATGCTTTTGGGAATAGGCCCTTTTGATCTGGTATGGTATCGGTAGTCTGCTAGAACGCCAGAACAAACTGAATGAAAACTGGACAATGAACAAACTTGTTAGCTTTCAGAGTTTGACAGATATGTTATTGCATATTGGGATGCAAATGCACCTAGGCTTTTTAACTATTTCTATCATGCCATTTACTTCAATTATATGCGTCATTCTGGCTTATTTTATTTTAAAGGTGGCGATCGAATCTTATATAGATTGCCTACGTATCATGTCCCCGCATGAATCAGACCGAGCGTAGTTCTGGTTGATAGAGTTATGACAAAAACTTTGGGATTTTTTTACAATAAAACTCCTTTGATAACAAACATGACTCAAGATGTTGAGAATTCCACAACAATCTATGAATAAGAAAGTACTTTGACTCTAAAAGACAAACCAAACCCGAACAACATGGCTTTAAACTTAGACTCTCAAAAACTTCAAAAGTAAAACATTCAAAACATCATCCTAATGCTCTAAAATTTCTCGGGGTCCGCGAGGCATCGTTCGGCCTTTCCGCGGACCTGGGTGAGAGATCTCTATGCAATCCTTTTAACTCTTTCATGATTTGGTGAACATAATCCATAACTGAGGCAAAGAGGGTAGTACGGGGCATTTTCTCACACGCTAGGCACCTCATGGTGACGTAATGCCCGATCTCTTCGATTTTATCCTGACCCTATCCCTTTCTCTGAGCAGTTGTTCTATCTGTTGATTCTTTGTCCCTAATATCCCAGCGTTGTCGATGACTTGGTCCAGGAGTCTATCCACTTGTTTTTCCATCCGCTCCATCAGCTTATAGCAACGTCTCTATCTGTCATGGCGTCTTGGGCTTGTTTGAAGACCCGCTCTCTGAGAGTAGTATTCGCTTCCCTTAGTTCAGTGATGATTTTCACATAATCTTTTTCTATTCATTGCAGATGAAGTGCTCGTTGGTGTGCTCCCCTCCTCTATCTGGTCCGAATCCTTGCTATCTTGGCTTTAGATTCTTCCAAATCCCTCCGGACATTAGCGATTTGATTTTCCAACCCTTTTATCAATCTTTCATCTGATTCACTCCTTGGGTGTCTGTCGGCATCCATTCTCATCTACCGTATTAGAGCTTTTAAGAATTCATTTTCCTGGGCCAATTTCTTTTTGTCTCCTTCATCGGCGGCAGCTTGCATACTCATTTCAAATTGCAGGTCTTTGACCTGTTGTTCCATCTTGCCAATTTTTGCTCTGTAACCTTCTTCATTTGCTAAACAATCCCAATATTCCTGCGATGACTCAGCAAAATCTTTGAGGTTGGGCCTTTTAGCCGGTCTCCCGTATGATGTGTCGCCTCTGAACCAAGCATGATAGCCAAAAGTGACTTCCCCTTTTGCTTTGTTCGGTACACAAATGTTTTTCGTTAATCGTTGACACCCACCCCATATCCGGTGAACCTCTTCTTCAGGGAACTGACTGGAAGCACTAATCTCGATTACTAGGCTACTTAGGTCTTCATCTTTCGGTACTACTTGATACCTTTCGAGCTGCCTCAAAAACCCGGTGTGGTGCACAGGGCCAGATGCTTTTAAGCCCTATTAGAAGAAAATAGGGCCTGGCCGCTGGCATATATATGATCTCCTTAACAGGTGCCCAACCTAGTGTCCACTGGATTTGGCTGGCAGTGAGAGTTTGAAATAATGATGTCTATGATATGACTCCTTCGGGAAAGCTAACCCGTTTTATTCTTGTGCTGAATTCTTCCGTGCAAGTCTCCTCAGATAGATCATAACTTAAGAATGGGGAATGGTGACATAGATGTTCAGTCATCCAAATTTGTAGTAGCAAATTACACCCCTCAAAAAATTTTCCCCCGGCTCTGGAAACAGTGAGAGCCCGAAAGATATCCGCCACAATCATAGCCATTAGAGTGCTTTTATCTTGGGTGAGCAAGGTACTGACCACCCCTGCTACTCTTATATCAATATTCCCATCTTTTACTGGAAATATTACAACACCCAGAAATGCTGTAATAAAGGCCACCCACCTATGTTCATCCCATTTATGCCGATTACCTCTACTGCACAGCCTGATATCGGACTTGTCTCACCCGCCTGTGTGGCCATATCTCTCGTACAGGAAGCACAGGCTGCAGAAACCTTTTACAAGATCAGAGTTGTGGACCGTCCGAGGTATTTTTAATGAATCTAATAACCGGTGTATAGTGACGGCCCTGGGAGCAATCAAGTATTTGAATCTTAACGGGGCTTCACCATTTCCAGTGTATCCGGCTATTTCTTCCAGCTTTGGGGTAAGCTCAAAGTCTTAGAAATGAAACACATTATGTGCTGGGTCCCAAAAAGGGACCAACTCTTTGATGATCTCCCCGAGGTTGTATGTCTAGTAAACATGTAAGACCTTTTAGGTACTTCTTCACTTCCTTGCGACCCTCTTCACCTAAGTCATTCCACCATAATCGCAACTCGACAGGGATCTTGGTCATGATTGAAAATGGAAAATTTTGTATTGTGCTCATCCTGCACATTTATTAATGTTATAAAATGAAAAAAATTTATTTTAACTAACAATGATTTGACTATTTTTAAAATTAGATAAAGAGATCAGGTTTTTCGATCGCAGCCTTTCAGCACTTTCGGAATAAAGATTTTAAGGTTGCGTTCGCTAATTAACCAAAATCCTAAAATGACCCTAAGGTGGCTGTTTATCCAAAATTAGCCTTCTGGCGTCTATTTTGGGAACACTCGGCTATTTTTGAAAACGGCATCACCCAATTTATCTGTGATAAAAGATTAGTTTTGACACTTTTGGCTATTTATGCAAAGGAGGGATTTGACCCGATGAGGATTGCCTACGTATCTCACGCCCTGTGAGAATCAAACCGGCATAGTTTAGGCAAACTATTTTTAGACCAACCCTTTTTATTTTTAACAAAATTGACTTATTTCAACTATTTTTGATAATTTTCCTCAAACGTTTGGGAGAGTTTCGACAATATTTGGACATTATTTTCCTCAAAAATCAACAATTGCTTATTTTTCTATTTTCTTTCCCTCGGTATTTACCAAACCGGTCAACATGCGAGTTTGAAACAGATGAATGCGTAAAACAAACATGATGCAGCATGGTGGTCTTTTTATTTCAGGTTGCCTGTCCTAGACGGACCCAACCCCTGTATTGAGTCCCCTAAGATAGATGCAATATGATGCAGATAACCGTTCTTACTAGGGAGCTGGTATGAAGTTTTGTTATACTAGGCAAAAACCTAGGTAGGTGTTCTAGACTGTGTACCCGAGCGGACAACTCAAGTCGAGGAGGGGCAACGTACCAGGCACCAAAAGGCCACCCGGCTTAGTAACTTGTCTAACCTCTTTCTTATTTCAGGGTCTTTGACACTAACGGAATAGGGAGTCTCAACCAATAAGCATATCCCCGAAGGTGAGAAGAAGGTTTCGGCACAGTTTATATTTACAGTTTAAATAATATTAAAGTGGTAAAAATCTTTACTTTGCACATTAAGCATATATCATAAAAATATTAGATAATAAACAAAGCCAAATACAACAATTATAATAAGCTCGAATTTCTAACCCTGAACCAGTGGTTCTGGGTTTTCTGTCCCCAGCACAGTCGCCAGAGCTATCACACCTCCTTTAGGCGCTTACCGTACCCCGCGAAGGGCTCGGTAGAAGGGAGTTTTTCCAATTAAAGGACAATCAAAACGAGATTTATTTATTTAATTCAGATTCGCCACTTGGGAGATTTACGGTGTCCCAAGTCACCGATTTGAATCCCGAATTGAGGAAAAAGTTGACTCTATATTACAGTCTGCGCACCAGAAATTCGGATAAGGAATTCTATTAATCCGGGAGAAGGTGTTAGGCACTCCCGAATTTCGTGGTTCTAGCACGGTCGCTCAACTATTATATTTGACTAAATTATCTGATTTTAATACATGTTAAACCTAAGTGCGTATTTTAACTTTTAACCGCTTGTGATTATTATTTTTTTATAAGAATTGCGATGTCGTAAAAACGTACTTCGGACCACAGCGTACCGGTACGCCGGTGGCCTTTAATACATTTCGACTTTGCCGAGACTTGGATTTGGGTCACATAAATGTGCACCCGAGTTTAGGAATGTAAAATAATTTAAGTAACGGACCTAAAGCAACTAACGTGTTTATTATTTTGAGAAGGCCGTGAAATTTGTTAAAATGGCCTGTCTCGAAATCTAAACATTTAAAATAACCACCTATTGAGGTCCCCACAATCTGCATATTATTTGGTGAGGCTCGTCCCATTTATTATTTAAAGGCTAATTAACCACTTTTATTTTTTATTATTTTAAAAGAATTGCAACATCGTGAAAATGCATCTCGAGCCACGTTGTACCAGTGCACCCATAGTTTTTGACACATTTTTGACTCCGTTGAGATTTGGATTTGGGTCACATCAATGTGCACTCGCACTTAAAAATGCGCGCCTAACGCAACTACGCATTTATTAACTTTGGGGAACACCGTAAAATTTACTAAACGGTCCATCACGAAGTCTAAATATCTTTATACAACATTTATTGAAGGCCCCACAATTGTGTGTAATGCGGCGCGGCTCATCCCATTTTATTTCCTAAAAGCCGAACCTCAAATAATTATCATCCCTATCTTTTATTTATCCTTAACATTGTCGGAAATTCCTAATCAATTAGTGTGACAACCCAAAGGGTCATCACCGTATTTCTCCCTTTTTCGTGCTTCGAGGTCTTGCATACCTCACTCTCAGTTGCCTCGATATGCGTGCATAGTCCGGGCGCGAAGCCGAAAAGTTTTTGTGTTAAGATATATGAATGCTTTGGAAACAGTTGAAGAATTTTGATATTAATATTGATACAGTTGATTTTGGTCAATAGTTTTGGTAAACGGGCCTGGATCGGTAATGTAACGGCTCCGGGAGGTCCGTAGAAAAATGTAAGACTCGGGCATGTGTCCGGAGTAGAAACTAATAAGGAAAAATGGAAATGAAAATGATATAGAAAATAAAGGTATCGGGCTCGTATTTTGGTTCCGACGCCCGATACAGGTCTTAAATATTGGCTAAGCGCTTCCTGTGAAAATTGGTCGAAATTGGACGTCGTTTGACGTGTTTCGGACCTAAATAGCTAAAGTTAAAAAATTATAAACTTTGAAATGAAATCTTGAGTTTTGGGGGTTGATTCTTTGTTTTTGATGTCATTTTAGCGATTTGATCGCTCGAGCAAGTTCGTATAATGTTGTTGAGTTAGTGTGTGCATTTGGTTAGGAGCCCGTGGGGCTCGGGAGTGATTTTGGGGGTGGTTCGGGGTGTTTTACACTTGAAAAACTGGTATTTTTGAGCTATTGTTGGTATCTGCTGTAATGTTCTATGCGATCTCATTGTCCCCCTCGCGATCGCACAGAACACTTCCCTGGACATGTCTCGCCTACTCTATGCGTTCGCATCTTTCCGCCTGCGATCGCAGTGCATTAGCTCCCTACCCTATGCGATCGCAATGCCTTGTATGCGATCACATAGGGTATTTTTGCCCGGTGATTTTTTGATAAAAACAGAACAAAAGCACGAGATTTTTCACACAAAACTCATACGGGTTCATCTCCTTCACCCTCCATTTTCAAGCTACAAGCTCCCATTCCTCCATAGCTCTTTGGGTAAGTTTCCTTACATCATTTCTTCATTATTTCTTAACCTAATCATAGTTAATCCTAGCCTAATTCATGAATTCAAGGTAGAAATTGGGGTTTTGGGTAGAACTAGGGCTTGTGGGATTTTGGGTGTTTCAACCTCAATTTGAGGTCGGATTGTGAAACAAATAATATATTCTAACTCGTGGGGTTATGGGTGATTGGAATTTAGTCCGAGCCTCGAGTTTGGACCATGAGGTCTCGGTGTCGGATTTTGCTATTTTTGGAAGAATGATGGGAATTTCATTTCTAGGCTATGAGATGGTGTTATTGATCCCTAATTGATGTTATTGAATTAAAATTTACTAGATACCATTATTTCAGAGTCGGATTCTGGAGGAAAGGCGGTGCTTTTCGGACCGAGGTAAGTGTTTGATCTAATTCTGGCTTGAGGGAATAGGACAAGAGTATTATTGCTAGCTATTTGCTAAATGATCGAGCGCGGTGTATAGGGATGGTGACGAGTATGTATACACTAGCGTCTAGCATGACCGTGAGTCTTATTTGTACTTGCTTTGGGGTATATTTTGAGAATCATTCCTAGTAAATGATGAATTCAACATGATGAGTTAGTTGAGGAATTATTTATGAAACATGAGATTTCTTGGAGTTTTGGCTCAAATGGTAGCGACTTTTATGAAGTCAAAATTGTAAGTATTGTAAAGAAATGTGGTTGGATCCCTTGACGCGACGTGTAGATTATGATTGTTGTTGCTCCCTTATTCGGTTGATCATTATATGTAATTTGCACTATAGAGATGTTTGGGCAGCTAGTGGTACCCTTATTGGGTAGATCGCTATATTGCCGAGTTTTCCCAAGAAGGGAACTCCTTAAGAGAGAAGCTATATGAATCAATATATTATATTTATTGGGATCGTGTGGAACGCCGTCCACCTATATTATATTTATTGGGATCGTGTGGCACGCCGTCCACCTATGTTATATTTATTGTGATCGCGTGGTATGCTGTCCACTTATATTAAATTTATTGGGATCGAGTGGCACGTCGTCCACTTATATGATATGTATTGGGATCGTGTGGCACGCCATCCACTTATGTTATATTTATTGGGATCGTGTGGCACGCTGTCCACTTATATTATATTTATTGGGATCGTGTGGCACGCCGTCCACTTATATGATATTTATTGGGATCGTGTGGCACGCCGTCCACCTATATAATATTTTTGGGATCGTGTGGCGCACCGACCATTTATGAAAGTAAATGATTTGATTTTGGTTTAATGTTGTCAAAGATGACCTGTTCTCATTTTAGTTGTATTTCCTTCATATATAATCTTGTTGTTCTTCTGTTATCATTGTATCTATATATATATGTCTGCACAGGTTGATTTTAGTAAGTCTTGTCTAGCCTCGTCACTACTTCACCGAGGTTAGGCCAGGCACTTACCAGCACATGGGGTCGGTTGGGCTAATGCTACACTTTCTATGCTTTTTGCACAGATCACAGCATTGGAGCAGCTTTTGGACAGCAGCAGCAATAGGATATTGTTGGGAGTTGTCTTCAGTTTTTGGGACTCTCGAGGTAGCCTAGCCGGTGTTCGCAGGCCGAAGTCCCTACCCCTTATTTTGAGTTTGTTAAATTGTTTCAAAATAGATATATGTATTTTCTTTCATTCAGACTTGGTTGTTGTATTCTATAGCAGTCTGTGAGATAGCGACACCAGGTTTTGGGGTAGTGTTATATTCAGTATTTTGCCGCATTTGATTCTTCTTTATTGAATTTCTAAAAAGTTTTCCGCAATGTGTAATTATTTTTAGTTTATTTTGTTGTTAAGGATTGGCTTGCCTAGCTTCCATAGTAGGTGCCATCATGACTCCCGATGGTGGAAAATTCGGGTCGTGACAAGTTGGTATTAGAGCTCTAGGTTGCATAGGTCTCGCTACTCACGGACAAACTATGTAGAGTCTGAGGGATCGGTACGGAAACGTCTGTATTTATCCCTCAGAGGCTACAGAGTTAGGAAAAATTTCACCTTTGTTCTTTCTTGTCGTGCGATTCTATTTCTCAAACACTCATTGTCCTTCTACTATGTTCTTTCATAGATGGCGAGAACATGTGCTTCATCTTCCACCGCGCGGCAACCCGAGCCCATAGTTGCATCCGCGAGGGGTAGAGGCCAAGGTCGTGCCAAAGGCCGAGGCCGGGGCAGAGCCTAGCCCCAGGTTCCCTTTCCAAATGTGGAGCCTCATGTTGACTATGATGAAGAGGTTCCAGCCCCAGCAGTACAGGCGGGCCCAACTCAGGTCCCAGGAGAATTTGTGATCACCCCAGAGTTTCAGGATGCTATAGTAAGACTAGCAGGCTTTATGGAGAGTGTTTGTAGAGCGGGGTTGTTATCAGCTGCATAAGCCACTTGTCAGGCTGGAGGAGGGGTTCAAACTCCTGTTAGACATACCCCGGAACAGGCAACTCCTCAGGCCCATGCCCTAGTGATTCAGCTAGTTATGGCAGTTCAGCCAGGTATTCCTGCTCAGGTCGGTGATGGAGCGGCCATGACTTCTGATACTTTGTGGAGACTTGATCGGTTCTCCAAGCTATTCACTACCACCTTTAGTGGTGCTTCATCCGAGGATCCCCAGGATTTCTTATTCAGTTGCCATGAGATTCTCAGGACCATGGGCATAATATAGACCAATGGGATCGATTTCTGCACTTTCCAACTTTAAGGATTCGCCAAGACTTGGTGGAGGGATTTCTATCTATCTAGACCAGCAGGGTCTCCGGCTTTGTCATGGGATCAGTTCTCGGAGTTATTCTTCGAGAAGTTTCTCCCCGTCACTCATAGGGAGGCACTTCGTTGGAATTTTGAGCACCTTCAGCAGGGCACCATGACAATTACTCAGTATGAGACTAGATTTATCGACTTGGCACGCCATGCAGTTGTGATACTCCCTACATAGCGGGAGAGGGTCCGGAGATTTATGACGGGTTGATTCGGCTGATTTTCCTAAAGATGGCCATGGGAGTGGATAGTGATATTTCCTTCTAGGAGGCGGCCAATGCGGCCCGCAGAATTGAGGTGGCCCTAGCACGGGGAGGTAGTCAGATGTTAAATAAGAGACCTCGCCATTCTGGTAGATTCAGCGGTACCTCGTCTGGAGGTAGGGGTCAGGCACCGAGGCCCTTCCAGTCAGCTCTTCAGACTTCTAATGGTAGTTCGGGCAGTGGTGGTCACCAGCAGTATCATTCAGATCAGCAGCCTATCAGTGCACCCCTACTCCGTTATTCTTACCAGCAGAGGACTTGTTATACTTGTGGTGACCCGAGGCATATTGATAGGTTTTTCCCTCGAGCTTTGGGCAGTTCTCAGTAGCAGGGTCCTCGCCCCATGATTCAGGCTGCGGGAGATCCACAGCCCGCCCAGCCAGCTAGAGGTGGGGGTAGATATCCTAGATGTGGAGGTAGGGACCGTAGAGGTGGAGCTCAGACCGGTAGAGGTAGAGGTCAGCCAGCAGTCGATCGCCCTAGAGATGCAGCTCAGGGGTGGGGCCCAGCCCCGGTTCTATGCTTTTCCACCTAGGCCAGAGGCTGAGTCTTCTGATGCTGTTATTACATGTACTATTCTGGTCTGTGACAGGGGTGCTTCAGTGCTATTTGACCCTGGGTCTACATTTTCATATGTGTCGTGTTATTTTGCACCCTACCTGCCTATGCCTAGCAATGCTTTGGGTATTCCTGTATATGTATCTACACCATTGAGTGAACTTATAGTGGTTGACCGGGTCCATCGTTCCTGTATAGTAGTGTTTGAGGGTCTTGAGACCCGTGTTGACCTATTGCTTCTAGACGTCGTGGATTTTGATGTTATAATGGGGATGGATTGGTTGTCCCCGTATCATGCGATCTCTGATTGTCATGCCAAGATCGTGACTTTGGCTTTACCAGATATGCCCCGATTAGAGTGGAGAGGGAATTCAGTTCATGCCACCCGTAGTGTTATTTCTTATGTTAAGGATCGACGCATGATCAAGAAGGGGTGTCTAGCTTATTTGGCCTATGTTTGCGACTCTAACTAGGTTCCTTCTATTGACTCAGTCCCTGTTGTTCGGGAGTTTCCAGAGGTTTTTCCTTCAGACCTTCCGGGTATGGCGCCTGATAGATATATTGATTTTTGCATTGATCTGGCCCCAGGAATGCACCCCATTTCCATTCTGCCATACCGTATGGCCTCGATAGAGTTGAAATAGCTAAAGGATTAGTTGCAAGATTTACTGGAAAAGGGTTTCATCAGGCCTAGTGTTTCACCCTGGGGTGCACAGTATGAACTAAACAAGGTAACAATTAAGAACAAGTATCCACTGTCGGGGATTGATGATTTGTTTGACCAATTGCAGTGTGCAAAGTTGTTTTCCAAGATAGATTTGAGATCGGGTTATCACCAGCTGAGGATTAGGGAGTCTGATGTCCCTAAGACAACATTCCGCACTCGGTATGGGCATTATGAGTTCTTGGTCATGTCATTTGGGTTGACCAATGCCCCAATAGCATTTATGGAGTTGATGAACCGAGTGTTTAGGCCTTATTTGGACCTATTCGTGATTGTCTTCATTGATGATATTCTTGTGTACTCCCACAGTCAAGAGGAGCATGAGCAGCACCTCAGAGTGGTTGATAGCCAGTTGTATGCCAAGTTTTCAAAATGCGAGTTTTGGTTGAGTTCAGTGACGTTTCTGGGTCATATCGTATCAGCTGAGGGTATTCAGGTAGATCCAAAGAAGATTGAGGCAGTTAAGAATTGGCCTCGACCAGCTTCAGCGATAGAGATTCGTAGTTTCCTAGGGTTGGTTATTATCATCGATTTGTGGAGGGATTTTCATCTATAGCTGCCCCGATGACCAAGTTGACCCAGAAGGGTGCCCAGTTCAGGTGGTCAGATAAGTGCGAGGAGAGCTTTCAGAAGCTCAAGACAACTCTGAATACAACATGGATATTGGTTTTGCCCACAGGTCCAGGACCTTACACTATTTATTGTAATGCTTCCCGTGTTGGTCTTGGTGCGATATTGATGCAGAATGGCAGGGTTATTGCTTATGCTTCAAGACGGTTGAAGATCCACGAGAAGAACTTCCCAATCTATGATCTAGAGTTGGCAGCCATTGTTCATGCCTTGAAATTTGGAGGCATTATTTATATGGTTGACATGTGAGGTGTACACGGATCATAAGAGTTTGCAACACTTGTTCAAGTAGAAACAGTTGAATTTGAGGCAGCGGAGGTGGTTGGAGCTATTGAAGGATTATGATGTTACTATCTAATACCACCCGGGTAATGCCAATGTAGTGGTCGACGCATTGAGCAGGAAGTCAGCAGGCATGGGTAGTCTTGCATATGTTCCGGTCAGCCAGAAACCACTTGCCTTAGATATTCAGGCCTTGGCCAATCGGTTAGTGAGGTTGGACATTTCGGAGCCTAGCCGAGTATTAGCTTGCACGGTCGCTCGCACTTCATTATTAGAGCAGATCCGTGACCGACAGTTTGATGATCCTCATTTGTGTGTCTTGAGAGACATTGTGCATCGTGGAGGTGCCATGAAGGTGACTTTAGATGTGGATGGTGTCTTGGGATTGCAGGGGCGAGTATGTATGCCTAATGTTGATGGTATTCGAGAGTTGATCTTAGCGGAGGCCCATAGTTCTCGATATTCTATTCACCCGAGCGCCGCAAAAATGTATCAGAACTTGCGACAGCATTACTTGTGGCGTAGGATGAAGAAATACATTGTTGCATATGTGGCTCAGTGTTTAAATTGTCAACAGGTCAAGTATGAGCATCAGAGACTTGGTGGTGTGTTTCAGAGGATTGAGCTTCCCGAGTGGAAGTGGGAGCGGATTACCATGGATTTCGTTACTAGACTTCCGGTGACTCGGAAGAAATTTGATGCTATATGCGTCATTGTTGATAGGCAGACTAAGTCAGCGCATTTCATTCCTGTTGCTACTACCTATTCCTTAGAGAGGCTAGCTGGGATTTACATCCAAGAGATTGTTCGTCTTCATGGGGTACCGACATCTATCATTTCGGATCGGGGTACGCAGTTCACCTAGCACTTTTGGAGAACAGTTCAGTAGGAGCTAGGTACCCAGGTTCAGTTGAGTACAAAATTCCATCCCCATACGGACGGTCAGTTTGAGAGGACTATTCAGATATTGGTGGATATGCTCCGAGCCTGTGTTATTGATTTTGGAGGCTCTTGGGAGCAGTTCTTGCCTTTAGCAGAGTTTGCCTACAACAACAGCTACCAGTCCAGTACTTAGATGGCACCTTATGAGGTGTTGTATGGTAGGCGGTGTCGATCTCCAATCGGATGGTTCGAGCCAGGAGAGGCTCGTTGTTGGGTAATGATTTAGTCCAGGAGGCCTTGGACAAGGTCAACATTATCCAGGAGAGGTTGCATTCAGCTCAGTCTAGGCAAAAGAGTTATGCGGATCGTAAGGTTTGAGATGTGGATTTCATGGTTGGGGAGCGAGTATTGCTCCGTGTATTGCCTATGAAAGGCGTGATGAGATTTGGGAAGAAGGGCAAGCTTAGCCCTAGATATATTGGCCCATTTAAGATACTTGATCGAGTGGGAGAGATGGCTTATAGACTTGCCTTGCCACCTAGCTTGTCAGCGGTGTATCAAGTGTTTCATGTATCTATGCTCCGGAGGTATCATGGTAATCCTACCCACGTGTTAGATTTTAGTACTGTCCAGTTGGATAAGGATCTGTCCTACGAGGAGGAGCCGATAGCTATTCTAGGCCGGAAGGTTCGATAGTTGAGGTCGAAGAGTTTTCCTTCAGTACGTATGCAGTCGAGAGGTCAGCCTCCTGAGGCTTTGACCTGGGAGTCCGAGTCTGATATGCGGAGCGTTACCCTCATCTATTTCCTGATTTAGGTACTTCTTTCTTTGTCCATTCGAGGACGAACTGTTGTTTTAGAGGTGGAGAATGTGACGGCCCAAAGGGTCATCACCGTATTTCTCCGTTTTTCCGTGCTTCTGAGGTCTTAGAAACCTCACTCTCAGTTGCCTTGATGTGCGTGCATAGTCCGGGCGTGAAGCCGAAAAGTTTTTGTGTTAAGATATATGAATTCTATGGAAATATTTGAAGAATTTTGATATTAATATTGTTACAGTTGACTTTGGTCAACATTTTTGGTAAACGGGCCCGGATCGGTAAATATGACGATTTCGGGAGGTCCGTAGAAAAATATGGCACTCGGGCATGTCTCCGGAGTCAAAATTCGAGGTCCAAAACCCCGGTAAAAGAATTTTTCCATTAAATTTTTTTCTGAAATTAATAAGGAAAATGGACATGAAAATGAGTTCGAAAATATAGGTATTGGGCTCGTATTTTGGTTCCGACGCCCGGTACAGTTCTTAAATATTGGTTAAGCGCTTCCTGTGGAATTTGGTTGGAATCGGACGTCGCTTGATGTGTTTCAGACCTAAATAGCTAAAGTTAGAAAATTATGAACTATGAAATGAAATCTTGAGTTTTGGGGGTAGATTCTTTATTTTTATGTTATTTTAGCGATTTGATCGATCGAAAAAGTTCGTATGATGTTGTTGAGTTAGCGTGTGCATTTGTTTAGGAGCCCCGGGCGCTCGGGAGTGATTTCAGGGGTGGTTCGGGGTGTTTTACACTTGAAAATCTAGCATTTTTGAGCTGTTGCTGGTATCTGGTGTAATGTTCTATGCGATCGCATAAGTCCTTCTGCGATCGCATAGTGTAAAATATTAGGAGCCCAAAATTGTTCTATGCGATCGTAGACCCCTTGTGCGATCTAATTGCCCAGCTTCCCAAACCTATGCGATTGCATTGTCCCCCTCACGATCGCATAAAACACTTCCCTGGCCCAATCTCACCTACTCTATTCGTTCGCATCTTTCCGTCTGCGATCACAGTGCATTAGTTTCCTACCCTGCGATCGCAATGCCTTGTATGCGATCACATATGGCATTTTTGCCCAGTGATTTTTTGATAAAAAGAGAACAGAAGCATGGGAATTTTTCACACAAAACTCATACGGGTTCATCTCCTTCACCCTCCATTTTCAAGCTAGAAGCTCCCATTCCTCCATAGCTCCTTTGGTAAGTTTCCTAACATCATTTCTTCATTATGTCTTCACCTAATCATAGTTAATACTCGCCTAATTCATGAATTCAAGTTAAAAATTGGGGGTTTTGGGTAGAACTAGTGCTTGTGAGATTTTGGGTGTTTCAACCTCAATTTGAGGTTGGATTATGAAACAAATCATATATTCTAACTCGTGGGGTTATGGGTGATTTGAATTTGGTCCGAACCTCGAGTTTGGACCGTATGGGCCCGGTGTCGAATTTTGCTATTTTTGGAAGAATGATGGGAATTTCATTTATAGGCTATGTGATTGTGTTCTTGAGCGCTAATTGATGTTATTGAATTAAAATTGACTAGATACCATTGTTTCGGAGTCGGATTCTAGAGTAAAGGCGATGCTAGAGGATTGATTGCTACTTTCGGACCGATGTAAGTGTTTGATCTAATCCTGGCTTAAGGGAATAGGACTAGAGTATTATGGCTTGCTATTTGCTAAATGATCGAGTGCAGTGTAAAGGCATGGTGATGAGTATCTATACACTAGTGTCTAGCATGACCGTGAGTCTTATTTGTACTTGCTTTGGGGTATATTTTGAGAATCATTCCTAGTAAATGATGAATTCAACATGATGAGTTAGTTTAGGAATTATTTATGAAACATGAGATTTCTTGGAGTTTTGGCTCAAATGGTAGCGACTTTTATGAAGTCAAAATTGTAAGTATTGTAAAGAAATGTGGTTGGATCCCTTGACGCGACGTGTAGATTATGATTGTTGTTGTCCCTTATTCGGTTGAGCGTTATATGTAATTTTCACTATTGAGATGTTTGGGCTACTAGTGGTACCATTATTGGGTAGATCGCTATATTGCCGAGTTTTTCCTAAAACGGAGCTCCTTAAGGGAGAGGCTACATGTATCAATATATTATATTTATTGGGATCGTGTGGCATACCGTCCACCTATGTTATATTTATTGAGATTGTGTGGCACGCCGTCCACCTATGTTATATTTATTGGGATCGTGTGGCACACCGTCCACTTATATTATATTTATTTTGATCGTGTGGCACGCCGTCCACTTATATGATATTTATTGGGATCGTGTGGCATGCCATCCACTTATGTTATATTTAGTGGATCGCGTGGCACACCGCCCACTTATATTATATTTATTGGGATCGTGTGGCACGCCGTCCACTTATATGATATTTATTGGGATCGTGTGGCACGCCGTCCACCTATATTATATTATTGGGATCGTGTGGCACGCCAACCACTTATGAAAGTAAATGATTTGATTTTGGTTTAATGTTGTCACATATGACCTATTTTCTTTTCAGTTGTATTTCCTTCATATATAATACTGTTGTTCTTCTGTTTTTGTTGTATCTATATATATGTCTGCACATGTTGATTTTAGTAAGTCATGTCTTGCCTCGTCACTACTTCACCGGGGTTAGGCCAGGCACTTACCAGCACATGGAGTCGGTTGTGCTGATGCTACACTTTCTGTGCTTTTTGCACAGATCACAACATTGGAGCAACTTTTGGACAACAAGAATAGTAGGATATTATTGGTAGTTGTCTTTAGTTTCAAGGACTCTGAGGTAGCCTAGCCGGCATTCGCAGGCTGAAGTCCCTACCCCTTGTTTCAGTTTGTTTTATTGTTTCAAAACAGACATATGTATTTTCTTTCATTCAGACTTGGTTGTAGTATTCTATAGTAGTGTGTGAGACAGTGACACCGGTTTTTGGGGTAGTGTTATGTTCAGTAATTTTCCGCATTTGATTCTTCTTTATTGAATTTCTAAAAAGTTTTCCGCAATGTGTAATTATTTATAGTATATTCTGTTGTTAAGGATTGGCTGGCCTAGCTTCGATAGTAGGCGCCATCACGACTCCCGATGGTGGAAAATTCGGGTCGCGACAATTTGTTATCAGAGCTCTAGGTTGCATAGGTCTCGCTACTCACGGACAAACTAGGTAAAGTTTGAGGGATCGGTATGAAAACATCTGTATTTATCCCTCAGAGGCTACAGAGTTAGGAAAAATTTCACCTTTGTTCTTTCTTGTCGTGCGATTCTATTTCTCAAACACTGATTGTCCTTCTACTATATTCTTTCGCAGATGGCGAGAACACGTGCTTCATCTTCCACTGTTCTAAAAGTGGTATTGTACCAATATTAACAGTGTCAATCACTGTTCTAATAGACAGACCTATGAAATTAATCGACGATATTTGTTTAGTCGATTACAACACGTATAATCAATAACAAATAATTGACCTACGAATCCGTGATTCATGATTTAACGGGCAAACTCAGGGGATCAAAAATATGAATTAATTACTAGACAACCTCAAAACAAATTAAACGCACAACTCATTACAATTAACAAACAACAGAAAGAATCGACCAAATAAAAGGTCCACTGAAGATGGCCAGAATAAGTTGAAAGAAAGAAGAGAAAAAAAATCGAAAAATCAAATAAACCAAACAAAACATGTAAACAGATAAAAATATGAATATAGAACGGAAGAAAAATAAACAAGTACCTCAAAATTCAAACGACCTAGGTTCGAACTTGGATTGACAGTCTTGAGGTCGAACAGACTTTAATCGAAGTGTTCTCAATTGAGAACACCTCGATTAAAGTCGATTAGACCCTGAGCTCCTAATTAATTGGGTAGATTTTATCATCTGGCTTTCTAGGGTTCTTAAGTTCTTGATTTGGGGTTCGAACAGTCCTGGTCAGATTCGAAGGGAACCAAAGTTATTCAGGGTATGAGGGAGGTCAGGGGAGTGACTGGTGTGAATTTGGGGCCGGTTGGGGTAAATTTGAGTTTTGCTCGAATCTTCAATCGAAGATTCTAGAAGCTACAGACTGATTCGAGGTTAATGGTTTGTGGATTTGAATTCAGGGTGGTTGAGTGGTCCTAGGGTGTTGAGATGGTGGTCACCAGCATCGGTGCTACCGAGTTTATGGTGAAGGGGAAGGAGGGCGGCTTCTCGTCTCTTCAGAGACGTGGTTTGAGAGACGATGGGGGTTTGGCATGGGGGGTGTGGGGTGTGTTTAGTTGCTTATATACGGGGTTGGGGATTCGATCCTGGCCATTCGATGAAGTGATATCGATTGCCAGGATCTTTTCATCAAGGGAAAACGGTGTCATTTGGTTAAGTGGAGGTTGGGTCGGTCTCAAGCGGGCACGGGTCGGGTGATACGGGTTGGGGGATATGGGAAATTAACCGTTGGATTGACATAGGTTGAACGGATGAGATGGATTGCCCATGAAACGACGTAGTTTCACTGTTGTACTACGTCGTTTCAATTGAGCTGGACAGGGGTTGTGAGCACGTGATTTTTGCCCTACGTAAGACTTACCCCCAAAAATTCAAAATAAAATTGTTTTTGTATCGTCGTAATATCTGTGGATTTTTGTGTTAATTTTCTTATTATTTGTATTCTTTGTGTACACATGTTTGATTGCTTAAATTAAGAAAAATACAAAATATATTGCGTTTGCACTCTTAGGTTTTAATTTACAATTGAAAGTGATCAAGTTTATTTGACAAAAATAGAAAAATCACAAAAAAATATGTATTTTTGTATTTTTAGCATTTAATGTCCCAATTGTGTGATTTTAGTTTAATTTAACTATAATAAGAACCTAATTAGTACTCTTATAAACTAATTTGATTTTTGTAATGTATTTTAGAGTTTTTGTTTTTAATAAATTAAGAATTAATAAATAGGAAATAAAGAGAAAGAAAATAGGAGAGGAAATTAGATTGGGCCAAATCCAATTTAAATATAACAAGGCCCAAACAAATAACCCAATACCCGTTACCCATCCAATTGACCCGATCTGCCCAATCCCAAATGACCCCGTTGATCTGGACCGTGGGATTTTATTATCCAACGGCCCAGATTAATCAATTAATTCCCCAAATATACCCAGGCCCCAACTTGATCAAACGACGTCGTTTGATACCTAAGAAAATAATCTAGGTCGTTGATCAAGTTTGATCCAAAGGCCGAGATTAAAACTTGCATTTTAACTATACCAAAGAACCCCAATACCCCCATACCCGCTTTCATTCTCCAGACCCCTTTCTTCGTCTCCTTCAGAGACGATGAGACACCACCGTCGAACCACCGCCCGCCGCCTACCGAAAATCGCCTCACGGCGGTTCCGGTAGGCCAATGACCACCAAATTAACACCATAGCTCCCCCTAAACCCCCTCTACACGAATCCGTGGTTCGTTAACCTCGAATCATCCCCGAATGTCTCGAATCTTCAATCGAAGATTCGAGTTAAAACCAAAACCACGCCAAACCACTCCAAACTCACCCCGAACACTCCTGTGACCTTCCTTACACGCTTGCCACCCTTAGTTTCACTCGAATCTTGCCAGAACCGGTCGAGCACCAAAAACGGCCACATGAACCCTAAAAAACCAAAACGGGATCTCCGTTCGAAATTAATAAGAGATTGAGGTCTAATGGACCTTAATCTAGGTGTTCTCAACCGAGAACACCTCGATTAAGGCTCGTTTGGCTTCAATGATTCAAGGGCAAATGATTCGAGACCCGTTCGCTATGGATTCTTATCTTTCAAGGTATTATTTCCCTTTTCTAAGCCTCATCTATTCCGTGTTGTGCATTTTTTGTATGATTTTCCGTTTGTTTTGTTTTCTTTTCGATTTTTATTAAATTTGCTATTCTACTCTTTAAGACCTTTTATTTGGTCGATTCCTTCTGTTTCCTTTAGTTAAAATGAATCGTATGCTCAGTTTGATTAAGGTCGTCAAGCAATTAATTCATATTTGTTGATTCCCTGATGCTGCCCGAAATATTATGAATCGAATTGTAGGTCGGTCATTTGTTATCGATTATATGTGTTGTAATCGACTAATCAAATGTTATCGATTAGTTTTGTAGGTCTGTTTGTTAGCATCTTATGACAAAAATTAACACTGTTAATTATGTACAGAACCACTGTTGGATTGTGCTTGAACCATTTGTGATTTTTAATTAGGGTCTGAATTAGCTGTTAGGAAATCAGAGGTTAGCATTTTAAAATTTTTAAGTGCTTTGCCCATGAAATGGATTGGTGGAACCTGCTGTACAGCAGGGTACCACCAGCTTTCTGCAAGTACAGCAGTTTAAAATGATAGAGCCCCATACTCAGGCATTTTTTAAGTGGGAACAGCAGAGAATAGCATTGGAATTTTAATTAAGAATTGAAAAGGATGGGCAGGGGTTTAGTTTAGTGTTCTGCACCACTAGGAGTTAAATTCGAAAAACTATATAGGGACGGGCAGTGGGATAGAAAGGGGGACTTTTTAAAAAAACAAAGGGAGATAGACAAAGAGATACAGAGAATAGGCATACATTTTTGAGAGAAAACAAATTGAGAGTTTAAGTGTTTAAGTTCAAACACATTGGAGACCTGGAAAAAAACCAAGAAGGCACAGTGAGAGATTATACACACACACAGATACATACAGAAAAAGGCAGACCACCTGGGAAAAGAAAACACAGAGATACGAGGGATACACTGAAAGCATAAGTTCAAGGGAGGGTAGAGTCAAAAAGGAAAAACCAGTCTGTGTATGGGAGAGGGAATTCCTGGTTACTGTTTCATTGGGTTTTGTTTGGAGTTTACACGGATTTCTTGCATCTATCTCTGGATCGATTGTTCTGCTGGTCGTGGTTTTTTTACTGGTTGTTGCTGAGTGTTGTTGTTTGGTTTGCTGTTGTTGTTGCTGTCTGTTAGCTGCCAATTGCTAAGAGTTATCACTGACTCGCCTCCATTTTTTCGATTTTCAAATTCCAAGGTATGTGTTTTTTCGAGACTGACCTGATGTAACTTCAAATTGAGATGCTGAATTGGAAAATGTTCAACTGTTTGCCTGTTGAAGTGCGTGTTTAAATATGATATTAGAATATACATTAGGAGATATGTACATGTCTATTCTTACCTCATATCTGTACTTACATTATGCTAGAAATTGGACTGTTCTTTTTTAGGGAATATTAAACTAAGCAGATAGCTTGTGAGTGTTATATCTAGGAGTGTTGATCTAAAAATGCAAAGTTGTGTTGCTAATGTTGGCTCAAGCTAGTAAAGTAGGAGATAGGCATAAACTAGAAACCAATCCAGGTTTTTTTCAAGATAAAAGTTAGAAGCAAAGTTGAAACATGTTAATATAGATCATACATTATTTGGAATTGCTTGAAACTTAGGAATTGGAAATGGTTAGTTAATTCAACAATGAGTATTTAGGCCTCTCATTCATATTAAATCATGTTTTCTTCGAATAATAACTTCAGCAACTCGAATTACGTGGCGTAAGCATAAATCACTTAGAAGACGATTAGCTTATGATTATGTTGTTCAAATCGTGCTTCTTGATTAGCAGTTAAATAAAAAATGAATAGGACTTTAAGCTTGAACGCGAATAATCAATATAAGTAAGTGAATGCGGGTTTTCTTTGCTAATAAGGTTGTTCACGGATTAATCAATTAGGACCTTTCTCTTTATTCTATTTTCTTAGAGACAAGAATCAAATAAACAATCATAGCCATGTTAGGATCAGCCTTTAATAAATAATAATGAGACGAGCCTCGCCAAACAAACTACACAAATTGCGGAGCCCTCAAATTAGTTATTATATAAAAAAAAACTTAGACTCGGGAAGGTCGTTTAACGAATTTCACGGTCTTTCCCAAAATTAATAAAGACGATAGACTCTTTAGGCACGATTTGTAAATAAATTACTTTCTTAAACATGGGTGCGCATTTATGTGACCCAAATCTTATTCTCGGCAAAACTGAAATACGTTAAAGTCACAGGCGTACTGGTTACGGTGTGACTCGAAATGTGTTTTCGTGACGTCGCAACTCTTCTAAAATTGAAAAGCGTAACATTTGTAGCACCTAATTAAAATATTGAAGAAAAATCAGATAAAAGCAAAATAGCAGTTGAGCGACCGTGCTAGAACCATGGAATCCGGGAGTGCCTAACACCTTCTCCCGGGTTAACAGAATTCCTTATCCAGGTTTCTAGTTTCGCAGACTGTAATGCAGAGTCATAAATTTCCTCGGTTCGGGATTAAACCGGTGGCTTGGGACACCATTATTTTCCCAAGTGGCGGCTCTGAATAATTAAATAAATCGATCCCGCTTCGACTGTCCTTTAAATGGAAAAACTCCTGCACTGATTATTATTATATCCCTTATCGGGGTGTAGTACTAAACAATGGCACATTTACGTTACGTTTATACGTATTATGTGTGAAAAAGGAGGTGTGACAGCTCTGGCGACTCTGCTGGGGACGTTTAACCCAGAACTTCGGTTCAGGGTTTAAGAATTCGAGCTCAGTTAAATTGCTGTTTTTGTCTATATCTGAAGTTAAAATTGCTGTTTTTGCTTATATCTAATTTCATTATATGTTTTGATTAATGTGATACATGTTTACCGCTTTGATATTACGTGAACTGTGTATATAAACTGTGCCAAAAACCCTTCTCTTCTCGCCCCCGGGGATGTGCTCACTGGTTGAGACTCCCTATTCCGTTAGTGTCATACCCCGAAATAATAAAGAGGCTCGGAAAGTTTCTAAGCCGGCTGGCCTTTTGGTTCCCGGAAAGGAGCTCCTTCCTCAGCCCGAGTTGTCCGCTTGGGTACACAGTCTAGACCATGTACCGAGGTTTTGAGCTTAGAATAACATAACCGCATACCGGATCCCTAGTAGGAAACGCTTATTTGCATCACGTTGCATTTGACTTAGGGGACTCAACACGGGGGTTGGGTCCGTCTAGGACAGGCAACCTGAAATGAAAAGACCATCCTGCTATACCATGTTTGTTTTAAGCATTTATTCGGATTTGCATGCTGACCGGCTTTTAAATACTGAAGAAAAACGAAAAACAAAAGGAAATAGTATGGGGAAATAGATATTTTTCAGAAAATGCAAAAATGTGTTTTTACCAACAAGTCAATAAATTTAGTTTACTAATAAAAGACGACGGAAGATTGACTTTGCCAACAAAATGGTTTTCTTAAATGTGTTCTCTTTGTCGGTCAATAAAAAAAAAAAAAATATATATATATATATATATATATATATATATATAAATGTGTTCTCTTTGTCGGTCAATAAAAAAAAAAATATATATATATATATAGTTTGTTTTGACGGACCGAACTACGCGGGTTTGATTCTCACCCGATGTGAGATACGTAGGCAACCCCCGTCGGGTCCAACTTGCCCTTTTTCAAAAAATAAACCAAAATTTTAAATTTTGAAAAATAGTCCAAGCATTGCCAGCCAAAATGATCTTCTTCTTTAAATAAATGTGCAGGATGAGCACGATTCAAAATGAATCCTTTTCACTCATGACTAAAATCCCGGTACAAATACGACTATGGTGGGATGATCTAGGCGAAGAAGGGCAGGATGAGGTTAAGAAATATTTGAAAGGTCTCACAGGTCTGCTTGAAATAAAGCCTCGAGGGGACATCATAAGAGCATTAGTCACATATTGGGACTCCGCGCACAATGTCTTTCACTTCTCGGACTTCGAGCTCACCCCAACTATGGAGGAGATGACCGGATACATTGGAAACACTGATATACCATTGGGGCATCAATATCTAATCGCTCCCAGGGTTGTCGCCATACACCGGTTTTTAGACTCACTGAAGACAGCCAGAACGGTACGTAACCCAGATCTAGCACAAGGGTTTTGTACTTTAAGCTTCATCTATCAAAGGTACGGTCATGTGGGAGGTTTTGAAAAGCCAGAGAACAAATTATGCAGCAAGGGTAATCGCCAGAAATGGGAGGAGCACAGACGAATTGCCTTCATGATAGCCTTCTTAGGACTCGTGGTATTCCCGAGAAAAGACGGGAATATTGATATAAAGGTAGCCGGAGTCGTCAGTACTTTGCCTGACCAAAGCGAAAGTACTCTTGCTCCCATGATACTATCAGACATATATCGAGCTCTCACAGCCTGCAAAGCCAGAGGAGATTTTTTCGAAGGCTGTAATTTACTGCTACGGATGTGGATGATCGAGCACCTGTGTCGCCGCACCCAATTCTTGAGATATGGGTTGGTTGAGAAAACTTGCATAAGCGAATTCTATACAAGGATTGATAGGACCGTCTTGCTTGAAGGAACATTGGCATAGAGGGCATACTTTCAGGCTCTTAGCGCAAGTCAAATACAATGGACGTTGGGTTGGTTACAGATAGACAGAATCGTGTACATGCCAGCGGCTAGGTCCCACCTTCTCTTAATGGGACTTAAGAGCATTCAACCTTATGCGCCCCATCGGGTTTTGAGACAGCTTGGGAGGTGCCAGATAGTACCCAAAGAAGAAGACCTGAGCACCCAGGTCATTGAAATTGGTTCCGGTGGTCAATTCCCAGAAGCAAGGGTCCGCCAGATCTGGAGCAAATGCCAATATCTGGAGGCAAACACTTGTGTGCAGGATCGAGCTAGAGGAGAGGTTGTACCCAGATATCTTACTTGGTACAAAGGAGAAACATCGGGTGAAAGACCAGCCAAAAGACCTCACCTCGGGGAATTTGCTGAAGCGTCACAAGAACAATGGGACTGGTTAGCTAAGGAAGAGGTTTACAGAACAAGGATTGGCAAGATAGAGCAACGGGTCCAAGATCTCCAATTTGAAAAGGATATGCAAGCTACCGCCGACGAAGGAGATAAAAAGAAGTTGGCACAAGAAAATGACTTTTTGAGAACTCAAATCCAGCAAATGAAAAGGGATGCTGACAGACAGTTGAGGAATCGAGCAGACGAAAAATTGATAAAGGGTTTGAAAAATCAAGTTGCCGATGTCCAAAGAGAATTGGAAGAGTCAAAGACCCAAACAATGAGGATCCGTGCTAGCTGGAGAAAGGAGGCACATCAACAGGCACTCCACCTACAATGGGTGGAAGAAGATTACACCGAGATCATCACCAGTCTAAGGGAAGCAAACGTTATCCTCAGGGAGCGGGTTTTCAAGCAAGCCCGAGATGCCAGAGCAGACCTCGACCGTTGTCAGGTTTTAATGGCGCGACTGCAAGAACAAGTGGATAGGCTCTTAGACCAAGTCACCAACAATGCTCGAAGATTGGGGGCGAAAAACCAACAGATAGAACGGCTACTCGGAGAAAGGGACATGATCAAGGACAGAATTGGAGAAATCGGGCATTATGTCACCATGAAGTGCTTAGCTTGTGAACAAATGCCCCGCACCGCCCTTTTTGCTTCAGTTATGGGCTATGTTCATCAGATCATGAGAGAGTTAAGGGGACTACACAAGGACCTCACACCAAGGCCCGCGGCAAGGCCGAATGATGCCTCGCGGGCCCCTAGGAATCTAAGAGCATTAGACTTTTGATTAAAAATGTATTTTGAAACTTTGAGCCAAATTGGTTGGCATTTTATTCTCGAGTCAAGCATTTATTTTATTTTGTTGATTATTGTAAGACAGGTTTTGTAACCATAAGAGTTTTGATATAAGAATTCCCGAATTTTGTCACAATCTTATTACCAGAACTACGCTCGGTCTGATTCACGCGGGGATGTGATACGTAGGCAATCCACATAAGATTCGACCACCACTAGAAAAGAACATGGAGGCTAATAACAATAAGGTTTTCAAGGATAATTGAAAAAGGGAAAAAAGAAAAAAAAAGAGAATGGGAAGATCAATAACAATAAAGTTTTTAAGGATAAGAAAAAGAAAGGCTGGAATGACGCATGCGAGGAATACATGTAGAAATGGTTAATTGATTAGGTGCATTGCATCCCAACGTGCGATAACATGCCTGTTAAATTCAGTGAGCTAACAAAGTTTGTTGCAATCCAGAAAAGTTTAGCAGTTGGTTTGACAGAATATACTGGCCAGCCACCATTACCGTACTAGATCTAAAGGGCCAATTCCAGCACGTATGTCCAGTTCCGGTAAAAGTCTCGAGGAAGAGAAATCAGAGATACAGATCATGAAAGAAGAGGTAGATCGGTTGAGACAGAAGATAACAGAGATGCACCTAGCCTGGGCTAGGGGACAGTCTTCACCAAACCTCCCTACTCTCGCATCAGCTCCAGAACATCCACCCCTTGATCCTTCGACAAGCGCCCCACTCTATCCATACTATCAAGGGGAAAACCCTTATGCCACCCAAGTTCCACCAGCCAAACAAAATCCTCCTCCGGTTACCCCTGTTTTTGTGGCACCCCCACCTGCTACTCTACAAAAGTCGTCCGGTGAGCCGCATGTTCAAATCCAGGATAATACTTACTATCCTCCCGAGCCTACCTTTAGGGCTCCTGAACCGCATCCACACACCCCTCATTGGGATAACCCGGCAGAACCGGAAAAGCACCTCCAAAGTTTGGAACATGAGGAAGTTATTAGAAAAGTTAAAAGCCCGGAGCAGTCCTTCAGGAATATGCACGGTTTGGGCAACCAGGTCAGTGTCGCTTACAAGGATCTGTGTCCATTCCCAGATGTCCAATTGCCGGCCGGGTTCAAAATACCCAAGTTTGACCTATACGAGGGGCATGGTAATCCAGTAGCCCATCTTCGAGGGTTTTGTAGTAAAATGCGAGGAGCCGGAGGACGAGACGAGATTCCTGATAGCTTACTTCGGTCAGAGTTTGGGGGGATCCGCACTAGAGTGGTACACTAGGCAGGATCCCAGGAGATGGTTTACATGGGATGATTTGGCTCAAGCATTCATTGGCCAGTTCCAGTACAATCTTGAAATAGTCCCAGACCGCTCATCATTGCTAAAGTTAGAAAAGAAACCCGCCGAAAGTTTCAGAGAATTTGGTTTCCGCTGGAGGGAACAAGCAACAAGGGTAGATCCGCCTATGAGAGAGAACGAGATGGTGGATTACTTCTTGCAGACACTGGAGCCAACCTATTTCGGACATCTAGTGACGTCCGTGGGTAAGTCATTCACCGAGGTGATAAAGATGGGGGCTATGATCGAGGAAGGCTTGAAAGCCAACAAGATTATGAGCTATTCAGCGTTGAAAGCCACCACCCAAGCTATTCAAAGTGGTACCGGAGGAGTGCTTGGGAAAAAGAGGAAAGAAGAAGTCACGGCAGTCGAGTCCGGAACATGGTTCAGAAACAGAGGCCCCGCACCCCAGTATAACCCGCCACAGCCTCACCACCAAAATTACCTCCACAATCCATATAACCACCCGCAACATTACTATCCAGCACCTGATCCCCATTTTACTGTCCATCACGCTCAGTCATATGCCGCACCTCCCGTCCATGCACCATGGCGTGCACCAAACCCGCAAAACAGTTATCCACCCCCAAGAGCCTACAGAAACCCCACGGGCGCGAATTTTCGTCCGAACCAAGCATTCAAGAGCGACAGGGCGCCAAGGCCAAAGACTTTCACTCCCTTGGAAGAGTCTTACACCAGTCTGTTCCACTGATTGAAGCAAGTGGGGTTGCTAAATCCGGTTGAGGCTAAGCTGACAAACCCTCTTCCAAAGAATTTGGATCATTCAATAAATTGTGCATATTGTTCAGGATGTCCGGGGCATGACACAGAAAAGTGTTGGAGGTTGAAAACAGCTATCCAGGAACTCATCGACACTCGCAAGATTGAGGTCCAGACTCCAGCAGAACCCGACATCAATCGAAATCCACTCCCAACTCATCATGAGACCAACATGATCGAGCTGGTACGGGTAGAAGAGGGAAAGGAGAAAACCTCTCAGACTGTAATGATGATCAAGTCTAGTGGGGTAGGAATGAAAAAGGGGCCAAACCTTGATGGGTCACTCATTTGCAAGAAGGACGTACAAGAGGGGTTGGAAGCAGAAAGGGGAAATGCGAGCGAAGTACCGGTGAGGCCGGGGGGAGCAAGAATAGTTGTACCAGGGGTAGCAACCAAACCCGTCTTGACGGTAGCAGGTGTTATAGTGGATCCTTTCATCATCAAGCTAGCAATACAGTTGCCAATAGCTGATAGCAGAGCTATTCCATGGAATTATGGTCGGGTCACGACAATCTACAAAGGAAAAGAAGTCAAAGAGGAAGTTTGCGAAGCGCAAGGTTTGACCCGCTCAGGGGAGATGTTTTGCCCCTGCGGAATTGAGGAAGACCACTCCGGCAACATTGAAAAAGCCGGTAACTGACGAAGAGGCAGAAGAATTCCTGAAAAAGATGAAGCTGCATGATTATTCTGTCTTAGAACAGCTGAAGAAAACCCCTGCGCAGATCTCATTGCTATCCTTGCTGATACATTCTGAAGAACATCGGCAAGCTTTGATGAAAGTTTTAAATGTGGCCCATGTACCTAATAAAATCTCTGTGAGTCATTTGGAAAAGATCACCAATAGGATCTTCGAAGCGAACCGGATCATCTTCACCGATGATGAGTTGCCTGAGGAAGGCACCGAGCACAATAAGGCTTTATATCTCACGGTATAGTGTGAGGAGTCGGTGGTTACCAAAGTCCTAGTCGACAATGGGTCCAGCATGAATATTTGTCCTCTCTCTACACTAAACAAGTTGAAAGTGGATATCGGCAGGATACGCAAGAACATCATATGTGTCCGAGGGTTTGATGGAGGAGTCAAGGCGTCGGTCGGGGACATAATGTTAATCTTGATAATCGGACCAGTGGAGTTCACCATGGAATTCCAGGTGCTGGACATGGTAGTGTCATATAACCTTCTGATAGGGCGACCGTGGATCCATGCCGCAAAAGCAGTTCCATCCAGCCTACACCAACTAGTCAAGTTTGAGTGGGACCAATGTCACGACCCCAAATCCGGTCGTGATGGCGCCCAGCACATTGCTAAGCCAGCCTGACCAATCAATAACAATAACGGAGCTAGAAGCTCTCTTTAGCCCATTTAAGCATATTAAATCACGAAGCAATAGCGATACAAATAACGAAAACGGGGAACCAAGTCCCATAATACATCAACTCCCATAGACCAAGGGTCAAGAGTCATGAGCCTCTACTGAACATGAGTGTATAAAGGTTTACAAAATACTAAGTGAGGAAAGAAAAGTCAATACAAAATCAAGACAGTAAGAAGGAATATCGGGTCCTACGGACTCTGCAGCTACCTCGGATATCCACAAATATCGCCTCGCACAGCTACTGGATCACTGCTGAGAGGTACCTGGATCTGCACACAAGGTGCAGGGAGTAAAATGAGTACTGCCAGACTCAGTGGTAATAAACAAGGGTAAGACAACGCAGATAAGAAATCCACAATAAAGCACTATGCAAAGCTGTAATCAATTACCCTGTCATAGAATCCATATCAACTGTACCTGTACCAACAAGTACCAGCAAAACAGTATAACAGCTAGCAGATGTAGCTAAATGCAATGCAATGCATGATATGACCGCTACGGCGCATAGCCCGATCCAATTTGGGTACCCGTGCTCACTGTGGGGGTTCAGACTCCGGAGGGGCTCCTACAGCCCAAACACAATATCACTGCGGCGTGCAGTCCGATCCAACATATATACTGCTGCGGCGTGCAGCCCGATCCACTACTAGTCAGCTAATATGCAATCACAGCCTCGCATGCTCAAAAGTAGTTTTGAAAACATCTTTTATCATTTTTCAGTTGAAAACAGAAATATCAAGTTCCAGAGATTTGGAAATAACATGATAACAGAAATAGATGCGGACTAGTAGTAAACTAGCATGTCAATATGATAAGACAATGATAACGATCCTAGCGGGATCCAATAACTGGCTCACGGCCCACAAGTATACTCAACCGCCCAAGAAGGGGTTCCTCGGCTCAAGAGTGGCCATTATCACAATATATAATATGCAACCATCCGAGAAGGAGGTTCGACGGCTCAAGAATAGCCTAATATCACAATACAGTATCAACAAGTCGGACTAAGTCATAGTCCCCAATCACAATCGACCCCGCACTCACAAGAGAGTACGTGTCTCGCCGCTATACAGCGTCACAAAGTGGTATACCGGGGTTTCGAACCCGCTGGTCATCACCCACATCTATTACTCACCTCAATACGGCGCGACGACTACTCCGCAATGCCCTTGCCACGAGAATCAAGCTCCACACGCGTAGAATCTGATCAAATACAGTAGAAATACAATAAATTAGGCCAATGGGACGACACCCAATCAATACAACTCAATTTACATCAAAATTCCCAAAGTTGTCAAAACCCGACTTTCGGTACGCTTGTCGGAAAATTACAAAAGTCATAAATTCGGAATCCTCATCACGATACGAGTCTAGGCATAAAAAATTTACCAAAATCGGACTCCATTTGCCCACTCAAATCGGTGTTTTTCTTCAATTTAGGCCTAGGGCTCAAACCCACCTTTAATCTTTCATTTACGGGGATTTAACCAAGGATTTCATGTTAAAATGATGTAATTAAGCCACAAAACTTACCTCCAACGAAACCCCGATGATTTCCCAGCAATCTCCCGTCAATTTCTTCTCTTGGAACTCAAAAATGGGGGTTTTGGGTATTAAACCCGCGACCTGTTCTGTTCTGAACTTAACTTCACTGCCAGCCTATTTTCTTCATCGCGTTCGTGACGCCTCTCACGCGAACGCGATGCCTTTTTCCTCTTCTTCATCGCGAACGCGTCACTCCTTCACGCGTCCGCGAAGGTCAACTTCCCAGCCTCCGGATTATTACTCTACGCGAACGCGTAGTCTCCCACGCGAACGCGTGGCCTCGCCAATTCCTTCTTCGCGATCGCGGCCTAAACCCACGCGAACGCGATGCGTCCTAACTCCCTCATACGCGAACGCGACCTTCACTCACGCGTTCGCGAAGCTTCCCAGCCTTTCCAATACGCGAACGCGCTACCTCCCTCGCGAACGCGAAGCATGCTGGACCTGGCCTACGCGAACGCGGGCCTTGCCCTTGCGAACGCGAAGGCCAAAACACTGCCCAGTGATCTGCAGATTACAGCAGGTCACTTCTTGCTTCAAATTGCCGGATAATGGTCCGGATTCACCCCGAGGCCCCCGGGACCCCAACGAAAACCACCAACATACCCCAAAACAAGATACGAACTTTTTCCAATCATAAAAACACCATCCTAAACATCAAAATCACCAATTACACACGGATTCAAGCCTAAATTTCTTAAAACTTTCTGAATTACACATTCGATCAAGAACCCGACCAAACGATGTCCGAATGACCTGTAATTTTGCAGGCACATCCAAAATCACCTAACGAAGCTACTACAACTGTCGGAATTCCATTCCGACCCCGGATCAAAATCTCACCTACCGTTCGGATTTCGCCAAAATTCAACCTTAGCCAATTCAAGCCTATTTCTACACCGGGCCTCCAAATTCAATTCCGATCACTCCCCTAAGTCACAAATCACCTCCCGGAACTAACTGAATCATCAGAATCCGATTCCGAGCCCTCTAATCAAATAGTCAACTTCGGGTTGACTTTCCTTATTCAAGTCTCCTTCAAAAAGGCTATATGCCTCATTTTCAATCCAAATCACTCCTAAATCACCCGATAGACTCTAACACTGATATAAAAGCGTAAAACATGTTTTTACAACATAACGGGGTGGTAATTCCCGTGACGACGGGCCGGGTCGTCACATTCTCCCCTCTTAAGCAAACGCTCGTCCTCGAGCGGGTCAAGAAACATACCTGAAGTCTCAAACAAGTGAGGATATCTGCTCCGCATCTCCCGCTCGATCTCCCAAGTGGCCTCCTCCACGGGTCGACCTCTCCACTGAACCTTAACTGATGCAATCTCCTTAGACCTCAATTTTCTCACCTGTCGTCCCAAAATGGCAATAGGCTCCACATCATAGGATAGATCACCATCAAGTTGAATGGTACTGAAGTCTAATACATGAGACGGATCTCCAATGTACTTCCGGAGCATAGACACATGGAATACTGGATGGACGCTGGATAAGCTGGGCGGCAAGGCCAACTCATATGCCACCTCTCCAACTCTCCTAAGTATCTCAAAAGGACCAATGTACCCGGGACTCAACTTTCCTTTCTTCCCAAACCTCATGACACCCTTCATAGGTGAAATCTTCAACAATACTCTGTCACCAACCATGAAAGACAACTCTCGAACTCTACGGTCCGCATAACTCTTCTGACGAGACTGTGCTGTACGAAGCCTCTCCTGGATCAACTTTGCTCTATCTAGAGCATCTTGGACTAACTCAGTCCCTATCAATCTAACCTCACCAGGCTCAAACCATCCCACGGGGGATCTACACCGCCTGCCATACAATGCCTCATACGGGGCCATCTGAATACTCGACTGATAACTGTTGTTGTAGGCAAACTCGGCAAGTGGTAGGAACTCATCCCACGAACCACCAAAATCAATCACACAAGCTCGCAACATATCCTCCAAGATCCGAATAGTGCGCTCAGACTGTCCGTCTGTCTGGGGGTGAAATGCTGTACTCAACTCAACCCGTGTACCCATCTCTCGCTGAAATGCTCTCCAAAACTGAGAAGTGAACTGAGTACCCTGTCGGATATGATAGACACTGGGACTCCATGCAACCGAACAATCTCTCGAATAAAGATCGATGCCAACCGCTCCGATGAGTAGGTAGTACTAACTGGAATGAAGTGAGCTGACTTGGTCAGTCTATCCACAATCACCCATACAGAATCAAACTTCCTCGCCGTCCGAGGGAGTCCGGTAACAAAGTCCATAGTGATCCTCTCCCATTTCCACTCAGGAATAACAATGCGCCTGAAATACACCGCCGGGCCTCTGATGCTCGTACTTAACCTGCTGACAGTTGAGGCACCGTGCTACATGTCTGACAATGTCCATTTTCATCCTTCTCCACCAATAGTGCTGTTTCAAATCTTGATACATCTTCGTGGCTCCTGGATGGATAGAATACCGCGAGCTATGGGCCTCCACCAGAATCAACTCACGAAGGCCATCAACATTGGGCACGCATATCCGGCCATGCATCCTCAATACGCCGTCACTATCAATGGTGACATCTCTAGCATCATCATGCTGAACTCTGTCCCTCAGGACAGCCAAATGTGGATCATCATATTGGCGCTCACGAATATGATCATATAGAGATGACCGAGATACAACACAAGCCAATACCCTGCTGGGCTCCGAAATATCTAACCTCACTAGCCGATTGGCTAGCACCTGAACATCATAAGAAAATGGCCTCTCCTCAGCTGGAATATATGCCAAGCTCCCCATACTGACCGCCTTCCGGCTCAAAGCATCGGCCACCACATTGGCCTTCCCCGGATGATATAATATAGTAATGTCATAATCCTTCAACAACTCAAGCCATCTCCGCTGTCTCAAATTAAGGTCTTTCTGTTTGAACAAGTGCTGGAGACTACGATGGTCGGTATACACCTCACAAGACACACCATACAAATAGTGCCTCCAAATCTTCAATGCATGAACAATGGCGGCTAGCTCCAAATCATGAACAAGATAGTTTTTCTCATGTGGCTTCAACTGCCGAGAAGCATAAGCAATTACCTTACCTTCCTTGCATCAACACACAACCTATCCCCACTCTCGAGGCATCACAATAAACAGTATATGAACCTGAAGCTGATGGAAATACTAACACCGGAGCTGTGGTCAAAGCTGCCTTGAGCTTCTGAAAGCTCTCCTCGCACTCATCCGACCACACGAATGGTGCACCCTTCTGGGTCAATTTAGTCAATGAAGAAGCAATGGATGAAAATCCCCGAACAAACCGGCGATAATACCCCGCCAAGCCAAGAAAACTCCTGATCTCTGTAGCTGAGGACGGTCTAGGCCAACTCTGCACCGCCTCTATCTTTTTCTGATCAACCTGAATACCATCACGAGACACCACATGTCCCAGAAATGCTACGGACTCGCGCCAAAACTCGCACTTGGAGAATTTAGCATATAGCTTCTCCTCCCTCAATCTGCAACACAATACTCAAATGCTGAGCATGCTCCTCCTGACTACGGGAGTAGACTAGAATGTCATCAATGAACACAATCACAAATGAATTCAAATGAGGCCTGAACACACTGTTCATCGGATGCATAAATGCTGCTGGGGCGTTGGTCAACCCAAACGACATCACAAGAAACTCATAATGACCATATCGGGTCCTGAATGCAGTCTTCATAATATCTGAGTCCCTGATCTTCAGCTGATGATAGCCTGAACGAAGATTGATCTTAGAAAACACCCTCGCACCTTGTAACTGATCAAACAAATCATCTATGCGCGGTATAGGGTACTTGTTCTTCACTGTCACTTTGTTCAATTGCCTATAATCAATACACATTCGCATGGAACCAACTTTCTTTTTAACAAATAATACCGGCGCACCCCACGGGGACACACTAGGGCGGATGAAACCCTTATCCAGAAGCTCCTGAAGTTGCTCTTTCAGTTCTTTCAACTCAGCTGGTGCCATCCGATAAGGAGGAATGGATATGGGCTGAGTGCCCGGCACCAAGTCAATGCCAAAATCAATATCCCTGTCCGGCGGCATGCCCGGCAGGTCTGAGGGAAATACATCTGGAAAGTCCCTCACAACAGGTACAGAATCAATGCTAGGAGACTCGGCTCCCACATCTCTCACAAAAGCTAAATACGATAAACACCCTTTTTCAACCATCTTCTGAGCTTTTAGGAACGAAATAACACGGCTAGGGACGAAATCGGTCGAACCCCGCCACTCAATCCGAGAAATACCAGGAATGGCCAACGTAACTGTCTTAGCATGACAGTCCAATATAGCATGGTACGGAGACAACCGGTCCATACACAATATAACATCAAAGTCCACCATACCCAACAATAACAAATCTGCCTGGGTCTCCAGACCCCCAATAGATATAACACAGGATCTATAGACATGATCCACAACGATCGTATCACCCACGGGGGTGGATACATGAATAGGTAAATCAAGACTACTACGAGTCGCACCCAAATGATGTGCAAAATAAGAGGACACGTATGAATATGTGGACCCCGGATCAAATAGAACAGAGGCATCTCTGTGACAGACAGAAATGATACCTGTAATCACTGCATCGGAGGCAACTGCATCACGCCTGTCGGGAAGTGCATAGAACCGTGCCTGGCCTCCACCAGATCTCTCCTCGCCCCTGGGGCGACCACGAGAAGACTGACCTCCACCTCTACTAGACTGAGATGGTGCTGAAGATGAGGGCTAATGCCTCTGCTGAGTCCTGTCCCTACGGAGTTGAGGGCACTGTCTCCTCATGTGGCCAAACTCACCACACTCATAACATGCACCCGGTGCTGGAGAAGGGGACTGAAGGGAACCCCTCACCGCAGAAGAACCCTAAGCTGAAGAAGTAGGTGCTGCACTCTGGTCTGGAAGGGCACTAAGTGATGACTGACCCTGCTGAAACCCCTGTCGACCACGACCATAAGAACCTCCGCTCTGCTCTGGGCGACCTGAATGAGAAGGTCTAGATGAGCGACCTCTGCTCTGCTGGGAATGCCCTCTAGATGGAGCACCACTGAAACTGCCCGAACCACGAGGCCTCTTGGCCTCCCGCTCCTCTCTCTCTCAGCGACGATCCGCCCCAATGGAGCGTGCCATATCAACAACTTGCTCAAATGATGATGACAAAACTCTCTCTCTCTGGTCATAAGAATGCGAATAGAGTAGTTGAGGCCATTAATGAACCTCATGATCCTCTCCCTATCATTAAGGATCATCCATGTGGCATGCCTAGCCAAGCCTAGCCAACCGTGTGAATCTAAGCTCATACTGAGTCACAGACATGTCGCCCTGAACCAACCACTCGAACTGGCGACGTAGCTCCTCACGACGAGACTGAGGTACATATTTCTCTAGAAAGAGAGTAGAGAACTGCTGCCATGTGAGAGGTGCCGCTCCTGCAGGCCTACGCCTCTCAAACTCTTCCCACCAATCAAATGCGGGACCGGTGAACTGAAAGGTAGTAAATGAAACTCCGCTGGACTCAAGAATACCAGACGTCCGCAACATCCTCTAACACTTGTCCAAGAAACCACGGGCATCCTCGCCCTCAACGCCACCGAAATGGGGTGGTCGAAGTCTACCAAATCTCTCAAGACGACGCTCGCTCGTCATCGGGAATAACTCGAAACATATGCTCGGAGCCGGAGCCGGTGCAGGTCGGAGGAATAATCGGTGCAACCACCGAGCGGGGACCGCCTCGGCGTCCGAAGTCCCCGAACAACCGGGTCGGTGTACGAGCTGCGGGGTCCGCCGACCACCCCCGACCGAGATGTCGCTACGGTGGCGGTAGCCGAAACTACCCGAGCCAAACCGGAACACACCGATAATATCCGAGCAAGAGTCTCTCGAAGACCATGAATAGCAATAGATATAGTCCGGCCCCGAACTGGGGCTGCCGGAGCATCAACCACCGGGGTCGCTCTCGAGCCGGTACAACGAGGCGGGTCGGTCGGCACCGCTCGGCCGCCCTACCTCTAACTCTAGCACGACCGCGCCCACGGCCTCTAACAGGTGGCAATGGAGGTCGTCCACCTCGTCCCGATGCTCGCGTTCTCGCCATCTGCGAGAGAATAGAATATAGAAGTTCGGTTCTCAGAACAACAAGATCGCACGACAGAGTTCAAGAAAAGTGAAGTTTTCCTAAAGGTTCGCAGCCTCCCGAGGATAAGTACAGGCGTCCCCGTACCGATCCACAAGACTCTACTAACCGGATCAAGACTCATGAGGCCTAGTAAACCTAGGCTCTGATACCAACTTGTCACGACCCCAAATCCATTCGTGATGGCGCCCAGCACATTGCTAAGCCAGCCTGACCAATCAATAACAATAACGGAGCTAGAAGCACTCTTTAGCCCATTTAAGCATATTAAATCACGAAGCAATAGCGATACAAATAACGAAAACGGGGAACCAAGTCCCATAATACATCAACTCCCATAGACCAAGGGTCAAGAGTCATGAGCCTCTACTGAACATGAGTGTATAAAGATTTACAAAATACCAAGTGAGGAAATAAAAGTCAATACAAAATCAAGACAGTAAGAAGGAATATCGGGTCTTGCGGACTCTGCAGCTACCTCGGATATCCACAAATATCGCCTCGCACAGCTACTGGATCACTGCTGAGAGGTACCTAGATCTGCACACAAGGTGCAGGGAGTAAAATGAGTACTGCCAGACTCAGTGGTAATAAACAAGGGTAAGACAGCGCAGATAAGAAATCCGCAATAAAGCACTATGTAAAGCTGTAATCAAATACCCTGTCACTGAATCAATATCAATTGTACCTGTACCAACAAGTACCAGCAAAACAGTATAACAACTAGCAGATGTAGCTAAATGCAATGCAAAGCATGATATGACCGCTACGGCGCGTAGCCCGATCCAATTTGGGTACCCGTGCTCACTGTGGGGGTTCGGACTCCGGAGGGGCTCCTACAGCCCAAGCACAATATCACTGCGGCGTGCAGTCCGATCCGACATATGTACTGCTGCGGCGCGCAGCCCGATCCACTACTAGTCAGCTAATATGCAATCACGGCCTCGCAGGCTCAAAAGTAGTTTTGAAAACATCTTTTATCATTTTTCGGTTGAAAACAGAAATATCAAGTTCCAGAGATTTGGAAATAACATGATAACAGAAATAGCTGCGGACTAGTAGTAAACTAGCATGTCAATATGATAAGACAATGATAACGATCCTAGCGGGATCCAATAACTGGCTCACGGCCCACAAGTATGCTCAACCGCCCAAGAAGGGGGTTCCTCGGCTCAAGAGTGGCAATTATCACAATATATAATATGCAACCATCCGAGAAGGAGGTTCGACGGCTCAAAAATAGCCTAATATCACAATACAGTATCAACAAGTCAGACTAAGTCATAGTCCCCAATCACAATCGACCCCGCACTCACAAGAGAGTACGTATCTCGCCGCTATACAGCGTCACAAAGTGGTATACCGGGGTTTCGAACCCGCTGGTCATCACCCACATCTATTACTCATCTCAATACGGCGCGACGACTACTCCGCAATGCTTTTGCCACGAGAATCAAGCTCCGCACGCGTAGAATCTGATCAAATACAGTAGAAATACAACAAATTAGGCCAATGGGACGACACCCAATCAATACAACTCAATTTACATCAAAATTCCCAAAGTTGTCAAAACCCGACTTTCGGTACGCTTGTTGGAAAATTACAAAAGTCACATATTCGGAATCCTCATCACGATACGAGTCTAGGCATATAAAATTTACCAAAATCGGACTTCATTTGCCCACTCAAATCGGAGTTTTTCTTCAATTTAGGCCTAGGGCTCAAACCCACCTTTAATCTTTCATTTACAGGGATTTAACCAAGGATTTCATGTTCAAATGATGTAATTAAGCCACAAAACTTACCTCCAACGAAACCCCGATGATTTCCCAGCAATCTCCCGTCAATTTCTTCTCTTGGAACTCAAAAATGGGGGTTTTGGGTATTAAACCCGCGACCTGTTCTGTTCTGAACTTAACTTCACTGCCAGCCTATTTTCTTCATCGTGTTCGCGACGTCTCTCACGCGAACGCGATGCCTTTTTCCTCTTCTTCATCGCAAACGCGTCACTCCTTTACGCGTCCGCGAAGGTCAACTTCCCAGCCTCCGGATTATTACTCTACGCGAACGCGTAGTCTCCCACGCGAACGCGTGGCCTCGCCAATTCCTTCTTCGCGATCGCGGCCTAAACCCACGCGAACGCGATGCGTCCTAACTCCCCCATACGCGAACGCGACCTTCACTCACGCGTCCGCGAAGCTTCCCAGCCTTTCCAATACGCGAACGCGATACCCCCCTCGCGAACGCGATGCCTGCTGAACTTGGCCTACGCGAACGCGGGCCGTGCCCTCGCGAACGCGAAGGCCAAATCACTGCCCAGTGATCTGCAGATTACAGCAGGTCTTTTCTTGCTTCCAAATGCCGGATGATGGTCCGGATTCACCCCGAGGCCCCCGGGACCCCAACGAAAACCACCAACATACCCCAAAACACGATACGAACTTGTTCCAATCATAAAAACACCATCCTAAACATCAAAATCACCAATTACACATGGATTCAAGCCTAAATTTCTTAAAACTTTCCGAATTACACATTCGATCAAAAACCCGACCAAACGACGTCCGAATGACCTGAAATTTTGCAGGCACATCCAAAATCACCTAACGAAGCTACACAACTGTCGGAATTCCATTCCGACCCCCGGATCAAAATTTCACCTACCGTTCGGATTTCACCAAAATTCAACCTTAGCCAATTCAAGCCTATTTCTACACCGGGCCTCCAAATTCAATTCCGATCGCTCCCCTAAGTCACAAATCACCTCCCGGAACTAACCGAATCATCAGAATCCGATTTTGAGCCCTCTAATCAAATAGTCAACTCCGGGTTGACTTTCCTTATTCAAGTCTCCTTCAAAAAGGCTATATGCCTCATTTTCAATCCAAATCACTCCTAAATCACCCGATAGACTCTAACACTGATATAAAAGCATGAAACATGAAATTACAACATAACGGGGTGGTAATTCCCGTGACGACGGGCCGGGTCGTCACAACCAACAGGAGATCGTAGTCCATGGAGAGAATGATCTACAACCAGGCACCATCGTCCCCTTCGTTGAGACAGAAGAAGGATGTTGGGCCATGGGTATACCAGATCTGCGATGTGGTATCCGCCAACCGAGTTCCGGAAGGGGAATGCATTCCCAATGACAGAATAATTACCGCAGACGTCATGGTGGCTCATGAAATGCTGAGAAACGGTTTCGTACCCGGCAAAGGTTTAGGTGCATCTCTGCAAAGAATCATACAACCAGTATCTGTGGTCGAAAATATGGGAACCTTCGGCTTGGGATTCAAGCCGACATCAGAGGACATCCAGCAAGCCAAGAGGAATAAGCAGAAGACATGGGTGCTCCCGAAGCTTGTTCCGCGCCTTTCCCGATCTTTTGTCAGGTCCGGAGTAAGAGGACATCCGACGACAAAGGTTCCCAGTCCTATGGTTAGGCCAGACGAAGAGTTCTTAAGAAAGTTCGAGGACCTATTCGCAGATGTATGCATGCTAGAGGATGGCGAAGGATCCAGCCATGCCGAGATACAGTTTGTGGGATCGAAAGCAAAGTTGAATAATTGGAAGGCTACTCCTCTCCCTGTCCGGAAGGAGTCTTGGTAGTTTGTTTTGGATTGTTTTCTTTCGAAATTTGGTGTTGGGGTTGTCCCCGGAGTAAAATCCGTTTGTTTTAGTTTTGATTTGAGTTTGCAAGCTTGTTTTTCCTTGTACTGTTCCCATTAATGAAAATTTGTTCCCTTCGTGTCTAATTTTGTTTATTTTCCTTCTTTTAACTTTTCTGAGCAGCTTTCTTTCAACTGATCTTAATGATATGGCGTGCTTAAAGATTAATCAACCCGATCTAGAAAGTCAATCTGGTTTGGAAATAATAACGCATGAAATAAGAGGTGACGAGAGTGAGTCGGAATACGGCGATGATAAAGCCGTAAAAGAAATCGGTGAAGAATTAAGTCACTTCGAGGAAAAACCCAAACCAAATCTAAATGATACTGAGGCTGTTAATCTGGGGGATACGGATGACGTCAAAGAAACCAGAATAAGTGTCCATATTGAACCCAACCTGAGAGAGGAGTTGATCAAAACACTCATGGAGTTTAAAGACATCTTCGCATGGTCGTACGACGACATGCCAGGACTCAACACTGATCTAGTGGTTCACAAATTACCCACTGACCCGGCATGTCCTCCCGTCAAGCAAAAACTACGGAAATTCAAGACGGAGATGAGTGTAAAGATCAAGGAGGAAGTAACCAAGCAGTTGCAGGCGAAAGTCATTCGTGTCACTCGATACCCTGAATGGTTGGCTAACGTAGTACCGGTGCCAAAGAAAGACGGGAAGATCAGAGTATGCGTGGACTACCGCAATCTCAACAAGGCGAGCCCTAAGGATAATTTCCCACTTCCCAATATCCATATCCTGGTTGATAATTGCGCCGGACGTGAAATCGGATCCTTTGTGGACTGCTACGCGGGATATCATCAGATCTTGATGGATAAAGAGGACGCAGAAAAGACGGCTTTCATCACACCATGGGGGACATATTGCTACCGGGTGATGCCGTTCGGTTTGAAGAACGCAGGGGCAACATACATGAGGGCGATGACTACGGTATTCCATGACATGATACACAAGGAAATTGAAGTGTACGTGGATGATGTGATCGTAAAATCTAGACGTCAAGAAGACCACGTTGCCGACCTCAGGAAGTTCTTTCAAAGACTTCGAAGATATGATATCAAGCTCAATCCGGCCAAATGCGCATTCGGAGTTCCATCGGGAAAGTTGCTAGGATTCATCGTCAGCCGACGGGGCATTGAGTTGGACCCATCCAAAATCAAGTCCATTCGGGAGCTACCCCCGCCAAAGAATAAAACAGAGGTAATGAGTCTGTTGGGAAGGTTAAATTACATCAGTAGGTTTATTGCTCAGCTTACAGCAACCTGTGAACCCGTATTCCGTCTGTTGAAGAAAGACGCTGCGATAGAATGGACGACAGAATGTCAGGAAGCATTTGACCAAATCAAAGGGTATCTGTCAAACCCACCCGTACTAGTTCCGCCTGAATCGGGCAGACCCCTGATTCTTTATCTGACGGTTTTGGAGAATTCGTTCGGCTACGTACTGGGGCAGCACGATCTTACTGGCAGAAAGGAACGGGCCATTTACTATCTTAGTAAGAAATTCACGGTCCACGAGGTTAAGTACACTCATTTGGAAAAGACCTGCTGTGCTTTGACTTGGGTAGCCCAAAAGCTGAAACACTATTTGTCTTCTTACACCACTTACCTCATTTCGCGTTTGGATCCGTTGAAGTATATTTTCCGGAAACCTATGCCTACAGGGAGGTTAGCAAAATGGCAAATATTACTTACAGAGTTCGACATCATATATGTGACAAGGACGGCTATGAAAGCTCAAGCCCTAGCCGATCACTTAGTTGAGAATCCTGTTGATGACGGATACGAACCTTTGAGGACGTATTTTCCAGACGAAGAAGTACTGCAAATTGATGGGTTGGAGTTAACCGAGGATCCAGAGTGGAAGCTTTTCTTCGACGGAGCGGCGAACGCAAAAGGAGTCGGAATAGGGGCTGTGCTTATCTCTGAAACGGGACATCATTATCCTGTTACTGCTCAACTGCGTTTTCATTGTACCAACAATATGGCTGAGTACGAAGCATGCATCTTAGGGTTACGATTAGCGGTAGACATGGATGTACAGGACGTCTTGGTCTTGGGAGACTCGGACCTTCTCGTACATCAGATTCAGGGAGAATGGGAAACCAGAGATTTGAAGCTTATCCCGTATCGCCAATGTTTGCATGATCTGACCAAGCGTTTCCGATCAGTAGAATTCAGGCATATCCCAAGGATGCATAATGAGGTTGCCGATGCTCTGGCTACTTTGGCGTCAATGCTGCATCACCCGGACAAGGTTCGTGTTGACCCATTACATATTCAGATCCGGAATCAGCATGCTTATTGCAATATGATAGAGGAAGAGATGGATGGCGAGCCATGGTTTTATGACGTCAAAGAATACCTCAGGTTAGGAATATACCCAAAGCAAGCAACTGGAGATCAAAAGAGAGCTATTCGGCGATTGGCTAACGAATTTTTCCTTAGTGGAGGGGTGCTGTACAAAAGAACCCCAGATTTGGGATTGTTGAGATGTATAGATGCGAGTCAAGCCACAACAGTGATGATAGATATACACTCCGGAGTTTGTGGGCCACAGATGAGCGGATATGTATTGGCAAAGAAGATTCTGCGAGCAGGATATTACTGGCTCACTATGGAGGGTGATTGTATAAGTTTCGTGCGAAGATGCCATCAGTGTCAGATACACGGAGATTTGATTCATTCCCCGCCAACCGAGTTGCATACAATGTCAGCTCCATGGCCATTTGTTGCATGGGGTATGGATGTTATCGGACCTATAGAACCCGCGGCCTCCAATGGGCACAGGTTCATTCTGGTAACGATCGATTACTTTACCAAGTGGGTGGAGGCCAAAACCTTCAAATCAGTAACCAAGAAGGCGGTGGTGGACTTCATACATTCCCACATCATCTGCAGGTTTGGAATTCCAAAGATAATCATCATAGATAACGGTGTCAATCTTAACAGCAGATTGATGAAAGAGGTATGTCAGCAGTTCAAGATTACACACCGAAATTCCACACCATATCGTCCCAAAGCGAATGGTGCGGTTGAGGCAGCAAACAAGAATATAAAGAAGATATTGAGGAAGATGGTAGAAGGGTCTAGGCAATGGCATGAAAAGTTACCATTCGCACTGTTAGGTTATCGCACTACCGTCCGGACTTTGGTAGGTGCAACTCCTTACTCGTTGGTGTACGGGACTGAAGCAGTAATACCAGCAGAAGTTGAAACCACATCCCTCCGAATTGTCGCTGAAGCTGAGATCGACGACGATGAGTGGGTCAAAACCCGATTGGAGCAATTGAGCTTGATCGATGAAAAGAGATTGACAGCAGTATGTCATGGCCAATTATATCAAAAGAGAATGGCGAGAGCATACAACAAGAAGGTACGTCCCAGGAAATTTGAAGTGGGATAGCATGTGCTGAAGAGAGTTCTACCACATCAGGCCGAAGCAAAAGGCAAGTTCGCTCCAAATTGGCAGGGACCATTTGTTGTGACGAGAGTATTATTTAACGGCGCTCTATGTCTAACTGATATTGAAGGAAGGTGCACCGATATGGCTATCAATTCCAATGCAGTCAAGAGATATTACGTTTAATTCTTTAATGTACTTGTCAACGTTTGGTTTCGTTTGTGTGTATTTGGCATTTTTCGGAGAATGAAATGACAGAGGCAATTTTTCTACTATCCAAACACTTTAACCCTTGTTTTCCCCTTTGAGCCTCAATTATTCTTTCATATACCCTCTTTTGGAATCCTCAAGGAAGGTGTATAACAAAATAGAAAAGAAACAAAGAAAAAAAACACAAGAAAAAGTGAACTACGTTCGACCTGATTCCTCAAGAAGGATACGTAGGCACCACACGGCTCGGTCATAATAAAATAAAAAATCAAAGATTCCCCAAGCAACAAAACTGGGGCAGAAGTTATTGTTTCGTTTGAAAAGAAGTGTGGATTCCGAAAGTTGTAATGAGCTAACCGTTGAGATTAAACCCTTTTTCTTTAGCCTCACGCACAAAAACCACATTAATGACCAAAAAGACCTCTTGATCAGCATTGGAGAAATGCCAAGTCATGCGAATGAAAACTACGAATGACACTTCAATCCTCGACTGAATCTAGGACTCACAAGCTGAAAAGGGATAGCCCTTTAGAGGAAATGTCATGGATAATACCCCAACCCACCGCATGGAAAGAAAGCGAAATGAGAGAGTCTTAACGGTGAAAACCCTCGCGGGCACCTTAAGGCGAAGAAAGTTGAGAGAAATAAAATGAGAGAGTCTTACGGTGAAAACCTTTACAAGCACCCTAAGGCGACGGGAGATCGAGAGAAATGAGAGAATCTCATTAGTGAAAACCCTTTGAAGGGCACTATGAGGTGACAAGGCGAGATAGTTACAAGGTGTCCGTATGAGACAAGGTTGGGACATTCGTTTGCTTCTAGCAAAACGCGGCCATCAGAAAGTGATTGACATAAATAGACTGGATAGATTAATCTCAAAGGCGCGGCATAACCATTGGATCGGTTACATATTCAGATAAGTTTTTCCCAGTTTTGAGTTTAGAAAAGTTTTCCTTTTCTTTTGTCATTCGCGGTCATCATTCTTTATCTATCATTTTTCCTCTTCTTTCGTTTTCGAAAATTGACTTTTTAAAGCTTACTACCAAGTCTCCCAAAGCGGTACAATGAAGATGAATAGGCATGGAACAATGCAATAAGGCAAAAGTCATTCCGATATTAAGATTGGAACGATAGGTTGATTGGAAGATTCACGGGAATTACGGAGTAGGATAGACACATATTACACACCCGGAAGATGATTTCTCACAACAGATCATCGACTAAAAGGGTCGGATCAAACTGAAGGTTGGAATAAAAGGGAGAGATGAGAGACCATCTGTGGAAAGAGCACCATCCCCAGCAAATGTCAACGTCATCCCCAAAAGTTCGAGGGAGGCCAAGAAGCTGAAAGAGAAAAGGAAAATTGCCCCAACAAGAGTGGCATGACCACTCACTGCGTTTTGAAACTAACAATTTTTCTTTGATTTAAAGCAGGAAAAGAGGGTTCGTCGGCAGAAAAGCATGCCACGTAGAAGGTTATCAAACTGGGGCAGAAAATTTTCTCCCATGGCGAAAATTTTCTTGAAAGCAAATACTTAGTGGATAAGGATAGAAAGCAACGCAAGATTTTGGAAAATACCAGTTTTAAGCAGAATAGTTTCGAAAGAGGCCAGAAAATACGAGGAAGTGATCTTTAAGCCTAATATTATCCCCAGCAGTTCTTGGAGAAATGAAACACTGATTTTCGAGATTTTCCCAGCAACATTATATACCATAAGTTTTCAAGAAAGCAAAGCGCAAGTCCCATCGGAGGTTGGGAAAGAGGAAAAAGGAAAAGAGAGTCCCTGCCAGGGTAATTTTCAGTCAATGAAAATTCAACCCCCAGCGAGCTCGGGATAGAATAAAGGTTAAAGGAAGTAGAAAAAGAGGAAGTAAAGAATACTTCCCCGGTAGCATTATCTCCAGCAGGTAAGTAAACGGTCCCAAGGATATCCCCAGCAGTCAAAGGAAAATAACACGATCCAGGAAGAAAGCAATTCCAAAACAAGGTAATTCAGAAGAAAAGGTGGCCTAAGAGACGATGAAGGAAGAAGAAAATGGTACATGAAGCAAAGGAAGGCGATATGGATGGGATGTGGTTAGTGAGTTGTAGTTGAAGTCAGGGAGCTCGCCTGAAGAATGGAGTGGCGATTTATTTTGAAGTTGTAGTTGAAGTCGGGGAGCCCGCCTGAAGAATGGAGTGGCGATTTATTTTGAAGTTGTAGTTGAAGTCAGGGAGCCCGCCCGAAGAATGGAGTGGCGATTTATTTTGAAGTTGTAGTTGAAGTCAGGGAGCCCGCCCGAAGAATGGAGTGGCGATTTAATTTTGAAGTTGTAGTTGAAGTCAGGGAGCCCGCCTGAAGAATGGAGTGGCGATTTAATTTTGAAGTTGTAGTTGAAGTCAGGGAGCCCGCCTGAAGAATGGAGTGGCGATTTTATTTTGAAGTTGTAGTTGAAGTCAGGGAGCCCGCCTGAAGAATGGAGTGGCGATTTATTTTGAAGTTGTAGTTGAAGTCAGGGAGCCCGCCTGAAGAATGGAGTGGCGATTTTATTTGAAGTTGTAGTTGAAGTCGGGGAGCCCGCCCGAAGAATGGAGTGGCGACTTAATTTTGAAGTTGTAGTTGAAGTCGGGGAGCCCGCTCGAAGAATGGAGTGGCGATTTACTTTTGAAGTTGTAGTTGAAGTCAAGGAGCCCGCCTGAAGAATGGAGTGGCGATTTAATTTTGAGGTTGTAATTGAAGTCAGGGAGCCCGCCTGAAGAATGGAATGGCGATTTATTTTGAGGTTGTAATTGAATTCAGGGAGCCCGCCTGAAGAATGGAATGGCGATTTATGATTAGAGTGTGCCGATAAAGTCAAAAGCCCAGCAGAAAAGCAGAACGACGTCTCATTTTCTAAGATTGATAAGGAAAGTGAACCATTGGAAAGTGACAGAATGTAACGGAAATCCCCAGCATGAATCCAAGTTCATAATCGGAAGGAAAGCAACAAGGATCGGAAAGATAGATTCAGACTTCGAAACAGAATAGTTCGAAGATCACAAGGAAGGGACCAATGGTCGGAGTTCGGCAATCAAGATAGACCAAAATAACAATCGTCGGAAGAGAAGAAGCATGTGAAGAAACATCAGAACTAGCAAGATGGCAATGAACATGACAAGATCAAGTTAAAAAGGATAGATAAGAATTTGCAGTACTGTAACTTAGTCTAGCTTCTTATTTTTGTTTAGCACGGTGTAATAAGGAGATCGGTTAAGCAGTGGCAACAGCAGCAACAGCAGTAACAGCAAGATCACAGCAGTCATGGTAGTCCCAGCTACCAAAACTTCCCGAACTACATTGACCTGATTCCCTTTTAGCCAGGGATATGTAGGAGACCTTTTGAAGCAAGGTTCGATCAAACTTTTCCCAAAAAATGCTTCATACGGAGTGCTTGAACGGGCAAAAATCGCTCGTATCCGCTCACTTATCTTTGCACGAAAACTCTTCATGTTTCCGCGCAAAGAGGGGCAGCTGTGAGCACGTGATTTTTGCCCTACGTAAGACTTACCCCCAAAAATTCAAAATAAAATTGTTTTTGTATCGTCGTAATATCTGTGGATTTTTGTGTTAATTTTCTTATTATTTGTATTCTTTGTGTACGCATGTTTGATTGCTTAAATTAAGAAAAATACAAAATATATTGCGTTTGCACTCTTAGGTTTTAATTTACAATTGAAAGTGATCAAGTTTATTTGACAAAAATAGAAAAATCACAAAAGAAAATATGTATTTTTGTATTTTTAGCATTTAATGTCCCAATTGTGTGATTTTAGTTTAATTTAACTGTAATAAGAACCTAATTAGTACTCTTATAAACTAATTTGATTTTTGTAATGTATTTTAGAGTTTTTGTTTTTAATAAATTAAGAATTAATAAATAGGAAATAAAGAGAAAGAAAATAGGAGAGGAAATTAGATTGGGCCAAATCCAATTTAAATATAACAAGGCCCAAACAAATAACCCAATACCCGTTACCCATCCAATTGACCCGATCTGCCCAATCCCAAATGACCCCGTTGATCTGGACCGTGGGATTTTATTATCCAACGGCCCAGATTAATCAATTAATTCCCCAAATATACCCAGGCCCCAACTTGATCAAACGACGTCGTTTGATACCTAAGAAAATAATCTAGGCCGTTGATCAAGTTTGATCCAACGGCCGAGATTAAAACTTGCATTTTAACTATACCAAAGAACCCCAATACCCCCATACCCGCTTTCATTCTCCAGACCCCTTTCTTCGTCTCCTTCAGAGACGATGAGACACCACCGTCGAACCACCGCCCGCCGCCTACCGGAAATCACCTCACGGCGGTTCCGGTAGGCCAATGACCACCAAATTAACACCATAGCTCCCCCTAAACCCCCTCTACACAAATCCGTGGTTCGTTAACCTTGAATCATCCCCGAATGTCTCGAATCTTCAATCGAAGATTCGAGTTAAAACCAAAACCACGCCAAACCACTCCAAACTCACCCCGAACACTCCTGTGACCTTCCTTACACGCTTGCCACCCTTAGTTTCACTCGAATCTTGCCAGAACCGGTCGAGCCCCAAAAACGGCCACATGAACCCTAAAAAACCAAAACGGGATCTCCGTTCGAAATTAATAAGAGATTGAGGTCTAATGGACCTTAATCTAGGTGTTCTCAACCGAGAACACCTCGATTAAGGCTCGTTTGGCTTCAATGATTCAAGGGAAAATGATTCGAGACCCGTTCGCTATGGATTCTTATCTTTCAAGGTATTATTTCCCTTTTCTAAGCCTCATCTATTCCGTGTTGTGCATTTTCTATATGATTTTCCATTTGTTTTGTTTTCTTTTCGATTTTTATTAAATTTGCTATTCTACTCTTTAAGACCTCTTATTTGGTCGATTCCTTCTGTTTCCTTTAGTTAAAATGAATCGTATGCTCAGTTTGATTAAGGTCGTCAAGCAATTAATTCATATTTGTTGATTCCCTGATGCTGCCCGAAATATTATGAATCGAATTGTAGGTCGGTCATTTGTTATCGATTATATGTGTTGTAATCGACTAATCAAATGTTATCGATTAGTTTTGTAGGTATGTTTGTTAGCATCTTATGACAAAAATTGACACTGTTAATTATGTACAGAACCACTGTTGGATTGTGCTTGAACCATTTGTGATTTTTAATTAGGGTCTGAATTAGCTGTTAGGAAATCAGAGGTTAGCATTTTAAGATTTTTAAGTGCTTTGCCCATGAAATGGATTGGTGGAACCTGCTGTACAGTAGGGTACCACCAGCTTTCTGCAAGTACAGCAGTTTAAAATGATAGAGCCCCATACTCAGGCATTTTTTAAGTGGGAACAGCAGAGAATAGAATGGGAATTTTAATTAAGAATTGAAAAGGATGGGCAGGGGTTTAGTTTAGTGTTCTGCACCACTAGGAGTTAAATTCGAAAAACTATATAGGGACGGGCAGTGGGATAGAAAGGGGGACTTTTGAAAAACACAAAGGGAGATAGACAAAGAGATACAGAGAATAGGCATACATTTTTGATAGAAAACAGATAGAGAGTTTAAGTGTTTAAGTTCAAACACATTGGAGACCTGGAAAAAAACCAAGAAGGCACAGTGAGAGATTATACACACACACACAGATACATACAGAAAAAGGCAGACCACCTGGGAAAAGAAAACACAGAGATACGAGGGATACAGTGAAAGCATAAGTTCAAGGGAGGGTAGAGTCAAAAAGGAAAAACCAGTCTGTGTATGGGAGAGGGAATTCATTGGAAGTTCTAAGTCTTTTCCATTGATTGTTGGAAGATCAGAAAACTAGTGCTCTCTTATACCTGTGTTTGATTTGGTTTTACTGGGATTTCAAGTGATTCTTCCTGGTTTGCCATTAGATTCCTGGTTACTGTTTCATTGGGTTTTGTTTGGAGTTTACACGGATTTTTTGCATCTATCTCTGGATCGATTGTTCTGCTGGTCGTGGTTTTTTTACTGGTTGTTGCTGAGTGTTGTTGTTTGGTTTGTTGTTGTTGTTGCTGTCTGTTAGCTGCCAATTGCTAAGAGTTATCACTGACTCGCCTCCATTTTTTCGATTTTCAAATTCCAGGTATGTGTTTTTTCGAGACTGGCCTGATGTAACTTCAAATTGAGATGCTGAATTGGAAAATGTTCAACTGTTTGCCTGTTGAAGTGCGTGTTTAAATATGATATTAGAATATACATTAGGAGATATGTACATGTCTATTCTTACCTCATATCTGTACTTACATTATGCTAGAAATTGGACTTTTTTTTTTTAGGGAATATTAAACTAAGCAGATAGCTTGTTAGTGTTATATCTAGGAGTGTTGATCTAAAAATACAAAGTTATGTTGCTAATGTTGGCTCAAGCTAGTAAAGTAGGAGATAGGCATAAACTAGAAACCAATCCAGGTTTTTTTCAAGATAAAAGTTAGAAGCAAAGGTGAAACATGTTAATATAGATCATACATTATTTGGAATTGCTTGAAACTTAGGAATTGGAAATGGTTAGTTAATTCAACAATGAGTATTTAGGCCTCTCATTCATATTAAATCATGTTTTCTTCGAATAATAACTTCAGCAACTCGAATTACGTGGCGTAAGCATAAATCACTTAGAAGACGATTAGCTTATGATTATGTTGTTCAAATCGTGCTTCTTGATTAGCAGTTAAATAAAAAATGAAGAGGACTTTAAGCTTGAACACGAATAATCAATATGAGTAAGTGAATGCGGGTTTTCTTTGCTAATAAGGTTGTTCACGGATTAATCAATTAGGACCTTTCTCTTTATTCTATTTTCTTAGAGACAACAATCAAATAGAAAATCATAGCCATGTTAGGATCAGCCTTTAATAAATAATAATGAGACGAGCCTCGCCAAACAAACTACACAAATTGCGGGGCCCTCAAATTAGTTGTTATATAAAAAAAAAACTTAGACTCGGGAAGGTCGTTTAACGAATTTCACGGTCTTTCCCAAAATTAATAAAGACGATAGACTCTTTAGGCACGATTTGTAAATAAATTACTTTCTTAAACATGGGTGCGCATTTATGTGACCCAAATCTTATTCTCGGCGAAACTGAAATACGTTAAAGTCACAGGCGTACTGGTTACGGTGTGACTCAAAATGTGTTTTCGTGACGTCGCAACTATTCTAAAATTGAAAAGTGTAACATTAGTAGCACCTAATTAAAATATTGAAGAAAAATCAGATAAAAGCAAAATAGCAGTTGAGCGACCGTGCTAGAACCACGGAATCCGGGAGTGCCTAACACCTTCTCCCGGGTTAACAGAATTCCTTATCCAGGTTTCTAGTTTCGCAGACTGTAATGCAGAGTCATAAATTTCCTAGGTTCGGGATTAAACCGGTGGCTTGGGACACCATTATTTTCCCAAGTGGCGGCTCTGAATAATTAAATAAATCGATCCCGCTCCGACTGTCCTTTAAATGGAAAAACTCCTGCGCCGAGATAATCCCTTCTCGGGGTGTAGTACTAAACAGTGGCACATTTACGTTACGTTTATACGTATTATGTGTGAAAAAGGAGGTGTGACAGGGGTCTTTGGACCGGGCAATTGGGATGGATTGGGATAATATTACTTGGGCCATGGATTAATTTTTTAGGCTTGGGTGGTTTTATCCTATTTCCGATTTTCAATCTTTTTTTTGCTTTCTTTTCCTTCTATTCATTTTAAACTAAATTCTAAAAATCCTAAATTACAGTATAGAACAAAATTAACTTATCAAAAATATTAATTTACTTCTAATAACAATTAAATATTGGTAAAAATACAAAAAATACATTATTTTGTGATTGTTTCATTTTCATAAAACAAACTTAATTACTCTTAATTGTAAACTTGAATTTTATATACAAACGCCATATATTTTTGTATTTTTATTTATTTAAACAAATAAACATGGGCACACAAACTCAAACAATAACAGAAAAATAACAGAAAATCCACAAATATTGCGAACAACAGAAAACTCTTTTATTTTGAATTTTTGGAAGTAATTTTCATACAGGGCAAAAATCACGTGCTCATAGGTCCTATAATGAATAGTTAAACAATTTAAGCCAAGTAATAATTACTAAGCGATCGTTCTATAACCACAGAATTGGGGGATGCCTAACACCTTCCCTCGGGTTAACATAATTTCTTATTCAGAATTTCTGGTTCGCAGACTCTTTAAAAATAAAATTTCCTCGATTTGAGATATAATATAAATCGGTAACTTGGGACACCAAATAAACTATCCCAAGTGGCGACTCTGGATAAAAATAAACAAATAATCTCATTTCAAATAATGTCACTTTAATTGAAAAAACTCCCTTATATACCTTCGGGTGTGTAAAAAGGAGGTATGACAAGCAATAACTTCATCTTTTCTTATGTGGTAAATTAACTTTCTTAGAAATTGTTGTACGCTATCAAAGGTGGAGTCTTTACGAGGAAAAAGTTCATCATCTAAAAATCATCGTAAAGAATTTTTGATTGTTACGAATTAAACCCAAAAGATAAATTTTATTTATAATTCTTGAGAAATTCTAGGATTTCTACAACTTATCTTACTATGAGAAAGTAGTGAAATTTCACTGGGTCGTTGTTGTTGTTGTTGTATCTGACTATAAAAAGTACCCAAAAGTAGAGGAAGGGAAAAAATAGGGAAAGAATTCTTTGATCATCTAAATTTGATCAGCATTCAGTTTATTTTGAAGAATAATATATTCTTATCAGTAATTTAGAATACATAATTTGTACATAGATACTATAGTGATAAACCCTATAGGGACTCTTTTTCTTGACAAGTTCTATAGGACTTGTAGATCCTACTTTATCAAATGCCTAGGGAAAAGACCTCTCTCTCTGTATCTACCTATCTATTTGTTGATTTATTTTTCCTAAGTTCATTTCTTACAAATTTTTAGTTTATTTTAATCGTATCCATGCTCCAGGCATCTAGAGTCCCGATTCTGACTATCTCTGTACCATTATTGAAGGCAAACAAATGTGCTTTATCATTAATTGCTAATGTTGGATAAGCCCTTGTTGTTATGCATATCTTGCCACCAACACCAAAACTTTCCACTACTGAGTTATCAATCTGCAAGCACACATACATAGTGGAAAATTAACAAAAAGAGTTCAAAGAGAGAATAAATATAGAGCACATTAACTAAAAGATGCTGAAACAAAATTTACCAAACTCCTAAGAGATAACGTTTTGTCCACTAAGTCCATATCAACATATCCAGCAAATGAGGGTTTGCACATTGCATTATAATGTTGAGTGGTAGACCTGTCAATAAAGAAGAATTATGTGGTTAGATGATTTCTAGAGATTTTAAGTTGTGTTGATGTTCAGTTCTATTGATGAACTATATTTGGTTAAACGGGACAGATGATGAGAGAAAATAGAAAGAAGTTCTACCATGGTGATTTTGATCACCATTATTATAGCTAGAGGTGTTAGAATGTGTAGTCACAAATCACACACATAGGCCATAGTTATAATTTTGGGTGAAGCAAGAGCTATGTTGCGGACCCTCCAAAATGCTGCCGCATCTGTGTTGAATCCTCCGAAGTTACACTACTTTTGGAGGATCTGCAGAATGGTATTTTAAGGGAGTCTGAGAAACATATGTCAAAGTGTCTTTTCTTTTAGGAGGTGTAAGGATGGAGTTCTAAGAAAACAAACCTTGTGGCGTCAGAGCACATAAGAACCTTGTAATTATTTTTTGCTTTGAACACTCTGAAGAAAACAGATATGTATTCTTCTAAGTTTTGAGAAGCCAATGTTGCAAGGCCAAATGGCCCAAGCCCACCTTGAACAGTTGAACCCTTAATTGTACAAACATCGTGTGCATAAAGATCAGCCCAACTTGGATCAAATGGTTCTGCCTTGTCTAAGCTAGAGAAGGAGAATGTCACTTCAACATCAGCCTGCCAATTTCAATTGATGTCCCAACGTAGCCTTAACTTGTGAATAAATTTTTATTAAAAATGCTAGCAAATTGAAAACTAGAAAAATGTCTAAACCTGCGATGCTGTGATTCCTTTAACTTCAATATTTTCTCCTTTGCCCAACATTTTGTTTCTCAATTGGACATTTTGTTTCCTTAGAGTTTTTAATTCTTCGACAGGCCATTGAACTAATTGTTTACCACTAAAGTCAAGCCATATTATGCGTGGAATAGATTGAATTCCAGCCCATCCTTTATTGTTATGGTCATTTGGCAGACCATCTGATTCATAGGACCAACCCCACACTATTCGACGGTCCTTACTAGGGTCATAGAATGACTTAGACGCGTAGAACATGCCATAGTCAAGTCTCAATCCTTTCCAACCGTCGACTGAAGTGTTATCTGGAATATACCTATCTTGTTTGGCATCATATGTACCAATTGTATAGTACTCAAATATGACAACGGGAAGGCTATTCTTGAGAACGTATTTAACATTTTTCCCGTTGTACGATGTATCTAAACCATTTGTACCTTGCAAGGAAACAGGAAAAAAATCTGGGCATTCCCAATTTTCTGTGTTAGCAGTTGAATGAAGTGGATGTTTAGCCTTAATCCATCTCATAAAGTCCTTACTTCTATACATTATTGCCAATCCCCTATTTTTTCTCAAACTTCCTACTATAATTCTCCAATGCCCATCTTTGCCCATCCAAGCTGTTGTCGGATCACGAAATTGGGTCTTGGTGATGCTGATATCCGGGATGATCAATGGGTTGTTATCGGGCTTGATCCACTCATGTAGATATGGATCGGACAAGTTAGCCGGGACGGCATAATTTTGAACTTGGGTCATGTTGGCATCTACTACTCCAGTGTACAAAATAATAGGCTTGTTACCAGGGAGAATTGTTGCTGAACCAGACCATGTTCCATATTTGTCAAATGGTTTGGATGGATAAATCGCAGGCTCTAAATTAATCCAATTAATTAAGTCTTTTGAGACTGAATGAGCCCAAACAATGTTGTTCATTGTTGATCCTTTTGGATTGTACTGGTAGAATAGATGATAGACTCCATTGTAATACATTGGCGCTGTTGAGAATTACATGAAAATCAGTAACATAAATGAATAATTGGTGACTAAATGACCCAAAAGAAAAAAAAAGAAAAAAAAAATTCTGACTCACCATTGGGGTCTATTTGTATGTTTCAAGGCATGGAGAAAGACCATAATAACAAACAAATTAAAAAAATTAGTTAATGAACAATTCAATGTAATTATCAAATATGCATAATTTAGTATTGAAGAATAATCATATACTAGCAAAGGAAAAGTGAAATTACAGAAATTTAGGAAATACAGTAAATTATTAGCAAAAGTTCTGTCTCAACTTGTATTCTGCAAGTTGAGATAAGCCAATCGAACAGTATACTTGGGTAATTCCAAGAAAGAACTTTGATATAGGTAATTAATTAGTGCGAATTTTGGATTATTAGTATTAATAAGAAGTGGAACAAATCATTTTGTGGTCCTTTCCCTAATAAATATCTGTACTGATTCATTATTAGGGTTAAGGAGCTGGTTCCTTTTTCGTTTATTTGCTTTTGGAACTCACACGTTTCAGTAGGGTTCATATATTAAATATATATATATTATAAAAGCATGAATATAATGTCGATTTACAAAAATAACATTTGAATATATATTAAACTCACGAAAGTCCTTATTAAAATGCCGTTCGTCTTTTTTACCCTTAAAAATAGATTTTATATTGGATAAAATTGTAATTGTATTTTAATTATTTTCCTAATATGTAGGACTTTAAAGACAACTAAATTTTATTTATTAAATCCTAATATTTAGGAATTTAAAATTAAGTAAGATTTTACTTCTATTTTTTCCTTGTTTAAGTTTTATGACAGTCACGCTTAAGCTTTTAAAATGCTAGGAAAAGTAATGAAAGTTTTTCTTCGGAATAATTGTCTTAGAATTAAACACTTAAGAGTCATGAAGTATATTTTAAGAATATTTTGTATTTTTTTAATCTTCAAATAGATATTAGTTTTTAATCAATTTGAGATTTGAATTAAAAGATGATGTCCAACAAGTATAAAATTAATTCTGAAAACCCTTATTCCGAGAAATATGAAATCAATTGTGACAAATTTATTAACATTAGTAGATTACTATATGGTATAGTCTTTCATAAACTTTATTTTAGAAGTATTAAATTATATTTTATAACTTTTTGTAGCGCGGACAATCATTTTAGACACATCAAATTTTAATGGTCTAATTCTCACTTTTTATAGGTATTACGTATTACTTGTCACTTTTTACGAGAAAATAATTAAATAACTTGAAAATACTTGAATATATGTCAATGAGCATATCTGAAGAATATTTTCAATTCTAAGCCACTAAAGTTTATCAAAATCTAAAATTGTATAAGGAGCATAACTGGTGAAGAAAAGAAAAGGAAAATTATTAAACATGCCTTAAATCACTAGAAGCATAAAAATAAAATAAACATAGTACTATCAAACTTGAAGATGGAGATAGAAGTACTACAACTAATAAGAGAGAAATGTTTTCTATCATTATTTATTCACTCGTCCGAACTACTTTAACTAAATCCAAAAAAGCATGTAGTTTAGAACACTTTACTATGGATAATCATACATACTATATTATATATATAATACATAATACTTGGAATAATATTTGTTTACTCCAAGAACGTCTATAAATAAATATTAGGTCAAATACAAAACATAACATATCATATTATTTCTTCATAAAAATATATATAAAAATATAAAAGTTATGTAATTAACCTACATAAAGTTTTTGTCTTTGAAAGTTGAGAAGATAGCCAATAACTCTGCATTCATTTGTTTCACCAATGTAATATTTATTTTTAATTTAAATAAATATTATATTTATCTCGATGTCAATTGTTATTGCACATAATTCATTTTTATTCTCAATTTCATTCATTTTCTTAATAGACGCAAAAAATACGTGCAACACACGTATACTAAAGCTAGTATTTATATTAAAAGCATGAAGGTCCTTAGCGAAATATCGTTCGTCTTTTTTACCCTTTAAAGATGAAGTTCAGACTAGACAAAAAGGTCATTTAGTTAATCACCCAATATTTAAACTTTAAAATTAACGAAAGTATTAATTGTTAAATCTTTTCGTATAAGGACTTTAAAATCAATGAAGATTTTTTGCTTTATATTAATCCTTTCTTTTGTTTAAATAGTATAACATAACTATATTACCTACATAACACCAAAATTTTCTCTTTTCATCATTTTTCCATAAATAATATCCAACTCCATATTATTTAGGGGGAAAAATGCTATTTTTAGAGGTGATTTGTTATACGTTTCTTTACAGTACAAACAAAATTATTTTTATTCATTATCTCTTTCTACTTTATAGGCAATTGGCTATTGTAGTCGATAATATTTCAGTTGTGAACTTTTGAATCCCAAATTTTTAAATTAAATTCAGTCATCAATTTGTTAAACAAAATTGAGAGGACAATAAGATGTCTATAACAATATATATATTCAACACAAATTTCGTAGTAAAACTATTATTTATTTATATTTATACTATATTAAAAATATAAATATCCTTGGCAAAGCATTTTTTGTTTTTTTTCCTCTAAAAATAGACTCCGGACTAGACAAAAATAGTCATTAATTATTTTTTAATGAGACCCTGAGTTGATAAAATGAATACATTTAAATATTAAGAATTTGAAGCTCAACAATAAATTATTTTATTTATTAATAATAAATAATTAAATCTTTCAAATACCATAGAAAGAAAATTAATCTAATTCTATTAATTTCAGTGTTAAGACCCAAATTCGGTAAAAGTGCTAAATAAGGATATATAAGTAAAAAACTAACTGTATTCTAAATGAGTTGCTATTAATTATTATTTATTTATTTATTATAAAATTACTTGACATTAGTTATTTTTATACTTTAAATTGCCATTTATCACTTTTTTGTCATGATTCATAGGACCAACCTCTTCACCCCCAAATCTCTAAAGAGATAGAAAAGATTTTTTTCAATTTATGTTTTATTCAAATTAATAATTTATAATAAAAATATAGCTAACAATATTTGTGTCTTGTCGAATGAACTTGCGAATAGTTTTCTGAAAATATTTCAGAGAAATTTTAAATTGTTCAAGATAGTTTTTTGCTGAAACTAAAGAGGAATCATAATAGCTTGTGAAATTGAATATATTGCATGATGATTAAGAACTTCTATATGACAAAACTTCTTCTATTTATTGAGTTAGATATATAAGATAGATTCATTAATTTTAAGAACTTATACTTTTTATAACTTAAACATGTTTTAAACATAATTTTTATATGATATTTCTTATATATAAAAGATCTCATTGAGACAGGATAAATGCTTACGGTAAAAACTAGTGTATAATAAAATCATAGACAAACATTTTTGCAGCTAATAATCAAGTTTGTCTGCTGATTAGGGGGGGCACTAATAGTTACAATAAATCACTTATAGATAATTTGACTTGATATAGAAAATTAATATCCTATTAAAACTAAAATAAAATAAGCAAGTGGAACATAAGATTTCAAGAGAATATATTAACACAAAAATTTCCCAAGAAGGCATCCCAAATAACAAATGCAAATTCAAAACACTAGACTTTTTCGATTGATTTTCGCAACATTTTCAAAAATAAAATAAAAAATAAGGATTCACATAATTCTTATCCCACTTATATCCACTATATATATATATATATATATATATATATATATATATATATATATATATCCATGCAAAGACAAAAACAAACATACTAACATATCTTTGTTGTGTGCATGTCTCATGGAAATTTGATATAAAAATAAATGCTTGAATTGGAAGTAGCCATCAGCCAGGTCTTGGATAGATCTCAAGCGGACTTGAACTGCTAGCCTACGAGATTTAATTTACACACATACCTAGATACATAATAGCTTAACACCACCCATGCACATACACACACATAAAAATAGTGACGCAGAAGAATAATGAGTTGCACCCTTCATGGAAATATAAAAAAATATGTGAGGTTGGGAGTTGGGGTGGGTGGAGGAGGAAAGAAACGTACCATTCATCCAGTTCTTGTGAGGTTGAAAATGGTAACCAGTTCTGTAGTTAGTAGTGATATTAACATCATCTCTTGAGGATTTGAAGCAACTAAAAACATCATAATAGGAAGCAAACACAATAATATAATTGGATAAAACTAATAATATGATGAAAAGTACTGGCAAACTACAATAATGAAAAGAGCTTTTTATAAAAAGCTCCATTTAATTGACACAAACTCTTTATTTTTCTTCTTCTTCTTCTTCCAATCTTTTGGTGTATTTATAGAGAAATCACATGAAGTCATAGTCTTATCAAAACATATAGTACTATATATTGCTTTCCATACTTAATTTGACTATTTTTAAAGGTAAATTATTTAAATAAAATCAACTCAATATTTTAAAACTATATATAGTCTTATAACTTGCAATTCTGAACATATATATTTTTAAGTGTTTGTCAAAGTTCATACAATTTGAATCTGAAAAAGCAAAATATATCACATAAATTTAGATGGACAGAGTATAATTTAGTTTGTGTCCTTAACTTTGCTTTAATTTCATTTTAGTTTTCAAAATTTAACATCTTTGTACTCCCTGGCTTTAATTGGAAGACCTGTGCCAATTAATTCTTGTGATGTTCAGTATTTGTATTAGGTCCCTACTATATTTATATTTGCGCTAGGAAGTCCTACCGTGAGGGTAATTGTTATAAAATGTGACTTCATACATCATACCTCAAACTTGAAGTCGAAACCTCTTATTAAGGATGAAGAATTATGTACTAATCCACCATAACCCTTGTTAATTGGTCTAAGAGCCCGTTTGCCCATGCAATTTTTTTCATCTTTTTTGATTTTTTTAACTCTTTTCTGAAATCAGTATTTGGCCATAAAATTTTCAATTTTCACTTGAAGATGATTGTGGAATTTTTTCGAAATTTTCGCATGAAGACCACTTATAAAAATTCAAAACCAAAATAATATTTATGTCCAGCACAATTCTAATTTTCAAATATTATTTTCACTTAAAAAAAAATTCACTTTTTCCCGAAATTTTGCAATTCTTATGTTCAAACGCCCACTAAGCTTCTATTCTATATATTCACAATTCTCACCATTCCGCTGATAGTCACTAAGCTTTTTCTATTCATGGTTGCTTTTCTCAATGGATATGAAAAAGAAAAGAAAAAAACACTATTCTTATAAATAAAGTTAGAATTTTTCTGTAACAGTCAACAATATTTTACTATAACTACCACACTTTCTTTGGAACCAAAATTTTCATATTATATTTATCTTTATATTAGAACATTGTAGCTATAATAATAACGATCATTATTATACCGATACACTCTTTTTACCATTACTTATATAGAGAGGTTTGAAAGTAATTTATCACGAAAAAGTAGAAGGACAATTAAAGAGAAAAATTAGAAAAGATTAATATTTAGTTCAAGGACCCAATCAATTTTATTAAAAAAGTGAAAAACAAAATCAGTAGGAAAGGTAAAATAGGAGAAATGGGGCGGCGCTAGAAGATATACTCTAAAAGACTATGTTATTTAAGTTTTTCGGCCTAATCGTATTATTTTCTGTTTGCTTAGGCAGCAAGGAATTAACTCTGGTTACTAGTGTAATTTCAATATAACTAATAACTCCTTCATTTTAGTTTATGCGATAATAAATTTTTAGTTTGTTCGAAAAAGAATTATAAGTTTTTATACTTAAAAATAATTAACTTTAAATTTTCTATGTTATTGTTAATGATAAATTTTTAGGGCAATATAAATATTATATGGTGGTTAAAATAATAAGTTTCAAAAATCATATATCTAGCATTATAAAAAAAATCTCTGTTAAGCTATACAACATTTGTTCATGTACAATATTAAACTTTGCATTATTATTGTTAGCGGCATAGCTTATGTTGATTCGATTAATTATTACTCAACACAAAATACTATGAAGTAAATAATCACGGTAGAACAATTCATGATAAACTATTCATCAAGCGTACACATAATTTTTAGTAAGTGGTAGCAAAATTTTAGAAAGTAAATGAATGAATAAATCACTATAATGAAAAATAATGTCATTTTTATATTTATACCCAATTTTTTCCACTATAATAATGCTCTCTATATTATCATCGTCCGTTTAGTTGGAAAAATTATTTTGTGACGATCCAAAGGGTCATCACATGTTTTCCTCATCTGTTTCGCGCTTTCGAGCCTTGAAAACCTCATCTTATATTGCCTTGATTTATGTGCGCAGTCCGGGCACGTAGCCGGAAAAGTTTTGTGTTAGAATATGTGAATTCTATGGAAAATTTGAAGAAGTTTGATATTAATATTGATATAGTTGACTTCGATCAACCTTTTCGGTAAACGGACACGGACCCGAGATCGGACGGTCGCGAAATGTCCGTAGGAAAATATGGGACTCGAGCATGTGTCCGGAGTCGAATTACGAGGCCTAGAGCCCAAGATATGAATTTTTCTGTTAAATTATTTTTCTGAAATTATTAAGGAAAATGGAAATGAAAATTGATTAAAAGATCATGGTATCGGGCTCGTATTTTGGTTACGACGCCCGGTACAAGTCTTATATATTATTTAAGTGCTTCTTGCAAAGTTTGACGGAAATTGAACGTCGTTTGATGCGTTTTGAACCATGAGTTCCAAATTTGAAAGTTTATGAAGTTTAAAAGAAGAAATCATGAATTTGAGGCTTAACTCTATGAAAATGATGTTATATTGGCGATTTGATCGCGCGAGCAAGTTCGTGGTATATTTTTGAGGTTGTGTGCATGTTTTGTTTGGAGCCCAAGGGCTCGGATAAAGATTTGATAGGCCGTGAGAGCAAATTTTGAAAAAGAACATAGTTGGTATTTTTCCCCAACTGATATCTTCGCAATAGCGAAGAATCACTCGCAATTGCGAGATGTCCCAAAATAGCTTTGGTTTGCAAATGCGAACAAATCTTCACAAATGCGAAGTGGCCCAGAAATCCCCTTGGTTCGCAAATGCGAACAAATCTTCGCAAATGCGAAGCGACCCAGAATATCCCTTGGTTCGCAAATGCGAACAAAATTTCGCAAATGCGAAGTGGCCTAGATTTGGCCTAAGTTCGCAAATGCGAACCTATTCTCCGCAAATGCGAATTCCGCAGCCCAGGACCTGTTACGTTCGCAATTGCGAACATATGTTCGCAATTCCCATAACCGTAGCTGTGCAATTTTATACTTAAACGATTTTAAACCCCTTTTTCACCATTCTTTCAAAATTCAAAACCCCATAGGCGATTTTTTCAAGAGCAATATCACTCCAAATCACTTGTAAGTCGATTTTCACTCAACTCTTTCAATTCCTTACATCATTAAACATGTTTTCCATGAGAAATCAAAGGTTTTTATGGTTAAAATTGTTATTTTTGGGTAGAACCTAGGTTTTTCATAAATTATGGAGTTGGATCGCGATTAGACATCCGATTTCGAAATAAATCATATAATTGAACTCGTGAGGGAATGGGTAACCGGATTTTGATCCGAACCCCGAGTTTCGACCACGTGGGCACGGGGGCATTATCGGAAATTTTGAGTAAAACTTTGAGAAAACCATTTTTATGCATCCAAACCAATTTATATAGTATTTATTAAAAATTGAACCAATTGTGATTAGATTCGAGCGAGTTGAAGGTTGAATTACGAGATAAAACGATAGTTGAAGGTTAATTGGACTTCAAGGCTTTGAGGTAAGTGTTTGATCTATCCTAACTTGAGGGAATAGGAATGAGTGTAATAATTGCAAATTACGATATGATCAAGTGCGGTGTATAGACGTGGTGACGAGCATCTATACACCAGGTCTAGCATGACCGTGAGTCATTTTTGTGTTGATACATGTTGTGAGTTAATGTGGAATTTTTCTAAGTCATATTCTTGAGCCCTTGCCGGGTTGTGAATGTTGATTATTACTTCCTTTGCCGGGACTTTGTTATGTTGTTGATGTTGTTCCCTTGACGGGATATTATTATGACTGTTGTTACTCCCTTGCTGGGACGGTACATGTCACTTGTTTCATTCTTTTGCCTGTTGACTGTGACTGATATTTGGGTGAGGAAGAGTGATAATGCACGAAGGGTGATGCCGTGCCATTTTTACTTATATTCGCACGAAGGATCATTCCGTGCCTTGTTTTACTGTTTATGTACGAAGGATCATTCCGTGCCTTGTTTTACCATTTATGCACGAAGAAACATTCTGTGTCGTTGTTGCTTAAACCATGCACGAAGGATCATGCCGTGCCATGGATATGAGGATGAGAGTAAAAGCACGAGGGGTGATGTCGTGCACGTTTATCTGCTTATTTGGCGAGGATGTGAGTAAAAGCACGAAGGGTGATACCGTGCAACCATTTCAATTTCTTGTTTTGTGATAACTGTTTTTGCTACACTTTGTTTTTACCTTACTGATTTATTATGTGTTTCTGATTGTGCTCCCCCAGCATGTTCCCTCCTTTGTTAATTATGTTACTCAATATCTCTGTTATTCTGTGGTACATATATATATATAACTGCACATGTTTATGTGAGTGTCTGGTCCTAGGCTTGTCACTACTTCGCCGGGATAGGCCAAGTACTTACCAGTACATGGGGTCGGATTGTGCTGATACTACACTTCTGTGCGTTTTTGCACAGTTTCAGGTTTTGAGCAGGAGCAGCAGCGGTAGTACACTAGCGGGATTATCGTACTTCCGAGACTGAGGTAGCTTGCAGGCACCCGTAGGCTCGGCGTCTCCTCTATTTGCTTTTATTATTGTTGTGGTCTCACTGTTCTGAGATAGACAGTTATTATTTATTTCTTTCAGACCATTATGTATAGTTATTCCTTAGTAGTTTGTGAGTTTGTGACTCCACATATTGGGTAGAGGATTATGTCGATTATTTTACACTATTATTGTGTTTTTATTCGAAAGACTTCCGCATTTAAAGTTATTAGTATTATTCTTGCTATTAAAATGAGAACAGAATGGTTGTATAAACATGATGGTGAGTGAATTGGCTTGCCTAGATACCACGAGAAGGCTCCATCATGATCCCGATGGTGGGGGAATACGGGTCGTGACAAGTTGGTATCAGAGCTCTAGGTTACATAGGTCTCACAACTCACGAACAAGCTTAGTAGAGTCTGAGGGGTAGGTACGGAGACGTTTTTATTCGTCCTTTAGAGTCTATTGAGTTAGGAAAAGTCTCTCATTTGTTCCTTTTTGTCGTGCGATTTGTTCCTCAAATACTATTTGAATTTCTACTCTGTCCTTTCGCGGATGGTGAGGACACGCGCTTCTTCATTCGCTGATCAGCAACCTGAGCCGCAGGCAGCTCCCCCGAGGGGCAGGGGCCGAGGCCGTGGTAGGGGCAGAGCTCAGCCCCAGGCAGCGGTTCCAGAGGTGGAGCCTTATGTCGAAATTGGTGAGGAGGTTCCAGTCCCAGCAGCTCCAGTGGGCCCAACTCAGGTCCCAGGAGAGGTCTTATTTACCCCGGATCTTCAGGAGGCTCTAGTCCGAATAGCGGGTTTTATGGACAGTGTCGCCAGAGAAGGCTTACTACCAGTTGCACCAGCCACTTCTCAGGATGGAGGAGGGGTCCAGACTCCTGTTGCACGTACTTCAGAGCTAGTAGCTCCCCAGGCTCAAGCACCAGTAGTTCAGCCAGTAGTGACCACTCAAAGATGCACTACAGCTCAGGCCGGAGATGGAGCGGCCATGACTTCTGATGCTCTATGGAGACTTAATCGGTTCTCCAAGCTTTTTACCACCACTTTCAGCGGTGCCCCATCAGAGGATCCCCAGGACTTCTTATTTAGTTGCCGTGAGATTCTCAAGACTATGGGAATAGTGGAATCCAACGGGGTTGATTTTTGCACATTCAAGCTTGCAGGATCTCCCAAGACTTGGTGGAGAGATTTCTGTTTGACTCGACAAGCAGGGTCCCCGGCTTTAACATGGGACTAGTTTTACAGAGTTAGTTTTGGAGAAGTTCCTCCATGTTACCCAGCGAGAGGCACTTCGAAGGTAGTTTGAGCGCCTCCAGCAGGGTTCTATGACTGTTACCCAATATGAGACGAGGTTCGTGGATCTGAGTTGTGATACTCCGCTCAGATCGGGAGAGGGTCCCTATGTTTATAGATGGGCTAAATCAGCCGATCTGACTTCATATAGCTATGGGAGTTGGGAGAAACATATCCTTTCAGGAGGCGGCTAATGCAGCTCGTAGGGTTGAGATGGCTTTTGCTCGGGGAGGTAGTCATGCTTCAAACAAGAGGCCTCGTCATTCCGGCAGATTTAGTGGTGCCTCATCTGGAGGCAGGGAATCTTTTCATAGGGGCCAGTCTTTCAGACCTTTTCAGTCAGCCCTCCAGGCTTCACATGGTGGACCAGCTAATCGTGGGTTTCGTGAGCGGTATTCGGATAAGCCTCCCATCAGTGCTCAGCCTCTTCAGAGTGTTTGTGGAGGCCATTCAGGTTGTCAGGGCCAGCATCCCCATCAGCCTAAATGTTATTACGGTTGTGGTGACCCAGGTCATCTTATTAGGTTTTGCCCTCGAGCAGCGGGCAACACTCAACAACGGGGTCCTCGTCCCATGATTCAGGCCCCAGCTGAACCACAGCCTACCCAACTAGCCAGGGGTAGGGGTAGAGATCGTAGAGGTGGAGGTCGAGACCGTAGAGGTGGAGACCATCCCGCCAGAGGTAGAGGTCAGCTAGTGGATGACCATCCCAGAGACGTAGCTCAGAGGGGAGGTGTCGATCCCCAATTTTAAGCTTTACCAGCTAGGCCAGAGGTAGAGGTATCAGATGCGGTGATTACAGGTACCATTCTTGTTTTTGATAGAGGTGCTTCAGTATTATTTGACCCTGGGTCTACATATTCATATGTATCTTCCTACTTTGCACCATGCCCGGCCGTACCTAGCTATGCCCTGGACATTCCTGTCTATGTGTCTACACCAGTGGGTGACTCTATAGTAGTCGACTGGGTGCATTGTTCGTGCGTGGTTATATTCAAGGGTCTTGAGACCCATGTTGATTTATTGTTATTAGACATGGTGGACTTCGATGTCATATTAGGGATGGATTGGTTTTCCCCGTATCATGCTATCCTAGATTGTCATGCCAAGACAGTTACCTTGACCTTGCCAGAATCACCCCGACTAGAGTGGAGAGGGACCCCAAGCCACTCCGTTCGCAATGTTATTTCTTATGTTAAGGCTCGACGCATAGCCGAGAAGGGGTGTCTAGCTTATTTTGCATATGTTCGTGACTCCAGCGCGGAGATTCCTTTTATTGATTCAGTTCCTATTGTACGGGATTTTCACGAGGCCTTCCCTTCAGACCTGCCGGGTATGCCACCCGACAGGGATATTGATTTTTGTATTGATCTGCCACCGGGCACTCAGCCCATATCTATTACACAGAATATCCCTTGGTTCGCAAATGCGAACAAAAATTCGCAAATGCGAAGTGGCCTAGATTTGGCCTAAGTTCGCAAATGCGAACCTATTCTCCGCAAATGCGAATTTCGCAGCCCAGGACCTGTTACGTTCGCAATTGCGAACATATGTTCGCAATTCCCATAACCGCAGCTGTGCAATTTTATACTTAAACGATTTTAAACCCCTTTTTCACCATTCTTTCAAAATTCAAAACCCCATAGGCGATTTTTTCAAGAGCAATATCACTCCAAATCACTTGTAAGTCGATTTTCACTCAACTCTTTCAATTCCTTACATCATTAAACATGTTTTCCATGAGAAATCAAAGGTTTTTATGGTTAAAATTGTTATTTTTGGGTAGAACCTAGGTTTTTCATAAATTATGGAGTTGGATCGCGATTAGACGTCCGATTTCGAAATAAATCATATAATTGAACTCGTGAGGGAATGGGTAACCGGATTTTGATCCGAACCCCGAGTTTCAACCACGTGGGCACGGGGGCATTATCGGAAATTTTGAGTAAAACTTTGAGAAAACAATTTTTATGCATCCAAACCAATTTATATAGTATTTATTAAAATTGAAACAATTGTGATTAGCTTCAAGCGAGTTGAAGGTTGAATTACGAGGTAAAGCGATAGTTGAAGGTTAATTGGACGTCAAGGCTTTGAGGTAAGTGTTTGATCTATCCTAGCTTGAGGGAATAGCAATGAGTGTAATAATTGCTAATTGCTATATGATCGAGTGCGGTGTATAGGCGTGGTGACGAGCATCTATACACCGGAGTTTAGCATGACCGTGAGTCGTTTTTGTGTTGATACATGTTGTGAGCTAATGTGGAATTCTCCTAAGTCATATTCTTGAGCCCTTGCCGGGTTATGAAGGTTGATTATTACTTCCCTTGCCGGGACTTTGTTATGTTGTTGATGTTGTTTCCTTGCCGGGATATTGTTATGACTGTTGTTACTCCCTTGCCGGGACGGTACATGTTACTTGTTTTATTCTTTTTCCCGTTGAATGTGACCGGTATTTGGGTGAGGAAGAGTGATAATGCACGAAGGGTGATGTCGTGCCATTATTACTTATGTTCGCACGAAGGATCATTTCGTGCCTTGTTTTACTGTTTATGTACGAAGGATCATTCCGTGCCTTGTTTTAATATTTATGCACGAAGGAACATTCCGTACCGTTGTTGCTTAAACCATGCACGAAGGATCATGCCGTGCCATGGATGTGAGGATGAGAGTAAAAGCGCGAAGGGTGATGCCGTGCACTTTTATCTGCTTATTTGGTGAGGATGAGAGTAAAAGCACGAAGGGTGATGCCGTGCAACCATTTCAATTTCTTGTTTTGTGATAACTGTTTTTGCTACACTTTGGTTTTACCTTACTGATTTATTATGTGTTTCTGATTGTGCTCCCCCAGCATGTTCCCTCCTTTGTTAATTGTGTTACCCAATATCTATGTTATTCTGTGGTACATACATATATAGAACTGCACAGATTTATGTGAGTGTCTGGTCCTAGGCTTGTCACTACTTCGCCGGGATAGGCCAGACACTTACCAGTACATGGGGTCGGATTGTGCTGATACTACACTTCTGTGCGTTTTTTGCACAATTCTAGGTTTTGAGCAGGAGCAGCAGCGGTAGTACACTAGCGGGATTATCGTACTTCCGAGACTGAGGTACCTTGCAGGCGTCCGTAGGCTCGGCGTCTCCTCGATTTGCTTTTATTATTGTTGTGGTAGTACACTAGCGGGATTATCGTACTTCCGAGACTGAGGTAGCTTGCAGGCGTCCGTAGGCTCGGCGTCTCCTTTATTTGCTTTTATTATTGTTGTGGTCTCGGCGTTCGTAGGTTTTGAGCAGGAGCAGCATCGGTAGTACACCTATGTTCTATGGGCGGGCTCCCGAATTCTTCAACTAAAAAGTAACACCTCCGTTCTACGAGTGGACTCCCTAATTCTTCAATCTGAAAAAATAGCACCTCTGTTCTATAGGCGGGCTCCCGAATTCTTCAACTAAAACGTAATGCCTCCGTTCTACGGGCGGGCTCCCGAATTCTTCAATTGAAAAGTAACACCTCCGTTCTACGGGCGGGCTCCCGAATTCTTGAACTGAAAAATAACACCTCCGTTCTATGGGCGGGCTCCCGAATTCTTTAACTGAAAAATAATACCTCTGTTCTACGGGCGGGCTCCCGAATTCTTCAACTAAAAAGTAACACCTGAATTGATGTTCTCGTTCCCTCGAGAAAATTTTCAACAATGGCAAAAAATTTTCTGCCCAAGTCTTGGTGATCTTCTTCGTGGCATGCTTTTCTGCCGCAAATAAAATTTCCATTTCCTGTTTCAAATCAAAGAAAATTTGATAGTTTTTTAAAACATGGTGAGTGGTCGTGCCACTCCTGCTGGGGATGGTTTTTCCATTTTTCTTCTCCCTGCTATACGTTCCGGAACTTCGTTGAGGAACGATGTTATTTGCTAGGGATGACATTGTTGTTGGTGATGGTTTTTCCTTTTCTCCTTTCCCCGTTTTAGTTGTTTGTCTGTCTTGGAATTTTGGTCAACAATTTGTTGGGAATGCTTTTTTTTTTCCCGATGATCCTTATCCACAAATTTCTCAATTGTTATTCTTCGTTGTATTTTTCCTCATATTTCCTTTCTCCTTGGTATATCTTGCTTATATTTTGTTTTGCCCTATTTTGGCAATTGGCGGTAAGCTTTGAAAGATCTTTCGAAAACAAAAACAAAGAAATGAAAAAGTAGAGAAAAAGAAATTCTTTCTGAACCAATACTGAGAAAAAGAAAAGAAAGAAACTTATCTGGGTGGTACAGCCAATTCCAACGATCATGTTGTGCATTCCGGATTAATCAACCTAATCTATTTGTGTCGATTAATCTTTCTAATGTCTTCACTTGCTGGGGGTAAACATATGACCAACTCTTTCACAAAAATGAGGACCATTTCCGCCACTCTTACCTTGTCGCCTCATAGTGCCCTTCGAGGGATTTTCACTAATAAGACTCTCTCATTTCTCTCTACTCCCGACGCCTTATGGTGCCTGTGAAGGTTTTCACCGATAAGGCTCTCTTATTTTGCTTCTCTTAGCTTGCGTCGCCTTATGGTTCCTATGAAGGTTTTCACCAGTAAGACTCTCTCATTTTATCTTCTCAGATGGGGATTGGAGTGTTGTTGATAAGATTCTCTCTGCTGGGAGTTCTTATGATTATCAGTTTTTTCCACTCATGATCCTTATTCAGACGGGGACTAACGTTTTATCCTGGCTTTCATTTGCCTGTCTTGGCACTTCTCGGATACTGATCGGGAGGTCTTTTTGGACATAAATAGGGGCTTTAAAAAAGATAAAAAATCAAAATAAGTTTGATGGGTAAACTATACAACTCTTGGAATCAAAACTCTTTCCACAATTTACAAAAAAAAAAAACAACATAACTGCTGCCCCAGTTCTCTTGCTTGGGGAAGGATTGACTTTTATTTAGACTATGACCGGGCTGTAAGGCGCCTACGTATCCTCTTTGAGGAATCAGGTCGAACGTAGTTCACTTAACTCATTTGTTTTTCTTATGATTTTTTTTCTTTTTTTTCAAATTATTTTTTTCTCTTTTTTCCAATCATTATTTGTTTTTATTAATGATTCCAAAAGAGGGATATGAAAGGATAAGTAAGGCTCAAAAGGGGGAAAGCAAAGGTTAAAAGTGTTTTAATAGAAGAAAGAATTGCCTCCGTCATTTCATTATCCGATAAACACCAAGTACAAACAATCTAATGAACCAAAGTTATAATCAAAGAAATTACACGTAATATCTTTTGAGTGCATCAGAATTGATAGCCATGTCGATGCACCTTCCTTCGACATCTGTTAGACATAAAGCATCGTTGGACAACACTCTAGTCAAAATATACGGCCCTTGACAGCTTGTGGTGAACTTGCCCTTTGCTTCGGCCTGATGTGGCAAGGCTCGCTTCAACACCTGCTGTCCCGCTTCATATTTACTGGGACGTACCTTTTTATTATATGCTCTTGCCATTATATTTTGATATAATTGGCCATGACATACTGCTGCCAATCTCTTTTCATCAATTAAACTCAACTGCTCCAACCGGGATTTGACCCACTCATCGTCATCAATTTCAGCTTCAGCGACAATTCGGAGGGATGGAATTTCAACTTCTGCTGGTATCACTGCTTCAGTTCCATATACCAACAAATATGGAGTTGCGCCTACTGAAGTTCGAACAGTAGTGCGATAACCCAACAATGCAAATGGTAGCTTTTCGTGCTATTGCCTGAATCCTTCTACCATCTTCCTCAATATCTTCTTTATATTTTTGTTGGCTGCCTCAACTGCTCCATTGGCCTTGAGATGATACGGTGTGGAGTTACGGTGTGTAATCTTAAATTGTTGACATACTTCTTTCATCAAACTACTATTAAGATTGGCACCGTTGTCCGTGATGATCAGTTTTGGAATCCCAAATCTACAGATGATATGGGAATGCACAAAATCCACCACTGTCTTCTTGGTTACTGACTTGAAAGTTTTAGCTTCAACCCATTTAGTGAAATAGTCAATGGCTACCAGAATGAACCTATGGCCATTGGAAGCTGCAGTCTCTGTGGGTCCAATAACATCCATACCCAGGCGACAAATGGCCATGGCACTGACATTGTATGCAATTCTGTCGTGGAGAATGAATCAGGTCCACATGTATTTGACACTGATGGTATTTTCGTACGAAATTGATGCAATCACGCTCCATAGTGAGCTAATAATATCTTACTCGTAGAATATTCTTATCCAATACGTATCCACTCATATGGGGTCCACATACTCTAGCATGTACCTCTATCATTACTGTCATGGCTTGACCAGCATCTATACATCTCAACAAACCCAAATCTTGCGTTCTTTTGTATAGCACTCTTCCACTGAGGAAAAATCCATTTGAAAATCGTCGAACTCTTTTGATCTCCAGTTGCCTGCTCTGGGTATATTCCCATTCTGAGGTATTCTTTGACATCATAAAACCATGGCTCACCATCCATTTCTTCCTCTATCATATTGCAATAAGCATGTTGATCCCGAATCTGAATATGTAACTGGTCAACATGAACCTTGTCTGGGTGATGCAACATTGATGCTAGAGTAGCCAAAACATCGGCAACCTCATTATGCATTCTTGGGATATGTCTGAATTCCACTAATCTGAATCGCTTAATCAAATCCTGCAAACATTAACGATACCGAATAAGCTTCAAATACCTTATTTCCCATTCACCTTGAATCTGATGTACCAGAAGGTCCGAGTCTCCCAAGACCAAGATGTCCTGGACATCCATGTCTATAGCTAATCGTAACCCCAAAATGCATGCTTCATACTCAGCCATGTTATTGGTACGATAGAAGCGTAATTGAGTTGTAACATGATAATGATGTCCTGTTTCAGAAATATGTATTGCTCCTATTCCAACTCTTTTTGCATTTGCATCTCCGTCAAAGAAAAGTTTCCATCCTGGCTCATCAGTCAGTTCCAGTTCATCTACATGCATCACTTATTCATCGGGAAAATACGTCCTTAAAGGTTCATATTCATTATCAATAGGATTCTTAGCCAAGTGATTGGCTAAGGCTTGAGCCTTCATGACCGTCCTTATCACATAGACGATATCGAACTCTGTAAGTAATATTTTCCATTTTGCTAACCTCCCTGTGGGCATAGGTTTCTAGAAAATATACTTCAATGGATACAAATGTGAAATGAGATAAGTAGTGTCGGAAGATAGATAATGCTTTAGCTTTTGTGCAACCCAAGTTAGGGCACAACACGTCTTCTCAAGATAAGTGTACTTAACTTCATAGGCTGTGAACTTCTTACTGAGACAATAGATGGCTTGTTCCTTCTTGCCAGTGATGTCATGTTGCCCCAATACGCAGCCAAATGAATTATCCAAAGCTGTTAGATAAAGAATCAGAGGCCTCCCAGGTTCAAGTGGAACCAACACAGGTGGGTTTGACAAATATTCATTTATCTTATCAAAAGCATCTTGGCATTCTTCAGTCCATTTGACTGCAGCATCCTTCTTTAACAGCCTGAAAAAAGGTTCACACGTCGATGTGAGTTGAGCAATGAATCGGCTGATATAGTTCAATCTTCCTATAAGACTCATTACTTTGGTCTTATTCTTTGGTGCTGGCAATTCTTGGATGGATTTGATCTTTGATGGGTCTAACTCAATGGCTCACCGACTGACAATGAATCCTAACATTTTTCCCCAGGGAACCCTAAATGCACATTTGGCCGGGTTGAGCTTAATGTCATATCTCCGAAGTCTTTGAAAAAACTTCCTTAAGTTTGCCACGTGGTTCTCTTGACGCTTGGATTTTATGATCACATCATCTACATACACCTCAATCTCTTTGTGTATCATGTCATGAAACACAGTAGTCATTTCTCTCATGTATGTTGCTCCAACGTTCTTCAAACCGAACGGCATTACCCGGTAGCAATAAGTTGCCCATGGAGTGATGAAAGCTGTCTTTTCTGCATCTTCTTCATCCATCATGATCTGATGATACCCAACAAAACAATCCATGGCATACCCGATCAAAATATGAATATTGGGCAATGGAAAATTATCTTTTGGACTTGCCCTGTTAAGATTGCGGTAGTCGACACATACCCGAATCATTCCATCTTTTTTCGGCACTGCCACCACATTAGCCAACCAATCGGGATATCTGGTGACACGAATAACCTTTTTTGTAGTTGTTTGGCTTTTTCTTCTTTAATCTTCATACTCATATCTGTTTTGAATTTCCTCAATTTCTTCTTGACGGGAGGACATGCCGGGTCAGTGGGCAATTTGTGAACCACTAAACCGGTACTTAAACCTGGCATGTTATCATACGACCATGCAAAAATGTCTTTGAACTCTATGAGTGTTTTAATTATCTCATCCCTCATGTTTGGTTCAATGTGACTGCTTATCTTAGTTTCTCTAACATTGTCATCATCCCCTAAATTGAAAACTTCAGTGTTGTTCAAATTGGGCTTGGGTTTCTCCTCAAACTGGCTTAATTCTTTACTTATTTCTTCAAAACATCTTCATCGTATTCCGATTCATCATTATAATCGATTTCTTGCATAATTAATTCAGAACCAGATTGATCTTTTATCCTAGGTTGAAGATCCGTTGTGCATGCCATATCATTAGAACTAGTAAAAAGAGAATTGTTTAGAAAGAAAAAAAAGAAAACAAAATTAAAATAGAATATAAGAAAGGAAACTTTCACTCTTTATAAAAATACAGGATAACAGAGTTTCACACTTTTATTAAAGCAAAGTAAAACAGGAATTGGATTACAAATCTGGGTAATCCAGAAAACAAAGAAAGAAAATCCAAAGCCTACTACCAAGATCCCCTCAGAGTAGGAAGAGGAGTAGTTTTCCAATTGTTGACATTGACCCTAGGCCCCATAAATTGCACGTCTGTCCTACTGGAACATTTCCCTGCTTCTATGACATTGACATCGGCAAACAGCCTTTCAAAACCTTGATCCAGATCTCCATTCGACCAAATCAATGGTCCTAGAATAATTGGAGCCGATAATTTTCTGTGGTACTTTCTTTGACAAACGATCTGGAGAGGCACGAGATTGGCTTGGAAAGAATCCAAACCTTCTTCCTAATCTTTCTTGCTTTTCTTAAGTCAGCCACATTGGGTTTGAAGCCTATCCCGAAAGTATCAATGTTACCAGGAAGAGAAACTGGTTGTATAATACCTTGGAGTGAAGCACCTAATCCCTTTCTAGGTAGAAACCCATTTCTCAACATTTCTGTGGCCACCATAACAGACGCGGCTGCCACCTTTGGCACAGGAACATGCTCACCCTCTGGAACTTTAGAAACTGATACTGTATCTACCACTTGGTATACCCATGGTCCTCTATCATCCTCAACCTATTCAGATGGAGTAATAGTATTGCAAGCATTATCTTCACCATGGACCATAATTTCTTGGTGGTCCCATTCGAATTTTACCATCTGATGAAGTGAAGACGGCACGGCCTTCGCAATATGGATCCATAGTCGGCCCTACAGAAGATTATAAGATACAGCAACATCCAATACTTGGAATTCCATCATGAACTCTACTGGCCCAATGGTAAGTTCTAGCACAATGTCTCCAATAGTATTCTTCCCACCCCCATCGAATCCACGCACACAAATGTTGTTCTTGTAGATTCTTTCATTATCAATCTTGAGTTTCTCCAAAGTGGACAAAGGGCAAATGTTTTCACCGGACCCATTATCAATTAATACCCGGGTTACCACCAAATCTTTGCACTTTATTGTGAGGTAAAGTGCCATGTTATGTTCAGTTTCTTCTAACGGTAACTCATCATCAGAGAATCTTACCCTATTAACTTCAAAAATCTTGTTTGCAATATTCTCAAGATGATTCACAATGATCTTGTCAGGGACATGAGCCTCATTTAATATCTTCATCAATGCTTGGCGATGCTCATCCGAGTGGATTAATAATGACAACAATGAGATTTAGGCTGGTATTTTCCTTAATTGTTCTACTATGGAGTAGTCCTGCATCTTCATTTGCTTTAGGAACTCTTCTGCTTCTTCTGCAGTTACATGTTTCTTTGCCGTTGCTAGATTGGCTTTTCTTAACTCTGCAGGAACAAAACACCTTCCTGAACGAGTCAACCCATGGGTTTTACACACTTCTTCTCTGACTTCCTTTACTTTATATGTTACCACCGCTCATTTATAGTTCCAAGGGATAGATTTAGCATCGATCAATGGTAATTGAGTTACCTTCTTTATGATGACCGGCTCTGTGCGAGCCCCCTTCACAACCAAGATAGGTTTGCTTGCAACCCCTAGTACTACCACTTTTTCTGGTTCTACTTCCACTACACTACTGCCTGGTGGTTCCTTCTCAATTAACACATCCGGCTGGATTTGAACTATTTTCTTCCCATTGGTTACCCTCTCTTTTGTAGTGGATTCACTCGACCGAATCATCATTACGGTCTGTGACGGTTTCCTCACTTCACCTTCTTTGTGTATCAACTCAATCATATGATCCTCAAGGTGAGTCGACAATGGATTCTGGTTGATATTGGGTATCTCTGGTGTTTGAATTTCAATCTCATTGGTGCCAATAAGATCTTGCACTGCCCATTTCAAGTTCCAACATTTTTCGGTATCATGTCCGAGAGCTCCCAAATAATATTCACAGTGTACCGAGTGGTCCCTATTTTGGGGAAGAGGATTTGGCAATCTGGGCTCAATAGGACTCAATAAACCTAACTGCCTTAATTTGTGGAACAAATCAGTATAGGTTTCTGCCAACTCGGTAAAGGTTCTTGGTTTCTGTATTCTTTCATTTCTGAAAGCATGATTCCCCCGGAAACCTAGCCTTGAAGGGTTCCTATAAGCCCTCGGCGGTGGATATGCATTTTGCGGTGATGGGTACGGGTTTTGTGGAGCTGGCGTTCACCATTGTGGGCGAGCTGATGGCTGGTTATATATTTGGGCTTGAAGAACAGAGAAATGCGGTTCTTGTGGCGGGTAGTATTGATGTGGAGAGTAATTTGGAGTGTATGGGTAATTTGGGTAATAAGGTCTGGATTGGTGGCTAGGGGAAGGGCCTCTCGACCTGGACCAATTGTTGGCTTCAACTACCGCGACTTCTTCTCTCCTTTTCTTCCCAAGTGCGCCACCTGTGCCACTCTGAATGGCTTGAGTAGTGGCATTTATCACCGAATAGCTCATAATCTTATTGTTCATCAAACCTTCTTCTACCATGCAACCCATCTTGACAACTTCATTGAATGTTTTGCCGAGGGCTGACACCAAATGGCCGTAATAAGTGGGCTCTAAAGCTTGCATAAAATAATCCACCATTTCTCCCTCTTTCATAGATGGTTCAACCCTTGCGGCCTGCTCTCTCCATCTGAAACCATATTCCCGAAAACTCTCTCTCGGCTTCTTCTCTATCTTCATTAAGGAAAGTCTATCAGGAACAATCTCCTAATTGTATTGAAAATGATTAGCGAATTCCTAGGCTAGATCATCCCAGGTAAACCAACGAGTGTGGTCCTGCCTCGTGTACCACTCCAAGGCTGATCCACTGAGACTCTAACTGAAATAGGCCATTAACAATTCATCTTTCCCACCGACGCCCCTCATTTTACTACAGAATCCTCTCAAGTGTGCCACAGGGTCACCTTGACCGTCATAGAGATCGAATTTTGGCAATTCAAAACCTGCCAGCAACTGGACCTCTGGAAATAGGCATAGAACTTCATAGGCCACTTTTGCCTGCCCCCCAAGGCCTTGCATATTCCGGAGAGACTGTTCAAGACTCTTCACTTTACGAATCATTTCTTCTTGTTCCATGTTCTTGGGTGGTTTATCCTTACCGGACATGTCAATGAGAGGAGTGTAAGGGTAAGAATCATGATGTTTAAAGGTAGGTTCTGGTGGATATAATGACTGTCTTGGATATGGAACAAAGGCTCACTAGAAGATTTGAGTAATGTGGCCGGTGGGAGAGCCACGTACACGGGTGCGATTGGTGGTGATGGTGGGATCTGCTTTGGTGGTAGAATTTGGAGTTTGGAAACAGTTTCCCCTTGATAGTATTGATGTGTTGGATAACTTGTTTACGGATCAAGGGGAGGATGTTCCAGAGTCTGAGCTGATGAGAGAGGAGGAGCATTTGGAAGCATCGGTAATGGATGTCCTTTGGCCCAAGCCAAATGCATCTCTACTATTTGTCTTGTTAACATGTCTACCTTTTCTTCCATTGCCTGTACTTCCGTTTTTTCTTCTTCCATACTTTTGTCTGACCTATACATGCTTTTGGGAATAGGCCCTTTTGATCTGGTATGGTATCGGTAGTCTTCTAGAACTCCTTAATAAACTGAATGAAAACTGGACAATGAACAAACTTGTTAGCTTTCAGAGTTTGACAGATATGTTATTGTATATTGGGATGCAAATGCACCTAGGCTTTTTAACCATTTCTATCATGCCATTTACTTTAATTATATGCGTCATTACGGCTTATTTTATTTTAAAGGTGGTGATCAAATCTTATATAGATTGCCTACATATCATGTCCCCCGCATGAATCAAACCGAGCGTAGTTCTGGTTGATAGAGTTATGACAAAAACTTTGGGATTTTTTACAACAAAACTCCTTTGATAACAAACATGACTCAAGATGTTGAGAATTCCACAACAAGCTATGAATAAGAAAGTACTTTGACTCTAAAAGACACCAAACCTGAACAACATGACTTTAAACTTAGACTCTCAAAAACTGCAAAAGTACAACATTCAAAACATCACCCTAATGCTCTAAAATTTCTCGGGGTCCACGAGGCATCATTCGGCCTTGCCGCGGACCTGGGTGTGAGATCTCTGTGCAATCCTTTTAACTCTTTCATGATTTGGTGAACGTAATCCATAACTGATGCAAAGAGGGTAGTACGGGGCATTTTCTCACACGCTAGGCACCTCATGGTGACGTAATGGCCGATCTCTTCGATTTTATCCTGACCCTATCCCTTTCTCTGAGCAGTTGTTCTATTTGTTGATTCTTTGTCCTTAATATCCCAGCATTGTCGATGACTTAGTCCAGGAGTCTATCCACTTGTTTTTCCATCCGCGCCATCAGCTTATAGCAACGTCTCTATCTGTCATAGCGTCTCGGGCTTGTTTGAAGACCCGCTCTCTGAGAGTAGTATTCGCTTCCCTTAGTTCAGTGATGATTTTCGCATAATCTTTTTCTATTCGTTGCAGATGAAGTGCTCGTTGGTGTGCTCCCCTCCTCTATCTGGTCCGAATCCTTGCTATCTTGGCTTTAGATTCTTCCAAATCCCTCCGGACATTAGCGATTTGATTTTCCAACCCTTTTATCAATCTTTCATCTGATTCACTCCTTGGGTGTCTGTCGGCATCCATTCTCATATGCCGGATTAGAGCTTTTAAGAATTCATTTTCCCGGGCCAATTTCTTTTTGTCTCCTTCATCGGCGGCAACTTGCATACTCATTTCAAATTGCAGGTCTTTGACCTGTTGTTCCATCTTGCCAATTTTTGCTCTATAACGTTCTTCCTTTGCTAGCCAATCCCAATATTCCTGCGATGACTCAGCAAAATCTTTGAGGTTGGGCCTTTTAGCCGGTCTCCCGTAAGATGTGTCGCCTCTGAACCAAACATGATAGCCAAAAGTGACTTCCCTTTTTGCTTTGTTCGGTACATAAGTGTTTTTCGTCAATCGTTGACACCCACCCCATATCCGGCGAACCTCTTCTTCAGGGAACTGATCGGCAGCACTAATCTCAATTACTTGGCTACTTAGGTCTTCATCTTTCGGTACTACTTGATACCTTCCGAGCTGCCTCAAAAACCCGGTGTGGTGCATAGGGCCGGATGCTTTTAAGCCCCATTAGAAGAAAATAGGGCCCGACCACTGGCATATATATGATCTCCTTAACAGGTACCCAACCTAGTGTCCACTGGATTTAGTTGGCAGTGAGAGTTTGAAATAATGATGTCTATGATATGACTCCATCGGGAAAGCTAACCCCTTTTATTCTTGTGCTGAATTCTTCCGTGCAAGTCTCCTCAGATAGATCATAACTTAAGAATGGGGAATGGTGACATAGATGTTCAGTCATCCAAATTTGTAGTAGCAAATTACACCCCTCAAAAAATTTTCCCCCGGCTCTGGAAACAGTGAGAGCCCGAACGATATCCGCCATAATCATAGCCATTAGAGTGCTTTTATCTTGGGTGAGCAAGGTACTGACCACCCCTGCTACTCTTATATCAATATTCCCATCTTTTACTAGAAATATTACAACACCCAGAAATGCTGTCATAAAGGCCACCCACCTATGTTCATCCCATTTCTGCCGATTACCTCTACTGCACAGCCTGATATTGGACTTGTCTAACCCGCATGTATGGCCATATCTCTCGTACAGGAAGCACAGGATGCAGAAACCTTTTACAAGATCAGAGTTGTGGACCGTCCGAGGTATTTTTAATGAATCTAAGAACCGGTGTACAGTGACGGCCGTGGGAGCAATCAAGTATTTGAATCTTAACGGGGCTTCACCATTTCCAATGTACCCGGCTATTTCTTCCAGCGTTGGCGTAAGCTCGAAGTCTTAGAAATGAAATACATTATGTGCTGGATCCAAAAAAGGGACCAGCGCTTTGATGACATCTCCCCGAGGTTGTATGTCTAGTAAACATGTAAGACCTTTTAGGTACTTCTTCACTTCCTTGCGACCCTCTTCACCTAAGTCATTCCACCATAATCGCAACTCGACTGGGATCTTGGTCATGATTGAAAATGGTAAATTTTGTATTGTGCTCATCCTGCACATTTATTAATGTTATAAAATGAAAAAAATTTATTTTAACTGACAATGATTTGACTATTTTTAAAATTAGATAAAGAGATCAGGTTTTTCGATCGCAGCCTTTCAGCACTTTCGGAATAAAGATTTTAAGGTTGCGTTCGCTAATTAACCAAAATCCTAAAATGACCCTAAGGTGGCTGTTTATCCAAAATTAGCCTTCTGGCGTCTATTTTGGGAACACTCGGCTATTTTTGAAAACGGCATCACCCAATTTATCTGTGATAAAAGATTAGTTTTGACACTTTTGGCTATTTATGCAAAGGAGGGATTGGACCCGATGAGGGTTGCCTACGTATCTCACGCCCTGTGAGAATCAAACCGGCGTAGTTAAGGCAAACTATTTTTAGACCAACCCTTTTTATTTTTAGCAAAATTGACTTATTCAAACTATTTTTTATAATTTTCCTCAAAAGTTTGGGATAGTTTCGACAGTATTTGGACATTATTTTCCTCAAAAATCAACAATTGCTTATTTTTCTATTTTCTTTCCCTCGGTATTTACCAAACCGGTCGACATGCGGGTTTGAAACAGATGAATGCCTAAAACAAACATGATGCAACAGGGTGGTCTTTTCATTTCAGGTTGCCTGTCCTAGACGGACCCAACCCCTATGTTGAGTCCCCTAAGACAGATGCAATATGATGCAGATAACCGTTCTTACTAGGGATCTGGTATGAAGTTTTGTTATACTAGGCAAAAACCTAGGTAGGTGTTCTAGACTGTGTACCCGAGTGGACAACTCAAGTCGAGGAGGGGCAACGTACCAGGCACTAAAAGGCCACCCGACTTAGTAACTTGTCTAACCTCTTTCTTATTTCAGGGTCTTTGACACTAACAAAATAGGGAGTCTCAACCAATAAGCATATCCCCGAAGGTGAGAAGAAGGTTTCGACACATTTTATATTTACAATTCAAATAATATTAAAGCGGTAAAAATCATCATTTTACACATTAAGCATATATCATAAAAATATTAGATAATAAACAAAGCCAAATACAACAATTATAATAAGCTCGAATTTCTAACCCTGAACCAGTGGTTCTGGGTTTTCTGTCTCCAGCACAGTCGCCAGAGCTGTCACACCTCCTTTAGGCGCTTACCGCACCCCCGCGAAGGGCTCGGTAGAAGGGAGTTTTTCCAATTAAAGGACAATCAAAACGAGATTCATTTATTTAATTCAGATTCGCCACTTGGGAGATTTACGGTGTCCCAAGTCACCGATTTGAATCCCGAATTGAGGAAAACGTTGACTCTATATTACAGTCTGCGCACCAGAAATTCGGATAAGGAATTCTATTAATCCGGGAGAATGTGTTAGGCACTCCCGAATTTCGTGGTTCTAGCACGGTCGCTCAACTACTATATTTGACTAAATTATCTGATTTTAATACATGTTAAACCTAAGTGCGTATTTTAACTTTTAACCGCTTGTGATTATTATTGTTTTTATAAGAATTGCGATGTCGTAAAAACGTACTTCGGACCACAGCGTACCGGTACGCCGGTGGCCTTTAATACATTTCAACTTTGCCGAGACTTGGATTTGGGTCACATAAATGTACACCCGGGTTTAGGAACGTAAAATAATTTAAGTAACGGACCTAAAGCAACTAACGTGTTTATTATTTTGAGAAGGCCGTGAAATTTGTTAAAATGGCCTGTCTCGAAATCTAAACATGTAAAATAACCACCTATTGAGGGCCCTACAATCTGCATATTATTTGGTGAGGCTCGTCCCATTTATTATTTAAAGGCTAATTAACCACTTTTATTTTTTATTATTTTAAAAGAATTGCAACATCGTGAAAATGCATCTCGAGCCACGTTGCACCACTGCACCCATAGTTTTTGACACATTTTTGACTCCGTTGAGATTTGGATTTGGGTCACATCAATGGACACTCGCACTTAAAAATGCGCGCCTAACGCAACTACGCATTTATTAACTTTGGGGAACACCGTAAAATTTACTAAACGGTCCATCCCGAAGTCTAAATATCTTTATACAACATTTATTGAAGGCCCCGCAATTGTGTGTAATGCGGCGCGGCTCATCCCATTTTATTTCCTAAAAGCCGAACCTCAAAATAATTATCATCCTTATCTTTTATTTACCCTTAACACTATCGGAAATTCCTAATCAGTTAGTATGACAACCCAAAGGGTCATCACCGTATTTCTCCCTTTTTCGTGCTTTCGAGGTCTTGCATACCTCACTCTTAGTTGCCTCGATATGCGTACATAGTCCGGGCGGGAAGACGGAAAGTTTTTGTTTTAAGATATATGAATGCTTTGGAAACATTTGAAGAATTTTGATATTAATATTGATACAGTTGATTTGGTCAATATTTTTGGTAAACGGGCCTGGATCGGTAATGTGACGGCTCCGGGAGGTCCGTAGAAAAATGTGAGACTCGGGCATGTGTCCGAAGTCGAAATTAATAAGGAAAAATGGAAATGAAAATGATTTAGAAAATATAGGTATCGGGCTCGTATTTTGGTTCCGACGCCCGATACAAGTCTTAAATATTGGTTAAGCGCTTCCTGTGAAATTTGGTCGAAATTGGACGTCGTTTGACGTGTTTCGGACCTAAATAGCTAAAGTTAGAAAATTATAAACTTTGAAATGAAATCTTGAGTTTTGGGGGTTGATTCTTTGTTTTTGATGTCATTTTAGCGATTTGATCGCTCGAGAAAGTTCGTATAATGTTGTTTGAGTTAGTGTGTGCATTTGGTTAGGAGCCCGTGGGGCTCGGGAGTGAATTTGGGGGTGGTTCAGGGTGTTTTACACTTGAAAATATGGTATTTTTGAGCTATTGTTGGTATCTGCTGTAATGTTCTATGCGATCTCATTGTCCCCCTCGTGATCGCACAGAACACTTCCCTGGACATGTCTCACCTACTCTATGCGTTCGCATCTTTCCGCCTGCGATCGTAGTGCATTAGCTCCCTACCCTATGCGATCGCAATGCCTTGTATGCGATCACATAGGGTATTTTTGCCCGGTGATTTTTTGATAGAAACAGAACGAAAGCACGAGAGTTTTCACACAAAACTCATACGGGTTCATCTCCTTCACCCTCCATTTTCAAGCTACAAGCTCCCATTCCTCCATAGCTCCTTGGGTAAGTTTCCTTACATCATTTCTTCATTATTTCTTAACCTAATCATAGTTAATCCTAGCCTAATTCATGAATTCAAGGTAGAAATTGGGGGTTTTGGGTAGAACTAGGGCTTGTGGGATTTTGGGTGTTTCAACCTCAATTTGACGTCGGATTGTGAAACAAATAATATATTCTAACTCGTGGGGTTATGGGAGATTGGAATTTGGTCCGAGCCTCGAGTTTGGACCATGTGGTCCTGGTGTCGAATTTTGCTATTTTTGGAAGAATGATGGGAATTTCATTTCTAGGCTATGAGATGGTGTTATTGAGCCCAAATTGATGTTATTGAATTAAAATTGACTAGATACCATTGTTTCAGAGTCGGATTCTGGAGGAAAGGCGGTGCTTTTCGGACCGAGGTAAGTGTTTGATCTAATCTTGGCTTGAGGGAATAGGACTAGAGTATTATTGCTTGCTATTTGCTAAATGATCGAGCGTAGTGTATAGGGATGGTGACGAGTATGTATACACTGGCGTCTAGCATGACCGTGAGTCTTATTTGTACTTGCTTTGGGGTATATTTTGAGAATCATTCCTAGTAAATGATGAATTCAATATGATGAGTTAGTTGAGGAATTATTTATCAAACATGAGATTTCTTGGAGTTTTGGCTCAAATGGTAGCGACTTTTATGAAATCAAAATTGTAAGTACTGTAAAGAAATGTGGTTGGATCCCTTGATGCGACGTGTAGATTATGATTGTTGTTGCTCCCTTATTCGGTTGATCATTATATGTAATTTGCACTATTGAGATGTTTGGGCAGCTAGTGGTACCCTTATTGGGTAGAGTTGCCGAGTTTTCCCAAGAAGGGAACTCCTTAAGAGAGAAGCTATATGAATTAATATATTATATTTATTGGGATCGTGTGGCACGTCGTCCACCTATATTATATTTATTGAGATTGTGTGGCACGCCGTCCACCTATGTTATATTTATTGGGATCGTGTGGTACGCTGTCCACTTATATTAAATTTATTGGGATCGAGTGGCACGCCGTCCACTTATATGATATGTATTGGGATCGTGTGGCACGCCATCCACTTATGTTACATTTATTGGGATCGTGTGGCACGCCGTCCACTTATATGATATTTATTGGGATCCTGTGGCACGCCGTCCACTTATATGATATTTATTGGGATCGTGTGGCACGTCGTCCACCTATATAATATTTTTGGGATCGTGCGGCGCACCGACCATTTATGAAAGTAAATGATTTGGTTTTGGTTTAATGTTGTCACAGATGACCTGTTCTCATTTTAGTTGTATTTCCTTTATATATAATCTTGTTGTTCTTCTGTTATCATTGTATCTATATATATGTCTACACAGGTTGATTTTAGTAAGTCCTGTCTAGCCTCGTCACTACTTCACCGGGGTTAGGCCAGGCACTTACCAGCACATGGGGTCGGTTGTGCTAATGCTACACTTTCTATGCTTTTTGCACAGATCACAGCGTTGGAGCAGCTTTTGGACAGCAGCAGCAGTAGGATATTGTTGGGAGTTGTCTTTAGTTTCTAGGACTCTTGAGGTAGCCTAGCCGGTGTTCGCAGGCCGAAGTCCCTACCCCTTATTTCAGTTTGTTTAATTGTTTCAAAATAGACATATGTATTTTCTTTCATTCAGACTTGGTTGTAGTATTCTATAGCAGTCTGTAAGATAGCGACACCAGGTTTTGGGGTAGTGTTATATTCAGTATTTTGCCGCATTTGATTCTTCTTTATTGAATTTCTAAAACGTATTCCGCAATGTGTAATTATTTTTAGTATATTCTGTTGTTAAGGATTGGGTTACCTAGCTTCCATAGTAGGTGCCATCATGACTCCCGATGGTGGAAAATTCGGGTCGTGGCAAGTTGGTATCAGAGCTCTAGGTTGCATAGGTCTCGCTACTCACGGACAAACTAGGCAGAGTCTGAGGGATCGGTACGGAAACGTCTGTATTTATCCCTCAGAGGCTACAGTGTTAGGAAAAATTTCACCTTTGTTCTTTCTTGTCGTGCGATTCTATTTCTGAAACACTGATTGTCCTTCTACTATGTTCTTTCGTAGATGGCGAGAACATGTGCTTCATCTTCCACCGCGCGGCAGCCCGAGCCCACAGTTGCATCCGCGAGGGGTAGAGGCCATGGTCGTGCCAAAGGCCGAGGCCGGGGCAGAGCCCATCCCCAGGTTGCCTTTCCAAATGTGGAGCCTCAAGTTGACTATGATGAAGAGGTTCCAGCCCCAGCAGTACAGGCGGGCCCAACTCAGGTCCCAGGAGGAGTTGTGATCAACCCAGAGTTTCAGGATGCTATAGTAAGACTAGCAGGCTTTATGGAGAGTGTTTGTAGAGCGGGGTTATTATCAGCTGCACAAGCCACTTGTCAGGCTGGAGGAGGGGTTCAAACACCTGTTAGACGTACCCTGGAACAGGCAACTCCTCAGGCCCATGCCCCAGTGATTTAGCGAGCCGTGGCAGTTCAGCTAGGTATTCCAGCTCAGGCCGGTGATGGAGCGGCCATGACTTCTGATGCTTTGTGGAGACTTGATCGGTTCTCCAAGCTATTCACTACCACCTTCAGTGGTGCTTCGTCCGAGGATCCCCAGGATTTCTTATTCAGTTGCCATGATATTCTCAGGACCATTGGCATAATATAGACCAATGGGATCGATTTCTGCACTTTCCAACTTTAAGGATCCGCCAAGACTTGGTAGAGGGATTTCTGTCTATCTAGACCAGCAGGGTCTCCGTCTTTGTCATGGGATCAGTTCGCGGAGTTATTCTTGGAGAAGTTTCTCCCCGTCACTCATCGGGAGGCACTTCGCAGGAAGTTTGAGCGGCTTGAGCAGGGCACCATGACAATTACTCAGTACGAGACTAGATTTATCGACTTGGCACGCCATGCAGTTGTGATACTCCCTACAGAGCGGGAGAGGGTCCGGAGATTTATGACGGCTTGATTTGGCTGATTCGCATACAGATGGCCATGGGAGTGGATAGTGATATTTCCTTCTAGGAGGCGGCCAATACGGCCCGTAGAATTGAGGTGGCCCTAGCACGGGGAGGTAGTCAGATGTCAGATAAGAGACCTCGTCATTCTGGTAGATTCAATGGTACCTCGTCTAGAGGTAGGGGTCAGGCACCGAGGCCCTTCCAGTCAGCTCTACAGACTTCTAATGGTAGTTCGGGCAGTGGTGGTCACCAGCAGTATCAGTTAGATCAGCAGCCTATCAGTGCACCTCTACTCCGTTATTCTTACCAGCAGAGGACTTATTATACTTGTGGTGACCCGAGGCATATTGATAGGTTTTGCCCTCGAGCTTCGGGCAGTTCTCAGTAGCAGGGTCCTCGCCTCATGATTCAGGTTGCGGTTGATCCACAGCCTGCCCAGCCAGCTAGAGGTGGGGGTAGATATCCTAGATGTGGAGGTAGGGACCGTAGAGGTGGAGCTCAGACCGGTAGAGGTAGAGGTCATCCAGCAGTCGATCGCCCTAGAGATGCAGCTCAGGGGTGGGGCCCAACCCCGGTTCAATGCTTTTCCACCTAGGCCAGAGGCTGAGTCTTCCGATGTTGTTTATTACAGGTACTATTCTGGTCTGTGACAGGGGTGCTTCAGTGCTATTTGACCCCGGGTCTACATTTTCATACGTGTCGTGTTATTTTGCACCCTACCTGCCTATGCCTAGCGATGCTTTGGGTATTCCTGTATATGTATCTGCACCATTGAGTGAACTTATAGTGGTTGATCGGGTCCATCGTTCTTGTATAGTAGTGTTTGAGGGTCTTGAGACCCGTGTTGACCTATTGCTTCTAGACGTGGTGGATTTTGATGTTATATTGGGGATAGATTGGCTGTCCCCGTATCATGCGATCTTGGATTGTCACGCCACGATCGTGACATTGGCTTTACCGTATATGCCCCGATTAGAGTGGAGAGGGAATTCAGTTCATGCCACTCGTAGTGTTATTTCTTATGTTAAGGATCGACGCATGGTCAAGAAGGGGTGTCTAGCTTATTTGGCCTATGTTCGCGACTCTAACTAGGTTCCTTCTATTGACTCAGTCCCTGTTGTTCGGGAGTTTCCAGAGGTTTTTCCTTCAAACCTTCCGGGTATGCCGCCTGACAGGTATATTGATTTTTGCATTGATCTGGCCCCATGAATGTAGACCATTTCCATTCCGCCATACCGTATGGCCACGCTAAAGTTGAAATAGCTAAAGGATCACTTGCAAGATTTATTGGAAAAGGGTTTCATCAGGCCTAGTGTTTCACCCTGGGGTGCACAGTATGAACTGAACAAGGTAACAATTAAGAACAAGTATCCACTGTCGAGGATTGATGATTTGTTTGACCAATTGTAGGGTGCAAAGGTGTTTTCCAAGATAGATTTGAGATCGGGTTATCACCAGCTGAGGATTAGAGAGTCTGATGTCCCTAAGACAACATTTCGTACTCGGTATGGGCATAATGAGTTCTTGGTCATGTCATTTGGGTTGACCAACGCCCCAATAGCATTTATGGAGTTGATGAACCGAGTGTTTAGGCCTTATTTGGACCTGTTTGTGATTGTCTTCATTGATGATATTCTTGTGTACTCCCACAGTCAAGAGGAGTATGAGCAGCACCTCAGAGTGGTTCTTCAGACTCTGAAGGATAGCCAGTTGTATGCCAAGTTTTCAAAATGTGAGTTTTGGTTGAGTTCAGTGACATTCCTGGGTCATGTCGTATCAGCTGAGGGTATTCAGGTAGATCCAAAGAAGATTGAGCCAGTTAAGAATTGGCCTCGACTAGCTTCAGCGATAGAGATTCGTAGTTTCCTAGGGTTAGTTGGTTATTATCATCGATTTGTGGAGGGATTTTCATCTATAGCTGCCCCGATGACCAAGTTGACCCAGAAGGGTGCCCAGTTCAGGTGGTCAGATGAGTGCGAGGAGAGCTTTCAGAAGCTCAAGACAGCTCTGACTACAACACCGATATTGGTTTTGCCCACAGATCCAGGACCTTACACTATTTATTGTGATGCTTCCCGTGTTGGTCTTGGTGTGATATTGATGCAGAATGGCAGGGTTATTGCTTATGTTTCAAGGAGGTTGAAGATCCACGAGAAGAACTACCCAATCCATGATCTAGAGTTGGCAGCCATTGTTCATGCCTTGAAATTTGGAGGCATTATTTATATGGTGTGACATGTGAGGTGTACACGGATCACAAGAGTTTGCAACACTTGTTCAAGCA